>JARQOC010000007.1:196982098-197406209 GCA_033576535.1 Allobates femoralis
TCTGCCTGGAGATTGGAGCTGTGTCTGATGTCTGGTATCTGATGTCATCTGCCTGGTGCTTGGAGCAGTGTCCTATGTCCAGTATCAGATGTCCTGCTGATGTCCTGTTGGTGTCCTGATGTCCTGTCATTATCCTGATGTTCTGTCGAAGTCCTGTCAGTGTCCTGATGTCCTGCCATTGTCCTGCCTGTGCCCAGATGTCCTGTCTGTGTCCAGAAGTCCTGGTCATGTCCAAATGTTCTGTCTGAGTTCCTGGTCATCCAGCCCATATTCCAGAGTTGGTTCTGCTTGTGTTCCTGGAAATCTCCAGCCTTGAATTCCAGTACCATCTCTGCCCTACTTTCCTGGATCTGACCAGCCCATGTCCTAATCTGACCTGTCAGTGCTCCTGGACCTGCCCTGTCCATGTCTAGCCTGAGTCCCAATGTCTGGCCTAGATCCTGGTGTCCATCTAGTGATGGCCTGTGTCAGAGGCCCTCTTGATATGCCCATGGCAGATGACTCTGTGATAACATCAACCCAAGATGACCTTCCTGACATGCCATCACCTGACATCTGCCTACGGTCAGTGCCTGATGTCCTCCTGCTGTGGCTGTGCTATGCCTGAGGCATAAGCTTGTGGCTTCTCTGCTATGCCTGTGCCAGTGGACCCTGTGATGACATCAACCAAAGAAGACCCCCCTGCCATGCTTTTGCTAGATGATGTCAACCGTAGATGTCCTTCTTTCCTCATGTCCGGAGGCAGGAGCCTTGCCTAGTGGGTCCAGTATTTCTATCATGGATGCTTAACATTGCCCCACCCTCGATGGCGTGGAGCGAAACAATATCTGTTGTACACCACTAATCATTGATATCTGTGATTGATGTTAACCTTCCACCCCCAATGGTAACTTTGCATTTTTTATCATATGCAGTATGTTAATGCTAATAAATACAATTATTTTGTTTTACTCAATAACTGGTCTTTGTGCACAATTTATATTCCCATAGCCTTGCCCTTTGGATTTGTTATTCATAAATCTACTAGGAGCATTCTCGCTTACAATAGTAGTGATCAGCATTATGTACTTAAGCGTATATATACTGATTGATGTTGCTACCAGACTACATGTATTTGTATTAAGTGTAAAAGAAATCTCACATAGACAGGCATTAAGAAATTAAACAATTGAAAGGTCAATAGCTAGGCAATAATTAAATTTAAAAAAAAATTAATTTCTAAGATCTAATGTAAATTGATATTTTAAATACCTAATGTCATGGGGTATAGAGATATTATGGAAAAGCTGCATGTGAAGAGAACAGACCTATTTGTAGATGACCTGGAAGGTGTAGCCCCATACCATTTTGCATGTTTCACCCTTCTTCCTCATGAGGCATATGTGTGAGGTAAGAAGACACCATGTGTATTTTCTCTCACATCTCACTCCACCAACAAGCAGCCACTTTTTGGACATAACCCAACAGGCCCTGTGTAAGTCCATTCTTTGTACAGAAGTGAAATGGTAAAAGCTAGGGTTCCCTTTGGACCTGTTAAATTGGGTGTTTGTGCAAAGCATGTCTATGAATTCGCTATTAAGAACTACTAGGCTACTATGAAAATAGCTTTATTACAATGGTTTAACTAATTAAACATTTTCATGGCAGACTTGAAGAAAGAAATGCGGGCACTGGGTAATATCTTCGGGCAATTATTCCATTATGTGGGTTTGCGACACACCCGAACGGTGTTGCTCAACTCAAGCACAAGTATTGTCAATACAGTCAGAAAAAGGAGCGGCACTCACCGGGTTGCAGGCATATACGACAACCGACTGTTTCACTCAGTCAGATTGGACCTGTTGAAGCTCTGACTGAGTGAAACAATAGATTATCGTCCACCTCTGCACCCCCTCCCTCCCTGCATGTGTAACCCAGATATGGACTTAATAAATTATCCATATGCCTGCAACCTGGTGAGTGCCACGCTTTTTTCTGACTGTAATTTAAAATTTTGTTAGGCTGGATATTTATGGACATTCCAATAGCAAGTATGTTATTTTGGTATTACTTTATTTTTAAACAGTTAAATTGTTTGCATTACCTGTAGTTGTTTTTATGCCATTGAAGCAAGTGTTTTTTCCTGGATGAATGGATTAGGTAATCTCATTACATTCAAGATGCCTTAAAGCTGGAGTCCGACTTCTAATACCACTAGCAATCAGCTTATACCAGCTGCAGAGTTGCAAATTAATTAATTGCAAATACTTTCTGTTCTGCAAAATACAGTAGAATTACCACTGTTGAAGAATACCCATCATTTTAATTTTTATTTCATAAATTAATAGTACACATGAAAATAATCAACTTTGTAATATATCTTATAAGACAATTTTACTTCTTTCTCTGCAGAAATTGCTAAGTAATTATTTTAAAACTAGATGGTGGCACGATTCTAACGCATCAGGTATTCTAGAAATATGTATGTATTTGACATACTGTGACTGACAGAACTTGTTCAGTCAACGTGAGTGAACTACATATATGTATATTTATATACTGTATACATATATAGCAGTGCTATGGTATATGGCGGTACATTACAGCACATGTACAGCAACGCTATGGTATATGGCGGTACATTACAGCACATATATAGCAGCACTATAGTATATGGTGGTACATTACATTACATGTATAGCAACGCTATAGTATATGGGGGTACATTATAGTACATGTAGAGCAGCACTATGGTATATGGCGGTACATGACAGCACATGTATAGCAACGCTATAGTATATGGCGGTACATTACAGTACATGTATAGCAGCACTATAGTATAGGGCAGTACATTACAGTACATGTATAGCAGCGCTATAGTATATGGCGGTACATTACAGTACATGTATAGCAACGCTATAGTATATGGCGGTACATTATAGTACATGTATAGCAGCGCTATGGTATATGGCGGTACATTACAGTACATGTATAGCAGCGCTATGGTATATGGCGGTACATTACAGTACATGTATAGCAGTACTATAGTATATGGCGGTACATTACAGTACATGTATAGCAGCACTATAGTATATGGCGGTACATTACAGCACATGTATAGCAGCACTATGGTATATGGCGGAACATTATAGCACATGTATAGCAGTACTATGGTATATGGCGAACGATACTCCGCTCCCCGCGGCCCCCCGCTCCTCGTGGCCCCCGCTCCTCCACAGTAAAAGTAAAATAAAAAAATCCTCAATGAGGATACTCACCTGTCTCGCTCCACCTCCGTCTTCTAGGTCCTATAGGCCTTTAGGACCTGTCGTTGCCTGGGAAACCGATCAGCTGATCAGTCACATGACCGCTAACTGCGGGGGGCAGGATGGAGAAGGGGGGCAGGATAGTGACGGGGGAGGGCAGGATTGTGTAGGGGGGGCAGGATGGAGCAAGCGGGACAGGATGGAGCGGGAAGGGGGGCAGGATGGGAGGCTACTCATTGTCCCTGGATAGAGACGTGCAGGAGGGCCTGTAACACTCAAGTGGGTGTATTGTAGTATAGCCCTTTGGCCAGGGCAGCCAAAAATTGGGAGGTTCAACAATGACCCATGCACACAGACATGTAGTGGGGCCTGTAACCCTCAAGTGGGTGTATTGTAGTATAGCCCTTTGGTCAGGGCAGCCAAAAATTGGGAGGTTCAACAATGACCTATGCATACAGACATGTAGTAGGGCCTGTAACCCTCAAGTGGGTGTATTGTAGTATAGCCCTTTGGCCAGGGCAGCCAAAAATTGGGAGGTTCAACAATGACCCATGCTTACAGACATGTAGTAGGGCCTGTAACCCTCAAGTGGGTGTATTGTAGTATAGCCCTTTGGCCAGGGCAGCCAAAAATTGGGAGGCTCCTCATTGTCCCTGGATAGAGACGTGCAGGAGGGCCTGTAACCCTCAAGTGGGTGTATTGTAGTATAGCCCTTTGGCCAGGGCAGCCAAAAATTGGGAGGCTCCTCATTGTCCCTGGATGGAGACGTGCAGGAGGGCCTGTAACCCTCAAGTGGGTGTATTGTAGTATAGCCCTTTGGCCAGGGCAGCCAAAAATTGGGAGGCTCCTCATTGTCCCTGCATACAGACATGTAGTAGGGCCTGTAACCCTCAAGTGGGTGTATTGTAGTATAGCCCTTTGGCCAGGACAGCCAAAAATTGGGAGGTTCAACAATGACCCATGCATACAGACATGTAGTAGGGCCTGTAACCCTCAAGTGGGTGTATTGTAGTATAGCCCTTTGGTCAGGGCAGCCAAAAATTGGGAGGCTCCTCATTGTCCCTGGATAGAGACGTGCAGGAGGGCCTGTAACCCTCAAGTGGGTGTATTGTAGTATAGCCCTTTGGCCAGGGCAGCCAAAAATTGGGAGGCTCCTCATTGTCCCTGGATAGAGACGTGCAGGAGGGCCTGTAACCCTCAAGTGGGTGTATTGTAGTATAGCCCTTTGGCCAGGGCAGCCAAAAATTGGGAGGCTCCTCATTGTCCCTGCATACAGACATGTAGTAGGGCCTGTAACCCTCAAGTGGGTGTATTGTAGTATAGCCCTTTGGCCAGGACAGCCAAAAATTGGGAGGTTCAACAATGACCCATGCATACAGACATGTAGTAGGGCCTGTAACCCTCAAGTGGGTGTATTGTAGTATAGCCCTTTGGTCAGGGCAGCCAAAAATTGGGAGGTTCAACAATGACCCATGCATACAGACATGTAGTAGGGCCTGTAACCCTCAAGTGGGTGTATTGTAGTATAGCCCTTTGGCCAGGGCAGCCAAAGATTGGGAGGCTCCTCATTGTCCCTGGATAGAGACGTGCAGGAGGGCCTCAAAACATTTTTCTCATTGAAAAGGAGTGGGTATCCTGTCGTTGTAATGCCCATTCAAAAAGAATGGGTGTAAAAATTGACCACTGGGGGTATACCTGAAACAACAGCCTAAGTATTGTAACGGTCATCATGGTGGCACATGAGGAGAAGGAGGAGCAGTCCAGCGATTAGCCAAGGAAGATGAAGACGACGAGGTGGATGATCCAGTAGCTGACCCAACCTGGCAGGAGTATATGCAGAGCGAGGACAGCAGTGCACAGGGGGAGGGAGGCGTAGCATCCCAACAGGCAGTACGAAGCAGGGTCGGGTCCGCAGGCAGAAGGCAGGGAACCGTTCCCCGGAACAACAACACGACACAAGGTGCCTGTGCAAATGTTCGGTCTTCCAGTGTCTGGGAGTTTTTTAAGTTGGCTCCAGAAGACTCTAAAAAGGCCATTTGCCACACCTGCCATGCCAGTATCAGCAGGGGTACGAAAACTAGCAGCCTGACCACCACCAGCATGATCAGGCACATGTCAGCCAAGCACCCGACTGTCATATATGATACAGTCTATATAGAGTCTAATGCATGGGTATAATGAGACACATGAGACATGCGCTTCTTAAGCAGCTCTTGTATTGCTTCATACAAGTTAGTGCATCAACAGGATAACGTAAATGTAAGTTGCAGAGTGCAACGCAAACAACCAAGGACATCAGAGCATTAAAGCATAGTACAAGTCTCAAGGAAAGCATTCAGAGTCTATTACTTCCCTGTCAGATGTTGCTGGCAAACAGGAGGATTCTGTGTCCATAAATGATTCCAGGCAGAGTGAATCCAGGCTTCAGAGAGCAAGTCACAGACAGATTGCAGACCTGATTCAGGAGCACAGGTAAATCATCTGCAACTGATTAAAAGGGCAATTGGCAAGAAACAGGGCAGGGACATCAAAGCTGAGGACTCCATATTGTTTGAGGGCAAAAGTCAATGCACAGGACAGGAAACAAGATGGCCGACAAAATACACTAAATGCAAACATAACAACTGATATAGCAAAAAAGACTGAAAACCTTACACCGACTTTGTGGGAAGTACAACAGAGTCGAGGAGCGGTGCTTGCTGATGTCACTGCTACGTCTTCACGTGTTGTTCGTGCGAGCCAATCCCCTGTACATGCTGGCCGCAAACAAGCCTCCGTCCCTGCACCTGAAGTTGCCCACGCACAATTAACACCACCATCAAGCACGTCCTTGTCCCAGCGCAGCGTTCAATTATCCATTCAGCAAACCTTTGAACGCAGGCGCAAATACGCTGCCAACGCCCCACATGCCACAGTCCTGAATTCTCACATTTCGCGACTCTTAGCGCTAGAAATGTTGCCTTTCCGGCTGGTGGAGATGGAAGCATTCCGCGACCTGATGGCGGCTGCTGTCCCACGTTACTCGGTCTCCAGCCGCCACTATTTCTCCAGATGTGCCGTTCCCGCATTGCATAACCACGTGTCCAAAAGCATCACACGTGCACTGAACAACGCTGTTTCAGCCAAAGTCCACCTAACCACAGACACATGGACAAGTGCTTGTGGGCAAGGCCGCTACATTTCCTTGACAAAACACTGGGTTAATATTGTGGAGGCTGGGACCCAGTCTGAGCGAGGGACGGAACACAGTCCTTCCCACACCAAGGATAGCAGGCCCTACCTCTGTCAGGGTTTCACCGACACTCTACAGCACCGGAATGTCATGCTCTTAAGCATTCTCCTCCTCCTGCGCATCCTCATCCACTGTACCCTCCACACCAGTCCCAAGCTGGAAGCACTGCAGCACTGCCTCTGCGAAGCGGCAACAGGCTGTGCTGAAGCTAGTCTGCATAGGTGACAAACCCCACAATGCAGAAGAGGTGTGGACAGGTCTGAAACAGCAGCAATAATACAGATTCCACAGCACCATGTGGCAATTGGAACTCAATGAATTCCCAATTTTGGAGGCGCACGTCATCAGTCAGGGAGCTCCACCTGACATAAGTATACAGTAAAGAGTAAGAACAGCGCCTCACCAGCCGGTATATTTCAAGATTCCAAGTTTTATTCCGTCATCACAGCACGACGTTTCGGTCAGAGGACCGAAACGTCGTGCTGTGATGACGGAATAAAACTTGGAATCTTGAAATATACCGGCTGGTGAGGCGCTGTTCTTACTCTTTAAGGTCTGAAACAGGAGGCAGATCACTGGCTCACACCTCAGAACCTAAAGCCAGGAAAGGTCGCGTGTGACAATGGCCGGAACCTGGTGGCAGCTTTGAGGCGAGGCCAGCTGACGCATGTTCCATGCGTGGGCAATGTGCTCAACCTGTTGGTTCAGAGGTTTCCAAAATCATACCCAGAGCTGTCTGAACAACTGCTGGTAAAAGTTCGCCGTCTGTCTGCACATTTTCGCAAGTCACCTGCTGCTTCAGCCGGCCTTGCCAGCTTTCAGCGCTGTTTGCGTCTTCCGGCCCACAGACTGGTGTGTGATGTCCCCACGCGTTGGAATTCAACTCTGCACATGTTGGTCAGGATATGTGAGCAGAAGAGGGCAGTTGTTGACTACCTGCATCACCTAAGCCGTCGGGAAATGGGTCAAACTCCAGACATAACACCTGAGGAGTGGAGATGGATGTCCAACCTATGTACCGTCCTCCAAAACTTTGAGGAGTCCACCAAGATGGTGAGTGGCGATGACGCCATTATTAGCGTCACCATACCACTACTCTACCTTCTAAAATGGTCTCTGCTGAAAAACAAAGAGGATGCATTGCAGGCCGAGCGCGATGACTTGGAGCAAGAATCAGTAGTGGGTGTGGGTGAAAACACACAGCCCAGCCTCATCTCATCACAACGTGCAGTGGAGGACTATGATGAGGAGGAGGAGGATGAAGACATGGAGCAACTCTCTGGCCAAATTGAGGATATGACATGCACACCAGTCATACCCTCGATTCAGCGTGGCTGGCCAGAGGACAGGGGAGATGAGGAGGAGGAGGAGGACAGCATGTTCAGTCATCGTGTTGGTCTGGATACTGAAGTGATGGCTGTTAAGAGTCTGGCGCACATGGCTGACTTTATGGTAAGCTGCCTGGCTCGTGACCCTCGCGTTCAGAACATCTTGGCCGACAATCAGTAGTGGTTGGCAACACTCTTAGACCCACGCTACAAGGAGAACTTTATGTCTCTCATTCCTGAGTAGGAGATGTCAGCCAAAATGCAGCAGTTCCAGAAGGCCATAGTCACGGAAGTAGGCAAATCATTCCCCTCACAAAACGCTAGCGGCATAGGTCAGGAATCAGTGGACAACCAAGGCGTACGGCCGAGAGGGGCACAAGTCCAATCCGCCAGAGGTAGTGGAACAGTCTTTATGATATGGGACAGTTTTCTCAGCCACTCACGTACCACAGCCCCTGAGGTGCGGGGTAGTGCCACAAGAAATGCTAAGTTTGGCCAGATGCTGAAGGAGTACCTTGCAGATCGAACAACTGTACTGCGAGATTCCTCTGTGCCTTACAATTATTGGATCTCCAAGCTGGACACATGGCATGAATTGGCTCTCTACGCCTTGGAAGTCCTGGCCTGCCCTGCCGCTAGCGTTTTGTCCGACCGTGTTTTCAGTGCCGCAGGTGGAATCATTACTGATAAACGCACCCGCCTGTCAACTGAAAATGCTGACAGGCTGACTCTGATCAAGATGAACAAGGGTTGGATTGGGCCAGACTTCACCACACCACCAACAAATGACAAATGAATTTAAATTTTGTTATGGGAATTTGCCATGTACCTCCACTCACCCATGGGTACACACTTCTGGACTTCCAAGTGTCCAAGTGTGGGATCAGTAATGTCCATGGACGTGTACTCAGCCTGGTGGTAGGAAGGGGGATAAGGTTGGGAAATGTGTTGTGCAGTATCACGGCTACTGACGCTTGACCGTGTGGAAGACAGGGTGTTGGTGGAGGTGCCAATCTGACTTGAAGCATTATCCGCAATCCAAGTAACAACCTGTTGACACAGGTGTTGGTTCAAGAGCGGTGTACTGGAGCGGGCCCCAAGATTTTGGGACGGGATGTGTGAGCGAGTAGATGTGCCCCTTTGTTGTAGCGAAATTAGTGCTTGCACACGACCTCGGCCACTGCCTGCATCACCATCACATTCACTTCATTGTTCCTTCCCAACGCCCTTGCGCATTTTGCTTGTATACAGCGACACCAGTCTGGTGACTGTAATGGTGACAGTAGATTAGGATTTTAGTCCCTAACCTGGATCAAGGTATGACGTACACCAGTCTGGTGACTGTAATGGTGTCAGGAGAGGATTTTAGTCCCTAACCTGTATCAAGGTATGACGTACACCAGTCTGGTGACTGTTGAGATCACAAGAGATTAGGATTTTAGTTCCCTAACCTGTATCAAGGTATGACGTACACCAGTCTGGTGACTGTTCAGATCACAAGAGATTAGGATTTTAGTTCACTAAGCTGTATCAAGGTATGACGTACACCAGTCTGGTGACTGTTGAGATCACAAGAGATTAGGATTTTAGTTCCCTAACCTGTATCAAGGTATGACGTACACCAGTCTGGTGACTGTAATGGTGTCAGGAGAGGATTTTAGTCCCTAACCTGTATCAAGGTATGACGTACACCAGTCTGGTGACTGTTCAGATCACAAGAGATGGATTTTAGTTCCCTAACCTGTATCAAGGTATGACGTACACCAGTCTGGTGACTGTTGAGATCACAAGAGATTAGGATTTTAGTTCCCTAACCTGTATCAAGGTATGACGTACACCAGTCTGGTGATTGTTGAGATCACAAGATTAGGATTTTAGTTCCCAACCTGTATCAAGGTATGACGTACACCAGTCTGGTGACTGTTCAGATCACAAGAGATTAGGATTTTAGTTCCCTAACCTGTATCAAGGTATGACGTACACCAGTCTGGTGACTGTAATGGTGTCAGGAGAGGATTTTAGTCCCTAACCTGTATCAAGGTATGACGTACACCAGTCTGGTGACTGTTAATGGTTTTCAGCGTAGAGGATTTAATTTTTTCCCTAACCTGTGTCAAGGTATGACGTACACCAGTCTGGTGACTGTTGAGATCACAAGAGATTAGGATTTTAGTTCCCTAACCTGTATCAAGGTATGACGTACACCAGTCTGGTGATGTATGAGATCAAAGAATTAGGATTTTAGTTCCCTAACCTGTATCAAGGTATGACGTACACCAGTCTGGTGACTGTTCAGATCAAAGAGATTAGGATTTTAGTTCCCTAACCTGTATCAAGGTATGACGTACACCAGTCTGGTGACTGTAATGGTGTCAGGAGAGGATTTTAGTTCCCTAACCTGTATCAAGGTATGACGTTACACCAGTCTGGTGACTGTAATGGTTTCAGAGAGGATTTATTCCCTAACCTGTATCAAGGTATGACGTACACCAGTCTGGTGACTGTAATGGTTTCAGGAGAGGATTTTAGTCCCTAACCTGTATCAAGGTATGACGTACACCAGTCTGGTGAGTCTGTATGGTATCACAAGAGTTAGGATTTTAGTTCCCTAACCTGTATCAAGGTATGACGTACACCAGTCTGGGGACTGTTAGATCACAAGAGATTAGGATTTTAGTTCCCTAACCTGTATCAAGGTATGACGTACACCAGTCTGGTGACTGTTGAGATCACAAGAGATTAGGATTTTAGTTCCCTAACCTGTATCAAGGTATGACGTACACCAGTCTGGTGACTGTAATGGTGTCAGGAGAGGATTTTAGTCCCTCAACCTGTATCAAGGTATGACGACCACCAGTCTGAATGACTGTAATGGTTTCAAGAGAGGATTTAGTTCCCTAACCTGTATCAAGGTATGACGTACACCAGTTGGTGACTGTAATGGTTTCAGGAGAGGATTTTAGTCCCTAACCTGTATCAAGGTATGACGTACATCAGTCTGGTGACTGTTCAGATCACAGATAGGATTTAGTTCCCTAACCTGTATCAAGGTATGACGTACACCAGTCTGGTGACTGTTGAGATCCAAGAGATTAGGATTTTAGTTCCCTAACCTGTATCAAGGTATGACGTACACCAGTCTGGTGATTGTTGAGATCACAAGAATTAGGATTTTAGTTCCCAACCTGTATCAAGGTATGACGTACACCAGTCTGGTGACTGTTCAGATCACAAGAGATTAGGATTTTAGTTCCCTAACCTGTATCAAGGTATGACGTACACCAGTCTGGTGACTGTAATGGTGTCAGGAGAGGATTTTAGTCCCTAACCTGTATCAAGGTATGACGTACACCAGTCTGGTGACTGTAATGGTTCAGGAGAGGATTTTAGTCCCTAACCTGTATCAAGGTATGACGACACCAGTCTGGTGACTGTAATGGTTTCAGGAGAGGATTTATCCCTAACCTGTATCAAGGTATGACGTACACCAGTCTGGTGACTGTTGAGTCACAAGAAATGTTAGGATTTTAGTTCCTAACTGTATCAGGTATGACGTACACCAGTCTGGTGACTGTTAGGTTACAAGAGATTAGGATTTAGTTCCCTAACCTGTATCAAGGTATGACGTACACCAGTCTGGTGACTGTTGAGATCACAAGAGATTGGATTTTAGTTCCCTAACCTGTATCAAGGTATGACGTACACCAGTCTGGTGACTGTTGAGATCACAAGAGATTAGGATTTTAGTTCCCTAACCTGTATCAAGGTATGACGTACACCAGTCTGGTGACTGTAATGGTGGTCAGGAGTTAGGATTTTAGTTCCCTAACCTGTATCAAGGTATGACGTACACCAGTCTGGTGACTGTTAATAAGGATTAGGATTTTAGTTCCCTAACCTGTATCAAGGTATGACGTACACCAGTCTGGTGACTGTAATGGTGTCAGGAGAGGATTTTAGTCCCTAACCTGTATCAAGGTATGACGTACACCAGTCTGGTGACTGTAATGGTTTCAGGAGAGGATTTTAGTTCCCTAACCTGTATCAAGGTATGACGTACACCAGTCTGGTGACTGTATGAGATCACAAGAGATTAGGATTTTAGTTCCCTAACCTGTATCAAGGTATGACGTACACCAGTCTGGTGACTGTTGAGTCAGCAAGAGATTGGATTTTAGTTCCCTAACCTGTATCAAGGTATGACGTACACCAGTCTGGTGACTGTTCAGGATCAAGAGATTAGGATTTTAGTTCCCTAACCTGTATCAAGGTATGACGTACACCAGTCTGGTGACTGTAATGGTTTCAGGAGAGGATTTTAGTCCCTAACCTGTATCAAGGTATGACGTACACCAGTCTGGTGACTGTAATGGTTTCAGGAGAGGATTTAGTTCCCTAACCTGTATCAAGGTATGACGTACACCAGTCTGGTGACTGTAATGGTTTCAGGAGAGGATTTTAGTTCCCTAACCTGTACTAAGGTATGACGTACACCAGTCTGGTGACTGTTGAGATCACAAGAGATTAGGATTTTAGTTCCCTAACCTGTATCAAGGTATGACGTACACCAGTCTGGTGACTGTTAAGATACAAGAGATTAGGATTTTAGTTCCCTAACCTGTATCAAGGTATGACGTACACCAGTCTGGTGACTGTTGAGATCACAAGAGATTAGGATTTTAGTTCCCTAACCTGTATCAAGGTATGACGTACACCAGTCTGGTGACTGTAATGGTGTCAGGAGAGGATTTTAGTCCCTAACCTGTATCAAGGTATGACGTACACCAGTCTGGTGACTGTAATGGTTTCAGGAGAGGATTTAATTCCCTAACCTGTATCAAGGTATGACGTACACCAGTCTGGTGACTGTAATGGTTTCAGGAGAGGATTTTAGTCCCTAACCTGTATCAAGGTATGACGTACACCAGTCTGGTGACTGTTCAGATCACAAGAGATTAGGATTTTAGTTCCCTAACCTGTATCAAGGTAGACGTACACCAGTCTGGTGACTGTTCGATCACAAGAGATTAGGATTTTAGTTCCCTAACCTGTATCAAGGTATGACGTACACCAGTCTGGTGACTGTAATGGGGTTAGGAGAGGATTTTAGTCCCTAACCTGTATCAAGGTATGACGTACACCAGTCTGGTGACTGTAATGGTGTCAGGAGAGGATTTTAGTCCCTAACCTGTATTAAGGTAGTACGTACACCAGTCTGGTGACTGTAATGGTTTCAGGAGAGGATTTTAGTCCCTAACCTGTATCAAGGTATGACGTACACCAGTCTGGTGACTGTACTGGTTTCAGTAGAGGATTTTAGTCCCTAACCTGTATCAAGGTATGACGTACAACAGTCTGGTGACTGTAATGGTGTCAGGAGAGGATTTTAGTCCCTAACCTGTATTAAGGTAGTACGTACACCAGTCTGGTGACTGTAATGGTGTCAGGAGAGGATTTTAGTCCCTAACCTGTATTAAGGTAGTACGTACACCAGTCTGGTGACTGTAATGGTGTCAGGAGAGGATTTTAGTCCCTAACCTGTATTAAGGTAGTACGTACACCAGTCTGGTGACTGTAATGGTGTTAGGAGAGGATTTTACTCCCTAACCTGTATTAAGGTAGTACGTACACCTGTCTGGTGACTGTAATGGTTTCAGGAGAGGATTTTAGTCCCTATCCTGTATTAAGGTAGTAAGTTCAAGAGTGTGGTGACTCTAATGGTCACAGAAAAGCTTGGATTCCGATCTGTATCATCCTGCCTATATCCTCCTAGATTAGTCCTGAGAAGGACTGTTCTGGTCACTGGAAAGCTTGGACTCCGATCTGGATCACCCTGCCTATATCCTCCTAGATTAGTCCTGAGAAGGACTGTTGTGGTCAGCAGCAGTTTGCAGCCCTGCTCCGGATCTACCTGTAAGGGCCGCAAGTCTGTCCCTAAGCAGCAGACACTCTCCCTACACTGACTGTCTGGATGGCTGTGTGCCGAGCACAGCGCGCCGGGAGTTATAAAGGCTCGGTCACACTGTGCAGGGCGGCCAATCACTGCTATGCCACAACTAACAGGGCTGTGGCATTGCAGTGGTCTGCCAGCCAATCCCTGCACGCGGGCTGCCTCTCAAAAGAGCGCCAACATGCAGAGATGACGACCACGAGCACAGCACGAGTATCGCGAGATTACTCGGTGCTCGCCGAGTAGCCCGAGTACAGTGATACTCGTGCGAGTACCGAGTAGTGGCGAGCATGCTCGCTCATCACTAGTCTCTATCCTACAGTTCCTACAAGCTAGGTTTGCCAAAGGCTTGAAATCAAACATTCTGAAGACTCAGTTTTTGGTGATCAATGCCCACTTGGATGTTATGATGTTTAGGCATCCTCTAATAGCTAGGTTCTTCATAGTGGTAAAAAATTTGAGGCCTACTTTTGTTCCACCTGTTCATTCCTGCGATCTGTATAAAGAAGGAGCGGCACTCACCAGACGTTGCCGTGTCTCTTTTATTCCATCACAGGGTTACAATTGCAGGAAGGGAGAGGGTGCAGAGTTGGACAACGGCTAACCATTTTGCGCTGTTATCGCTTCAACTGGTCCATTCCTGGGATCTCTCGCTCCTTCTTAAAGCTCTTCAAGGTCCTCAGTTCAAGATAGCAGAGAAGGCATCAATCAAACACATCTCCTGGAAGAACTTATTCCTGATAGCAATTACATCTTCCAGGAGGATTGGAGAATTGCAGGCGTTATTTTCCATGTAGCCATATCTCTGCATATCTCTATATCATATAGCCTTGAGACTAATGCCAGGATTCTTAATAAAAGTAGTTCTGCAATGAACATCAATCCAAAGATTGGAAAGGACCCAGACGAAGTTAATGAACAAGGTCTTGTGAATTAAAAGAGCTTTAGCGGTTTTACCGGGGAGGCATCCAAAAAGAAAAAGGAATTAAGGGGATGTGGAGGAAAGGGTGGAAGAAAGCTCGAACCAACAGGGACCAAACCACCCGGATCCATCCTCAAAGAAAAACAAAGCAAACGAATAGGTATGCCATCAATACAAAAGGAGTTAGGGGTTGGTGGGAATTTAGAGTCAATTGATCTTAAAACATTGGGTATCTTTAACATATCTAATCATCAACTCACAGAAGGTGAAATCTCACTCCTCAGTTTATCCTTTTGCCCCACAAAGCCATTAAAAACCTTTACACTTTACCTAGATCTAAATGATTTCTTCCGCAAATTGATATTAAAATGTCATTTTTTGATGGAGAAAAAGCGAATTACTAAGCAAGCAGATTCCTCACTTAGTACACAGGCTTTGGATGAACTATATGTACATGTTCCAGTAAAAATATACTAAAAGAAGGAAGCAAGCGCAGATAGGGTCTTATCTTTTTAACAATCAGCGGCTTAAGAGCCATAATAAACACTGCTCACCTGGTTTAGTTGTGTGACACACAACCAGTATTGAAAGCATGTAATAGCGGCTGCTGCTGGACCCACACCTCCACGTGCTATGTGGTCAGATTCCAGAGTTTTCCAGGGACAATGTGTCGTCGGTCCGCGCGGCCACAAAAGACTGAATCAGAAGTGCACTCTATGCCTTTATGTGGATCCATCCAACGCGTTTCGGAGCCTGCTATGCTCCTTCATCAGGGAGTGTACTCCCTGATGAAGGAGCATAGCAGGCTCCGTAACGCGTTGGATGGATCCAAATAAAGGCATAGCGTGAACTTCTGATTCAGTCTTTTGTGGCCGCACGGACCGACGACACATTGTCCCTGGAAAACTCTGGAATGTTCCAGTAAAAGGCCACTCTACTTTTTACCCAACACATCATAAGGGTACTAACCTTGAAACATTTCAGCAGCTTTTACTCAAGGAATTGAGATCCTTTACACAAGACAAAAAGAGGGATAATTTAACTATGATAGAGAAGGAGGCCTTAGTATCCCTAAGACGGAACAACGGCATTATAATAAAAGGAGCCGATAAGGGGTGAGGGGTGGTCGTTATGAATAGGAGTTGGTACGTTAAGGAGGGAATGAGGATCCTGGGAGCTAGGGATTATTATGAACAGCTGGAGGTTGACAATTCTATCCAGATATTTTTGGAATACAAAGCAAAGATTATGTATGCCAACCAACAGGGACTTCTAAATAGAGGAGAAAAATAATTTTTGGATATCCAATACTACTAGACCCACTTTCTGTACTTTCGACCAAAAATTCATAAGAACACTGAAAATCCCCAAGGGCGTCCGATCATTGCTGGTACAAAGTCCATTACAGCAAACTTGTCCCACTATATCTCTATTTCTTCAAAAATATGTTCTGGCAATGGAATTACATATTAGAGATTCCACACATCTAATCTAATTGTTGAAAGGGTTTTTGATGGAAGAGCATTATATATGTCGAGCCAAGACCCACCGGGTACTCGGGTATCAGGCTCAGCGGGATTCATGGGGATGTCACTGGTGGCGGCGCCTGTGCTCATGGCCTGGGTGACACTTCAAAGAGGGGTTATGTACAAGGGAAAAGAATTGTTGTCTCGTGACACCACCTGTAGTACCTGGTAAGGGATCACCAGCGCCGCCACAGTCCTCCAGAGGGTGACGGTATTGCGGCAACAATGGCAAAGCTCCCTACAGGTGGAGCTGATCCTCCGGGGCAGCGTTGCTGTAAGCAAAAAGGTTGACGATGTCAGCACAAAGACACGGAGGAACAGTCACTCTCTCCCGGGTACTTTACTGTAAACAGTCAGCAGCAGAATACAATGTCCACAGTTCAGCAAGATGTTAAACAGACAGGTAGCCTACTGGTGGCTGCAAGTGGATGCCAGGCACTATGGAGGTACCCGTGGTATGCCTTAGTTGACGAACCTGTGTCCTTTCTTCCCCGCCTGGGATTAGTCTATACCCAATTGTTCCTTGAAGGTAATTTTGGGGCTCCTCTCCCTCGCAGTAAAGAAGCAGGTCGATCGTTCCGTGTGGCAGAGTGCTGCAGCCGGTGAACAGACCGCAGCAGCCGGTTGACGACCTTAAAGCTGGACTCTGGTCGCGTCCTCGGTTTCGGCATTCCTGTGGTGGACTGGGGAAGCTCCCTGGAGTATGGTCGCTCCACGCTGGGGTTCCCCTTTTCTCTCTCGGACCCAGACTCACACATCAGGCACCCTCTCTCAGGATCCCCTCAGGATCCCCTTTCATCTTTCCTCAGGATCAGCCTGGAGCTGTCCTGTTAGACCTCCCGACTCACTCCACACTCCTCCTCGACGCCAACTCGACTCTCTAACTCCCCCTAGAGGTGCCCCTTCCCTCCTGGGGCAACCTCCCACCACTACTCTAGTGTGGGAGTGCAGGAATTGGGTCCCACCCACCAGCCCAGCATCCACTTGCAGATGGGGAAAAATTACACTGCTTTCATGAGTATAATACCCCGATGTGACGCCTGACCATGGTCAGTATCTGAAGAACAACTTAATGATTTTGTTGTGGCCCTTAATAAGAATTCATGGAGACTAACCTTCACTAGCACCATCTCCCAAGATGAGATTCAGTTCTTGGATCTGGTAATCCCAAGAGGTGAGGGTGGGTATATTCTAACGTCAACCCACTTCAAAAATGTGGATCTCAACAGTTACCTTTCATACAGTAGTGGACATCTACCCAGATGGATTTCAAATGTACCCTATGGCCAATATTGGCAGATCAGGAAGAACTGTAGTTTAGAAAAAGATTTCATCAAAGAGTATATAACCCTCAAAGACAGGTTCAGACAGAAGGGATACCCTGAGGGCCTTCTTACTGATGACTTTAATAAAGTTAAGGAAGAATTGCAGGAATCATGTTTGTTGAAATTGGACAATAGGAAGTGTGCTAAATCTGATGAAAGGAATAGAGCGGATTGTAGTTTGGTTACTACATATAATAAATCAAGCAATAAGATAACAAAACTGATGAATAAATATTGATTTATCCTCAAAAATGACCCAATTATAGCTGAGCATTTACCAGATAAACCTGAGATCATTCATAGGAGAAACCAATCTAAAAAAAAATCTGATAGCCCCGAGTCTGAAATCGTTGTATACAGACGAGACGGTAAATAAAGTTCTGGGGAATGTGGGTTGTTGCAAATGTGATACCAAAAAATGTTTGTGTTGTAACGTGATCAACAATGGGGCTACGGTGATAACCTCAAAAACCACTGGAGAAACCTTTCCCATTCGGATTAATTTTAACTGCCATTCCACTATAGTTATTTATGGTTTAGAGTGCACTTGTGGCCTGCAATACGTGGGCAGAAGAACTATTCAAGGGATGCATCAGAGATTAAATAAGCATAAGCAGAACATTAAAAATGGGTTTACTCTGCATAGTGTCTCAAAAACATTTTCAAACAGAGCATCAGAAAGATCAACAGCAGATGAGTCTCACTATCATTGATCAAATTCAGGATACGGTTAAAAACAGATATAGGTGTCTGATGAATCGAGAAAATTACTGGATTTTCAAGTTGGGGTGTTTGCACCCACAGGGCCTCAATTTGAAATGAGAAAATGTTGTCTAAGTTTATGGTGTGGTTGTAAGAGGAAAAGAGATTCTTTCATTAATGGGTCTCCGCTTTGAGATTTGCTGAAATTCACAGAAATACTTACTCTATAAGGGGTCCATCCCCCCCAATTTGATCGCACCGCTCCCACCAATTGATCGTGTGAGGAATTAACCCCACCCCCGCTCATTCTAATGGAACTTAATCATATCTAATATTCATGGGTTTTCTTTTAGTTTGAAAATATTTTATGTCTTTCTCCTTTATGTAGTGTGACCAATGATGGATTGCATATATATATATACAGTTGTGGCCAAAAGTATTGACACCCCTGCAATTCTGTCAGATAATACTCAGTTTCTTCCTGAAAATGATTGCAATCACAAATTGTTTGGTATTATTATCTTCATTTAATTTGTCTTCAATGAAAAAACACAAAATGAATTGTCCTAAAGCCAAATTGGATATAATTCCACACCAAACATAAAAAGGGGGGTGGACAAAAGTATTGGCACTGTTAGAAAAACCATGTGATGCTTCTCTAATTTGTGTAATTAACAGCACCTCTAACTTACCTGTGGCACCTAACAGGTATTGGCAATAACTAAATCACACTTGCAGCCAGTTGACATGGATTAAAGTTGACTCAACCTCTGTCCTGTGTCCTTGTGTGTACCACATATAGCATGGAGAAAAGAAAAAAGACCAAAGAACTGTCTGGGGACTTGAGAAACCAAATTGTGAGGAAGCATGAGCAATCTCAAGGCTACAAGTCCATCTCCAAAGACCTAAGTGTTCCTGTGTCTACTGTGCACAGTGTTATCATGAAGTTTAAAGCCTATAGCACTGTGGCTAACCTCCCTAGATGTGGACGGAAAAGAAAAGTTGACGAGAGATTTCAACGCAAGATGGTGCGGATGGTGGATAAAGAACCTCGACTAACATCCAAACAAGTTCAAGCTGCCATGCAGTCCGAGGGTACAACAGTGTCAACCCGTACTATCCGTCTGAATGAAAAGGGACTGTATGGTAGGATACCCAGCAAGACCCCACTTCTTACCCCGAGACATAAAAAAGCCAGGCTGGAGTTTGCCAAAACTTACCTGAGAAAGCCTAAAACGTTTTGGAAGAATGTTCTCTGGTCAGATGAGACAAAAGTAGAGCTTTTTGGGCAAAAGCATCAACATAGAGTTTACAGGAGAAATAAAGAGGCATTTAAAGAAAAGAAAATGGTCCCTACAGTCAAACATGGTGGAGGTTCCCTGATGTTTTGGCATTATGAATTCTGAAGACTACCAACAAATTTTGCAGAATAATGTAGGGCCCAGTGTGAGAAAGCTGGGTCTCCCTCAGAGGACATGGGTCTTCCAACAGGACAATGACCCAAAACACACTTCAAAAAGCACTAGAAAATGGTTTGAGAGAAAGCACTGGAGACTTCTAAAGTGGCCAGCAATGAGTCCACACCTGAATCCCATAGAACACCTGTGGAGAGATCTAAAAATGGCAGTTTGGAGAAGGCACCCTTCAAATATCAGGGACCTGGAGCAGTTTGCCAAAGAAGAATGGTCTAAAATTCCAGCAGAGCATTGTAAGAAACTCATTGACGGTTACCGGAAGCGGTTGATCGCAGTTATTTTGGCTAAAGGTTGTGCAACCAAGTATTAGGCTGAGGGTGCCAATACTTTTGTCTGGCCCATTTTTGGAGTTTTGTGTGAAATGATCAATGTTTTGCTTTTTTCTTCATTCTCTTTCGTGTTTTTTCATTGAAGACAAATTAAATGAAGATAATAATACCAAAGAATTTGTGATTGCAACCATTTTCAGGAAGAATCTGAGTATTATCTGACAGAATTGCAGGGGTGTCAATACTTTTGGCCACAACTGTACATAGAATATATATATACATATATATACTAGATGGGTGCCCGATGCACAATGCATCGGGATTCTAGCAGAGCGAGTCTCTGACTCGCAATGGCCGCTTCGCGGCCAATGCTTCGCGCTGCTAAGGCGACTCGCCATGCCCGCTGCGCGGGCATAGCGAGTCGCCTTAGAGCTGCTCGCAATGGCCGCTGCGCGGCCAATGCTTCGTTCGTATCCACATGACCACGCTGACTCGCAGCGAGAAACCCATTCGTGATTATATAATAGATATATATATATATATATATATTATTGCCGGTCTGATAATAGTATTAATATTAACAATTAATAGGGCAGAAATATCACTAACAAAAGAAAACATGAATTGTAGGGTATTAATAGGTCATATTTTAATATTATCCTATTTTAGAATTATAGTAATGTATGAATAAATTTTTAATAATGGATTTTAATAATGGATTTTTATTGATGTTCATATATGGTTTTTATGAAAGGTTTTAGATAATAATGCATAATTTTATTTGGGATGAATGATCAGGCCATTTTTCATTTTTTCAATTTTGTCACTGGATTGGACATTTGATTAATAATCATGACTTGGACACAATTAAGGCATTATAATTCATTGCAATTTTAGATTAAAATAAGCACAGAATAAACACAGCAAAATCATAATAGAAATAAACATAAAAAGGAATAAATGAACTTGAATAATTGCAGATGACTTATTAATTCACGTATCACTAAGGTTGAATATTGTTAATAATTTATAATTATTTATGGGCACTTTTATAAAATTGACACCTAATATTATTATTCATATATAAACTAGATGGTGGCCCGAAAAAGAATAATTCAATGTGAAGCTGGGTTTAAATCCCGCACCAATATCGCTGATTGGTCGCGGGCGGCTGGCGCAACCAATCAGTGATGCGGGATTTCCGTTACAGACAGACAGAATTATATGATTATATAGTAGATATCTACAGATGTGTTGGTGTTCAGCAGTGTCAGTGTTCAGCAGTGTTGGTGTGCAGCAGTGTCAGTGTGGAGCAGTGTCGGAGTTGAGCAGTGTTGGTGTGCGACAGTGTCGGTGTGCGGCGGTGTCGGAGTTCAACAGTGTTGGTGTACAGCGGTGTCAGTGTATAGTAGTATCAGTGTTGTGCAGCGGTGTCAGTGTGCGGCGGTGTCAGTGTTAAGCAGTATCAGTGTTCAACAGTGTCAGTGTGCAGCAGTGTCTGTGTGCAGCAGTGTCAGTGTGCAGCAGTGTCTGTGTGCAGCAGTGTTCAGCAGTGTCGGTGTTCATCAGTGTCGGTGTACAGCAGTGTTGGTGTATAGTAGTATCAGTTTTGTGCAGCGGTGTCAGTGTGCAGTGGTGTCAGTGTGCAGCAGTGTCGGTGTGCAGCAGTGTAAGTGTATAGTAGTATCAGTGTTGTGCGGTGGTGTCAGTGTGCGGCAGTGTCAGTGTGCGGCGGTGTCGGAGTTCAGCAGTGTTGGTGTATAGCGGTGTCAGTGTTCCGTAGTATCAGTGTTGTGCAGCGGTATCAGTGTGTGGCATTGTCGGTATTCAGCAATGCCGGTATCCAGCAGTGTCAGTGTGCAGCAGTGTCGGTGTGCAGCAGTGCAGCAGTGTCGGTGTGCAGCAGTGTAAGTGCACAGTAGTATCAGGGTTGTGCGGCGGTGTAGGTGTGCAGCAGTGTCGGTGTGCAGCAGTGTAAGTGCACAGTATTGTTAAGTAAGTGCACAGTAAGTGCACTATCAGTGTTGTGCGGTGGTGTCGGTGTGCGACAGTGTCGGTTTGCAGCAGTGTCGGTGTGCGGCGGTGTCGGTGTGCGGCGGTGTCGGAGTTCAGCAGTGTTGGTGTATTGCGGTGTCAGTGTACCATAGTATCAGTGTTGTGCAGCAGTGTCAGTGTGTGGCGTTGTCGGTGTTCAGCAATGCCGGTATCCAGCAGTGTCAGTGTGCAGCAGTGTCGGTGTGCAGCAGTGCAGCAGTGTCGGTGTGCAGCAGTGTAAGTGTACAGTAGTATCAGTGGGCACATCAGGGGGTCAGTGGGCACAGCAGGGGGTCAGTGGGCATGGTCAGTGGGCACATCAGGGGGTCAGTGGGCACAGCAGAGAGTCAGTGGGCATTGTCAGTGGGCATAGAAGGGGGTCAGTGTGCACAGTAAGTAGGCTGAGCGGGGTCAGTGGGCAGAGTGGAGGTGAGTGAGCAGAGCAGGGGGTGAGTGGGCACAACAGGGACTCAGTGGGCACAGTAGCGGGGCAGTGGGCACAGTGAGTGAGCAGAGCAAGGGTCAGTGGGGAGAGCAGGGGTCAGTGTGAACAGTTGTGCAATCAGTGGACACAGCAGAGGGGTCAGTGTGCACAGCGGGGGGTGAATGGGCATAGCAGGGGGTCAGTGGGCACAGCAGGGGTCAGTGGGCACAGCAGGGTCAGTGGGCAGAGCGAGGGTTAGTGGGCACAGCAGGGGCTCAGTGGGCACAGCAGGGAATCAGTAGGCACAGTGAGTGGGCAGAGCGAGGGCCAGTGGGCAGCGCAGGGGTCAGTGGGCACAGTGGGGGTGTCAGTGGGCACAGCAGGGGTGTGTGGCACAGCAGGGGGGCAGTAGGCACAGCAGGGGTCAGTGGGCACATCATGGGGTCAGTGAGCATGGTCAGTGTGCACAGCAGGGAGTCAGTGGGCAGAGCGGGGCTCAGTGGGCACAGTGGAGGGGGGGTCAGTGGGCACAGCAGGGGGGTGTGGGCACAGCAGGGGGTCAGTGGGCACAGCAGGAGGTCAGTGGGCACATCATGGGGTCAGTGGGCATGGTCAGTGCGCACAGCAGGGGGACAGTGGGCACAGTGGGGTTCAGTGGGCACAGCAGGAGGTCAGTGGGCACATCATGGGGTCAGTGGGCATGGTCAGTGCGCACAGCAGGGGGTCAGTGGGCACAGTGGGGTTCAGTGGGCACAACAGGGGTCAGTGGGCACAGCGGGGGTCAGTAGGCACAGCAGGGGGTCAGTTGGCACAGCAGGGGGTCAGTGGATAGAGCAGGGTAGATCGGCAGAGGACCTTTGATGACGTCACCATCATGTGATCTAAGACTCCACCCATCATCGTGATATCATCAAAGGTCCTAAAGCACTCATTTGTGCCATGAGGACTAAAAGGAAGAGTGGTAACGGCGGGGGAGAGCGGTGACATGCGGGGGAGTGATCGGGCAGTGGGGGAGCAGCGGTGACAGGCGGGGGAGTGATCGTGCAGCAGGGGGAAAGCAGTGACAGGCGGGGGCAGTGATCGGGCAGCGAGGAAGCAGTGGTGACAGCAGGGGGGGCATTGATTGGGCAGCAGGGGACAGCGGTGACAGGCGGGGGGATTGATCGCGGACCTCTGTGCGGCAGGTAGCCACAGCTCAGCTACTGCTGCATAGAGGTCAGCGGCTTGCCAGCCGGGAGACACGGACCTCCACGCGCGGCTCTTTTGCATACGCTGCGCTCATTGGTCGCTGCGGCTAGTGGCGACCATTGAGCGCTAGAGCGCAATTTCAGCTTCAGACAGACACGATTAGGCAATTATATAGTAGATGAAAATGGGGACAGGGTCAGGTCTGATATAATAATAGAATGTACAGATTAAAATTAAACAGAATTATATATCAATAAAAGATTTTAAAATATATTATTTTACATTACTGTGGGTCATATTATAAAAAAATTTAATTCATTTTTATGACATAATTGAAATAATGAAACAGTCACTTCTCTTCATGATGTATACCGTGGTTATATAAACTGGAGGGAAATCTGTGGTGGTTTTCCAGACATGAAGGGGTACAAATTACTAATTGTGATGTCTACTAATTACCTATATAAACCACTTTGTTTCTATTACGGGTCATTACCTGATAAAGGTGGTATCAGCTGCTGAAACATGTTGTGAGGAGTGACCAGTCCACTTTGAGCAAGTAAAGAGAAGGTACTAAAAAGCTGTCTCTGTGTTTTTTTTCTCCAAGCACCCGCTCGAAACCACTAAAGCTCTTTTAACTCACGTCTTTACACCCTGCCAGGTGTGTGTGTGGTGTTGCTGGAGGAAAAGCTTCTATGTGACCTGCGGGGAGGATCGAGGACCTGCGGTGACGTCAGGGACCCCGTGATCCAACTCGTGACCGCCTGTCTGGCCTGACAGCGGAGGCTGGTGCACGAGACGCACCGAAGGCTCTGTACCGCGGTTATGCCAGAGCGTAACCAAATAAGGTTAGTGTATCTCCCCCAGAGCTTCTACTAGACCACCGAGTATTACACCAGGAGCGCCCCTCCTTGTCTCTCTTTTGGTAATGAACAAGGTCTTGGCTTATTGGGCGTAAGGAGGATGGTCCTAATCTACCTTCAGAACACTCTCACGTTCAGGAAAGATGAAAACCTATTCCTTCAGTTCGCAGGGCCATATCATGGCCGAAAGGATAGCAAGAGCACTTTAGCTATATGGATCCTATCAGCAATCTGTGAGACCTATGTGTCAAATCAACTGGAACATCTTTGTCAATTAGGGCTCATTCCACTCACACTACATCCGACTCATGGGCTGAAAGGGCACACGTTCCGCTAGATTACATCTGTAAAGCTGCAACATGGTGATCTTCATTCATGAAGCATTACCGGCTAGACATCTCAGCCTCTGAGGGCTCATCCTTCAGCAAAAGAGTGCTTCAACAGGCATCTAAGACCAATTCCTGACCCTAAATTGGTTATTACTCGCTAAATCCATACTGTGCTGCCGTAGAACAATCAGAAAATATAAAAATTTTCTTACCCGAAAATTTCATTTCCTGGAGTCCGTAGGCAGCACAAACTTCCCTCCTATTAGAATTCATCAATGCTTGGAAAATGTATGGGGTGTGTGTTTTTTTCCACCCTATATAGAGGAGGGGCGGACGGAACACAGTAGGTGTCAATTAGTTAATTATATGTTACTGCTAATTAACATGTCTTCTGTTCCGACCAGGGATTTATGTCTTAACTAGTGATGAGCGAGTACTAAAATGCTAGGGTGCTCGAAGCTCGGGCCGAGCATCCCGAGATACTCGTGTACTCGGCCCAGGTACCGAGCCCAATGTTATCCTATGGGAGACCCGAGTATTTTTATGAAATGACTGCCGGCAGCATGTAGAAACCCTAAAAATGTCACAAAAGTCTCAGAAGAGTGCTCAAATGACATGGCAACACCATGGGGAAGACCCCTGGAAGCATTTCTCACTCAAAAGTCACAGCTGTGAACAATCTTGTCCGAGTTTCACGCCAATTTTACGGAGTCACCAGAAAACCTTCCAAAATGATACCAAAATGAATATAGTGAGATACAGCTGGTGTATGTTACTTTTTGTGATTACATGAAAGATTTTACGTGAAAACATTGTGCGGCACTCCGATGTCCCTGAGAAGAGACGTACATGAAGGCCTCTTGACATAATGTGCCCATTTTGAGGAACTGGGTATATTGTAGTATTTTCCTTTGCCAGGGCAGTCCAAAATTTGGAGGTTCACCAATGCCCCAGGATAGAGACGTGCAGGAGGGCCTGTACACCTGAAGTGGGTGTATTGTAGTATAGCCCTTTGGCCAGGGCAGCCAAAAATTGGGAGGTTCAACAATGACCCATGCATACAGACATGCAGTACGGCCTGTAAACCTCAAGTGGGTGTATTGTAGTATAGCCCTTTGGCCAGGGCAGCCAAAAATTGGGAGGCTCCACATTGTCCCAGGATATAGACGTGCAGGAGGGCCTGTAAACCTCAAGTGGGTGTATTGTAGTATAGCCCTTTGGCCAAGGCAGCCAAAAATTGGGAGGCTCCACATTGTCCCAGGATAGAGACGTGCAGGAGGGCCTGTAAACCTCAAGTGGGTGTATTGTAGTATAGCCCTTTGGCCAGGGCAGCCAAAAATTGGGAGGCTCCACATTGTCCCAGGATAGAGACATGCAGTAGGGCCTGTAAACCTCAAGTGGGTGTATTGTAGTATAGCCCTTTGGCAGGGCAGCCAAAAATTGGGAGGTTCAACAATGACCCATGCATACAGACATGCAGTAGGGCCTGTAAACCTCAAGTGGGTGTATTGTAGTATAGCCCTTTGGCAGGGCAGCCAAAAATTGGGAGGCTCCACATTGTCCCTGGATAGAGACGTGCATGAGGGCCTCAAAACATTTTTCCCATTGAAAAGGAGCGGGTCTCCTGTCGTTGTAATGCCCATTCTAAAAGAATGGGCGAAAAAATTTACCACTGCGGGTATACCTCAAACAACAGCCTAACTATTGTAATTCATGCCACGTGTCCAGCTTGGAGACCCAATAATTGTAAGGCACAGAGGAATCTCGCAGTACAGTTGTTCGATCTGCAAGGTACTCCTTCAGCATCTGGCCAAACTTAGCATTTCTTGTGGCATTTCTTGTGGCACTACCCCGCACCTCAGGGGCTGTCGTACGTGAGGGGCTAAGAAAACTGTCCCACATCGTAAAGACTGTTCCCCGACCTCTGGCAGATTGGACTTGTGCCCCTCTCGGCCGTACGCCTTGGTTGTCCACCGATTCCTGACCTATGCCGCTAGCGTTTTGTGAGGGGAATGATTTGCCTACTTCCGTGACTTTGGCCTTCTGGAACTGCTGCATTTTGGCTGACCTCTCCGCCTCAGGAATGAGAGACATAAAGTTCTCCTTGTAGCGTGGGTCTAACAGTGTTGCCAACCAGTAGTGATTGTCGGCCAAGATGTTCTGAATGCGAGGGTCACGAGCCAGGCAGCTTACCATAAAGTCAGCCATGTGCGCCACACTCTTAACAGCCATCACTTCAGTATCCAGACCAACACGATGACTGAACATGCTGTCCTCCTCCTCCTCATCTCCCCTGTACTCTGGCCAGCCACGCTGAATCGATGGTATGACTGGTGTGCATGTCATATCCTCAATTTGGCCAGAGAGTTGCTCCATGTCTTCATCCTCCTCCTCCTCGTCATAGTCCTCCACTGCACGTTGTGATGAGATGAGGCTGGGCTGTGTGTTTTCACCCACACCCACTACTGTTTCTTGCTCCAAGTCATCACGCTCGGCCTGCAATGCATCCTCTTTGTTTTTCAGCAGAGACCGTTTTAGAAGGCAGAGTAGTGGTATGGTGACACTAATAATGGCGTCATCACCGCTCACCATCTTGGTGGAGTCCTCAAAGTTTTGGAGGACGGTACATAGGTCCGACATCCATCTCCACTCCTCAGGTGTTATGTGTGGAGTTTGACCCATTTCCTGACGGCTTACGTGATGCAGGTAGTCCACAACTGCCCTCTTCTGCTCACATATCCTGACCAACATGTGCAGAGTTGAATTCCAACGTGTGGGGACATCACACACCTGTCTGTGGGCCGGAAGACGCAAACGGCGCTGAAAGCCGGCAAGGCCGACTGAAGCAGCAGGTGACTTGCGAAAATGTGCAGACAGACGGCGAACTTTTACCAGCAGTTCAGACAGCTCTGGGTATGACTTTACAAACCTCTGAACCACCAGGTCGAGCACATGGGCCACGCATGGAACATGCGTCAGCTGGCCTCGCCTCAAAGCTGCCACCAGGTTCCGGCCATTGTCACACACGACCTTTCCTGGCTTTAGGTTCAGAGCTGTGAGCCAGTGATCTGCCTGCTGTTTCAGAGCTGTCCACACCTTTTCTGCATTGTGGGGTTTGTCACCTATGCAGACTAGCTTCAGCACAGCCTGTTGCCACTTTGCAGAGGCAGTGCTGCAGTGCTTCCAGCTTGGGACTGGTGTGGAGGGTACAGTGGATGAGGATGCGCAGGAGGAGGAGGCTGAGGAGCATGACATTCCGGAGCTGTAGAGTGTCGGTGAAACCCTGACAGAGGTAGGGCCTGCTATCCTTGGTGTGGGAAGGACGTGTTCCGTCCCTCGCTCAGACTGGGTCCCAGCCTCCACAATATTAATCCAGTGTGCCATCAAGGAGATGTAGCGGCCTTGCCCACAAGCACTTGTCCACGTGTCTGTGGTTAGGTGGACTTTGGCTGAAACAGCGTTGTTCAGGGCACGTGTGATGCTGTTGGACATGTGGTTATGCAATGCGGAGACGGCACATCTGGAGAAATAGTGTCGGCTGGGGACCGAGTAACGTGGGACAGCAGCCGCCATCAGGTCGCGGAATGCTTCCGTCTCCACCAGCCAGAACGGCAACATTTCTAGCGCTATGAGACGCAAAATGTGATAATTCAGGACTGTGGCATGTGGGGCGTTACCAGCGTATTTGCGCTCAAATGTTTGCTGAATGGATAATTGAACGCTGCGCTGGGACAAGGACGTGCTTGATGCTGGTGTTATTTGTGCGTGGGCAACTTCAGGTGCAGGGCCGGAGGTTTGTTCGCGGCCAGCATGGACAGGGGATTGGCTCGCACGCACAACACGCGAAGACGTAGCAGTGACATCAGCAAGCACCGCTCCTCGACTCTGTTGTACTTCCCACAAAGTCGGGTGCTTGGCTGACATGTGCCTGATCATGCTGGTGGTGGTCAGGCTGCTAGTTTTCGTACCCCTGCTGATACTGGCATGGCAGGTGTTGCAAATGGCCTTTTTAGAGTCTTCTGGAGCCAACTTAAAAAACTCCCAGACTCTGGAAGACCGAACATTTGCACAGGCACCTTGAGTCGTGTTGGTGTTCCGGGGAATTGTTGGCTGCCTTCTGCCTGCGGACCCGACCCTGCTTCGTACTGCCTGTTGGGATGCTACGCCTCCCTCCCCCTGTGCACTGCTGGCCTCGCTCTGCATATCCTTCTGCCATGTTGGGTCAGCTACTGGATCATCCACCACGTCGTCTTCCTCTTCTGCACCCTGATCCTCCTCCTGACTTCCTGGCAAATGTGTCTCATCATCGTCCACCCCTTGTTGAGACACGTTGCCAATGTTCCGTTTGTGAGAACGTGGCTGCTCAAATATTTGGGCATCTGTACTTACCATCTCCTCATCACCCACTTCAAGAGGAGCTGGCGACAGGCCAGATTCTGCGAATGGATACGTGAACAGCTCTTCCGAGTGTCCTAGTGTGGGATCAGTAATGTCCGTGGACGTGTACTCGTCCTGGTGGTAGGAAGGAGGATCAGGTTGGGAAATGTGCAGTGCAGTATCACGGCTACTGACACTTGACCGTGTGGAAGACAGGGTGTTTGTGGAGGTGCCCATCTGACTTGAAGCATTATCCGCTATCCAAGTAACAACCTGTTGACATTGGTCTTGGTTCAAGAGCGGTGTACTGCTGCGGGCCCCAAGAATTTGGGAAAGGACGTGCGAGCGAGGAGATGTGCCCCTTTGTTGTTGCGAAATTAGTGCTTGCACACGACCTCGGCCTCTGCCTGCACCACCATCACGTCCACTTCCTTGTTCCTTGGCAGCGCCCTTGCCAGCGCCCTTGTGCATTTTGCCTGTATACAGCGACAACTGTCTGGTGACTGTTGAGGTCACAGGAGATTAGGATTTTAGTCCCTAACCTGTATCAAGGTAGTAAGTACACCAGTCTGGTGACTGTAATGGTCACAGGAGAGTAGGATTTTAGTCCCTAACCTGTATCAAGGTAGTAAGTACACCAGTCTGGTGACTGTAATGGTCACAGGAGAGTAGGATTTTAGTCCCTAACCTGTATTAAGGTAGTAAGTACACCAGTCTGGTGACTGTAATGGTCACAGGAGATTAGGATTTTAGTCCCTAACCTGTATCAAGGTAGTAAGTACACCAGTCTGGTGAATGTAATGGTCACAGGAGATTAGGATTTTAGTCCCTAACCTGTATCAAGGTAGTAAGTACACCAGTTTGGTGACTGTAATGGTCACAGGAGATTAGGATTTTAGTCCCTAACCTGTATTAAGGTAGTAAGTACACCAGTCTGGTGACTGTAATGGTCACAGGAGATAAGGATTTTAGTCCCTAACCTGTATCAAGGTAGTAAGTACACCAGTCTGGTGACTGTAATAGTCACAGGAGAGTAGGATTTTAGTCCCTAACCTGTATCAAGGTAGTAAGTACACCAGTCTGGTGAATGTAATGTTCACAGGAGATTAGGATTTTAGTCCCTAACCTGTATCAAGGTAGTAAGTACACCAGTCTGGTGACTGTAATGGTCACAGGAGAGTAGGATTTTAGTCCCAAACCTGTATTAAGGTAGTAAGTACACCAGTCTGGTGACTGTAATGGTCACAGGAGATTAGGATTTTAGTCCCTAACCTGTATTAAGGTAGTAAGTACACCAGTCTGGTGACTGTAATGGTCACAGGGGATTAGGATTTTAGTCCCTAACCTGTATCAAGGTAGTAAGTACACCAGTCTGGTGAATGTAATGGTCACAGGAGATTAGGATTTTAGTCCCTAACCTGTATCAAGGTAGTAAGTACACCAGTCTGGTGACTGTAATAGTCACAGGAGAGTAGGATTTTAGTCCCTAACCTGTATTAAGGTAGTAAGTACACCAGTCTGGTGACTGTAATGGTCACAGAAGATTAGGATTTTAGTCCCTAACCTGTATCAAGGTAGTAAGTACACCAGTCTGGTGACTGTAATGGTCACAGGAGAGTAGGATTTTAGTCCCTAACCTGTATTAAGGTAGTAAGTACACCAGTCTGGTGACTGTAATGGTCACAGGAGAGTAGGATTTTAGTCCCTAACCTGTATTAAGGTAGTAAGTACACCAGTCTGGTGACTGTAATGGTCACAGGAGATTTGGATTTCAGTCCCTAACCTGGATCAAGGTAGTAAGTTCAACAGTCTGGTGACTGTTATGGTCACAGAAAAGCTTGGATTCCGATCTGTATCACCCTGCCTATATCCTCCTAGATTAGTCCTGAGAAGGACTGTTGTGGTCAGCAGCAGTTTGCAGCCCTGCTCTGGATCTACCGATGAGGGCCGCACATCTGTCCCTAAGCAGCAGCAGACACTCTCCCTACACTCACTGTCTGGATGCCTGTGTGCAGAGCACAGCCCGGCCGGGTCTTATAAAGGCTCGGTCACGCTGTGCAGGCTGGCCAATCACTGCAATGCCACAACTAACAGGGCTGTGGCATTGCAGTGGTCTGCCAGCCAATCCCTGCAATTGGGCTGGCTCTCAAAAGAGCGCAAACATGCAGAGATGATGACCACGAGCACAGCACGAGTATCGCGAGATTACTCGGTGCTCACCGAGTAGCCCGAGTACAGTGATACTCGTGCGAGCACCGAGTAGTGGCGAGCATGCTCGCTCATCACTAGTCTTAGCATATATTGTGCTGCCTAAGGACTCCAGTAAATTAACATTTTGGGTAAGTAAATTTTAATCTTTAGCAGGTCTCTTAGCTGTAAAAAGACTGGGGGAAAATATGTCAACCAGAGACATTGATTTTTTGCTTACAAAACTGTAGCCATATTTTAATATAACAGCTAAAATAAGATCCTGATTTAAAAATGGCAGATCATTCTTTATGATACTTTTAATTTCATTAAATTGTTTGCTGTACGATGTTACAAAATGTAAATTGGATTGTTCAGAAATCCTATTTTTATTTTTTTTTACTTGAATTCATTGGTCCTTGTGTTTCCACCTTATTTTTGACAAGCTGCATTTCCTCTATACTGCCGGCCTCTCTTTGAGCCTGACATAACTTCTTTGTTTTAGTCTATTAAGAATGGCTGCATTTTCTTCACGGTAAAGACTATAATTTTTCTAGAACAAATTTTTTCCCGATACGGAAGTGATGTAAGGGTATATCTGGTGTGACAGCTGTCAGCCCTCAGAAACGTATTATCCGAGACTGGTTTCTGTACATGTATATGTGATGCAATTCGGCACGACCGCCACATCACCCCACCATACAATCATGGTGTCATCAATGTAGCAGGTGTACCAAAGTATATTATCAGCATAAGCGTTACTGCAGAATAAATAAAAGCTTCCTCCCACTATACTACATAGATAATAGAAACCAATGGGAACAATTTTGACCTGGATTACCTTGGTTGGCAATCAAAAATACAGCAAGTTGCACTCCCATTTTTTCAATTATTTATTTTCGCAGTAATCTGACATCAGTTTGAGTGCCATACTTGCAACCAATCACATATGCTGGCAGAGAGGGTGGGCGAGGTTATGTTTGACTTTAACCAATCAAGGGGGGGAAGCAGTGAGGTTCATGAACGGGCCCTAAAGCATGGTATCAGCAGCGGTGAAGTTTGTTAAGTAGCAGTCAAGGAAGCAGGGCCAAACACAACTCAAAACATTTTACAGTGGAGCCCCGCTGCTTTGGCACAGCCTATTTCTTACCAAGTTTCTGCACTACTGTCACCCTGCTTCCGGGCCCGCTCATGAACCTCAGACATATTCACTGCTTCCCCTCCGATTGTTCAAATTCAGACTTAGCTCCATCCACCCTCTCTGCCAGCATCTATGATTGATTGCTTGTACGGCAACAAAACTGATGTCAGACAATTGTAAACATAAATAAATCATTGAAAAAATGGGTGTGTGATTTGCCTAATTTTTGATTGCCAGCCAAGGTAACCCAGGCAGCTGAAAGCTGAAATTCTTAGCGTGTTGAGGCCAAAACATTATGGGATCCCAACTCTAAAAATTGCAGCCTGCAGGCACCCCAGAATTGGCATAAAAACTGGTTGTTACCCTGCTCTTCCTGTTGCCTGGTGCTGGTGGCATATGGGTAATAAGGGGTTAATGTCAGATGAGGATTAGCCATCTGACACTAAGCTCTAGATTGATAATGTTAGGCTTATGTTAGACCCAGTCATTATCAATCTATCATAAGTAGTAAAAACACATGACACAGAGTAAAATAATTTATTTAGAATAAAACAAACAGAAAACCCTATTTACCCTCTTTATTACCCACAGACATATCCTCTAATGGTAATCCACAGCCAGCATAAGTTGTCCCATAACAAATCATGTTAGCCCTTCTTCATCTAGCTGAGCAGAGATGTGTCCACCCACTTGGATTAGCACTAGGGATGGGCGAATACCTTACTATTCGGAATCGCTATACCCGCAACGAGTAGGTAGCGGTACTCGCTACTCATTGTGAGTATAGCGATTCCGAATACTTTTGCAGTGTATCAGTAGATACACTGCAAAAGTCCTGTAAAAGAGAGAAAAAGTTGTTAAAAAAATAACCGACGGCTGCACCGAGACCGGCCGATGCACATCTATTCATGGAAAAGGACCTTTCCCTCTCTCAGCCAATCAGATGGCTGGGAGAGATCTGGCCAATCAGAGGCCGCTATGTCACAATGACGTAATCGCTAGCGGCCACCTGATTGGCCAGATGGAAAGGTCTTCGGTGTACCTGAGAGGACCTTTCCATCTGGCCAATCAGGTGGCCGTTAGCGATCACGTCATTGTGACGTGGCGGCCTCTGATTGGCCAGATCTCTCCCAGCCATCTGATTGGCTGAGAGAGGGAAAGGTCCTTTTCCATGAATAGATGTGCATTGGCCGGTCCCGGTACAGCCGTCGGTTAAGGTTAATATCCGATTTTTTTATTTTTTAACCACATTTTCCCTCTTTTACAGTAATCCTAATTTACTCGGCGAGTAGCGAGTACACGAATACCGCTACTATTCGGCGAGTGCCGACAGTGCATAGGCGGCTCTGCAGAGTCCTCAAATGAACTCACTCACTGCGCTGTGATAGTATTTAGATAGTATTTTAATACTGACCGCAATACTACTCCATACTGTCCTTACTATCTAGCTAGTGTGGCCTCATTTGCTAAACTCTATTATCTACCTGTGTGTGTTTTTCCTCTCCTGTTTCCCAGACAATATCCGTGGGGGGCTTGCTATTCTTTTGGGGTTCTGCTCTGAGGCAAGATAGACTTTCCTGTTTCCATCTTTAGGGGTAACTAGAAAAAAATTAGAAAAAATAGAAAAAAATTCTCTGCAGCACTCAGCTACCACCAATGATGTAAAAATGCTAACAAGCTGTATGTATATGAGAAAAAAGTTTAAAAACTTACGTTTTTTTTAAAAAAACCTCAAAATTCTTATCTTTTTATCTCTGAAGTTCTTAGTACACACATTGGCCAATGTCTGCATGCTCATCAACTGCTAAAAAGTGACTTCAGGTCTGATGAGTCCTACCGCTGATATCCCTGTCCTCCTTCTCCTCCCTACCCCACTACTAAGTGGGCAGACACCATCTAGACCCTAGATCAACTGTAGGCGATGAGGGTGCAAATTGCAGAAATGGAGCAAGCAACTCCACACGATACAATAGAGAAAAAAACTGCACAGCACTCACAGACAATGTGAACTGGTGCCAGCAGGGACGCTGGTTCAAACAACTAGAAAAAAATTCTCTGCAGCACTCAGCTTACCACCAATGATGTAAAAATGCTAACAAGCTGTACGTATATGAGAAAAAAGTTTAAAAACTTACATTTTTTTCAAAAAACTCAAAATTCTTATCTTTTTATTTCTGAAGTTCTTAGTACACACATTGGCCAATGTCTGCTTACTCATCAACTGCGACAAAGTGACTTCAGGTCTGATGAGTCCTACCGCTGACATCCCTGTCCTTGTTTGAGCGTCCCTGCTGGCACCAGTTCACATTGTCTGTGAGTGCTGTGCAGTTTTTTTCTCTATTGTATCGTGTGGAGTTGCTTGCTCCATTTCTGCAATTTGCACCTTCATCGCCTACAGGTGATCTATGGTCTAGATGGTGTCTGCCCACTTAATAGTGGGGTAGGGAGGACAAGGAGGACAGGGATGTCAGCAGTAGGACTCATCAGACCTGAAGTCACTTTGTCGCAGTTGATGAGCAAGCAGACATTGGCCAATGTGTGTACTAAGAACTTCAGAAATAAAAAGATAAGAATTTTGATTTTTTTTTAAAAAAACGTAAGTTTTTAAACTTTTTTCTCATATACATACAGCTTGTTAGCATTTTTACATCATTGGTGGTAGCTGAGTGCTGCAGAGAATTTTTTTTTTGTTGTTTGAACCAGCGTCCCTGCTGGCACCAGTTCACATTGTCTGTGAGTGCTGTGCAATTTATTTCTCTATTGCATCTTTAGGGGTAGCTAGTTCTCCGGCCGTGTCGATGTGTCTAGGGCATGGTTAGTTACATCCCACGGCTACTCTAGTTGCGGTATTTAGTCAGGGACTGAAGTCAGTACAGTTTCCAACTACTTCTGTGAAGTCTTTTTATTTTACTCCTAGGTCATCGGATCATAACAGTACAACTGGCCCTAAAAACAAAAATGAGTTACGTGCATCTCAGAAGAAGGGAAGAGAGGTGTTGAGGCATTTTTTTTTCTGTAGTTTGTTCTGTTTCTTCCCTCTTTTTCTTTGGGTGACTGTGGAGTCTTGGGCCAGTATGAGTGTCCAGTAACTAGCCTCTCGTTTAGACCAGCTTGCTGCTAGCGTACAGGGAATTTCTGATTATATTGTTCAGACTCCAGTTTTGGAACCGAAAATTCCTACTCCAGATTGGTTTTTTGGTGACAGCCTGACAGGTCTAAATTTTAGAGTTTCAAAAATAGTTGTAAATAGTTTTTTGCTCTGAGACCTCAATCCCCTGGTGATTCAATTCAGCAGATTAAAATTGTTATCTCCCTGCTGGTGATCCGCAGGATTGGGCATTTTCTCTTGACTCTAGGGATCCGGTTTTACTTACTGTGGACTTCTTTTTTCAGGCTTTTGGTTTACTTTATGATGAACCCAATTCTGTGGATCAAGCTGAAAAGACATTGTTGGCACTGTCTCAGGGTCGAAAGGCGGCGGAATTGTATTGTCAAAAATCCAGAAAATGGTCTGTGTTAACTAAATGGAATGATGATGCTTTGGCGGCGCTTTTCAGAAAGTGTCTTTCTGACTCCGTTAAGGATGTTATGGTGGGGTTTCCCACGCCTTCGGGTCTGAATAATTCTATGTCTCTGGCCATTCAGATTGATCGGCGTCTGCAGGAGTGCAGAACTGTCCACTCGGGGATGTTGTCCTCAGAGCAGATTCCTGAGCCCATGCAGTGTAATAGGATTCTATCTCTAACTGAAAGACAAGGATTTAGACGCCAGAGACTAACTGTGGAGATGCTTCTCATGTTATTTCTGTCTGCCCCAAGCGGGCACAGAGGATTGCTAGTTGTTTAACCATCAGTACTATACAACCTAAGTTTTTATTATCTGTGTCTTTGATTTTTTCCTTGTCGTCATTTTCTGTTATGGCATTTGTGGATTCAGGTGCCACCTTAAACTTGATGGATTTCGAGTTTGCCAGGCGTTGTGGCTTTCCTATGCAGCCATTGTGGAACCCTATTCCTTTAAGGGGCATTGACGCTGTGCCTTTGGCTCAACATAAGCCCCAGTTTTGGACGCAGTTGACCATGCGCATGGCTCCAGCTCATGAGGAGGATTATCGATATCTGGTTTTGCATAATCTGCATGATGCGGTTGTGCTGAGTTTTCCGTGGTTGCAGGTCCATAATCCTGTTTTGGATTGGAAGTCTATGTCCGTGACTAGCTGGGGTTGTCAGGGGGTCCGTGGTGACATTCCTTTGATGTCTATCTCCTCTTCACCCTTGCAAATTCCAGAGTTTCTCTCTGATTTACTTCAAAATCACCCAGAATTCCCTATCAAGGGCTCTCAGATGAATAATGAGTACAGTATCTATTTTCAAGTGATCACTTTATTTGTCAAAAATTTATAATCATTACATAAAAAACACTAAAATTCATTGCATAGGAGTATCCTAATAACTAAAATCATTTATATCTGGGTCCAGGACTAAGACCACTTATATTAATGTTTATACAGTATTTATTATACATTAACCGATAATACCAGGTGTATAAGGGAGTACTTATTTATTTTATTTATCACTCAAAGCAGCTATACACTCTATAATATGATCTTAAGGCTCTTATCTCTTACAAGACTTGTGTATCTGTATACTGGCACCTCTCTTTGACACAGGTTACAATATAATGCTACCTTGATGTTTTAATTGTAGCTGCCCGCTCTCTTGTATATCTAGAGCTCAAGAGCTTCTTGACATGTATGCACACCTGTGTGCTGACAGTGCCCCTTCTAATCTAGGTTAGACTTTGTGTATGCTGCCCCCGTGATGCATTCCTAATTTCCCCTTTAGTATCTCATACCTGGTGTAAAGTTGTTTGTGGCCTCGGTCCTGGCACCCACCACCGCCAACGTACGTTTCGTCTCCTTCCTCAGGGCGTAACCTTGCTCCTAAATCGCTACTTTTTATATCCCCTGGATTAATCACATATCCATAGGTGTAGTCCACCCCAACTTATAACATCAAACAAATTCCAAACGGAATCAGGGTATCTTAAAAATCACAATTTTTATTATCAAGCTTTAAAACCAAAGGTCATAGCTTAATGACATCAATAAATTTTTACACAATGGAGACAACAAAGAATAGTGTAATTATGGAGAAAATGTATTACAGAGGTTTTACCAAGAGAACAGTGCCTCACAGCATGCTGAAGGGGCCGGAGAGCAACACTCACAAATCTGCAGTATAATTACACCACTTTCAATATACTGAAATTGCTAAAAATATATCTCATCCGTATTGGAAAAAACCAAAACATTCGGACATATATAGCCTTCAATCTCTTATCTCAAATGCCCAGATTAACTATGCTTTCATTAAGCCCAAACTGACATTTTACAGATATATCTATGCTGATATAAACCCTCAGTTCAAAACCTTAATGAGCAATTATTTTAGATGTATCCAAACAGGAGAGTGCCTAAAATTGGCCCCCTGCTAAGAAATGACCGCCCAAGGTAACTTAAAGGTTCAATCCACACAATAAATACACTGTACCATTGATATAAATACAAGCAATCTAGCATCAATAGTGAGGTAATACCTACATTAGTGCAGTGTGAAAAGTGCTCGTGCCGTAGCCCCTGTGGCCCCTACGCGTTACGGTCTACTGACCTTCCTCAGGGGGGGTAGATTATACCAGCTGCTAGCCATGAGACTGTAACTGCAGCCTTTTATACTGGCGTCTGGCAGCCTAATGGCGGCTCCACTCTGCAGTGCGCGTTCCTCAAACTCCGCCCCCTTTTCCGGCGCTATGAATCACGTGACAACCCTCATCACGTGATCGCGCACACCTCCGGTCCGTGGATCGCAAGCCTCCAGAGCGTCAATATGACGCCGCAGACGCTGCGGGCCAAATAACAGGAAGTGTGCACGTCTAGAGGGAGCCCGTATCCAAAGCGCTCTGAGGAGGAGTGGGAAGTACCAGAGCGGAGCTAAATTGCCAGCACAAGAACAAATATATAGGGAAGAGGGAAAAGAAAGAGAGAGAGAAAATAATACCAACATAGAAAAATGTGACTACAGCCATAATAATCTAAATAGAATACAAGTGAATACCTAAAATGCTGATGCAAGTAGAAATTTACAAAAAAATTATTACTATTACCTGAATTATATTGTAACCATGGTACATCAAAATAAAGTGATAATGTGCATATAAATACATAAAAGTACATATATATAATACAATATGCTACAGTATAGATATACAACAATGAGTGAATAAAAAGATCCAGTAATTAATAACACTATGCATAATGTGCAATAAGGTGCAAGTATGTGTAAACAAATTGCCATAAAGACAGAATCTTCATTTCTTCTCGATCCGAGCTTCCATCTTCCCAAAAAGTCCAGACGTCCAAATTATGATCCATTATTTTGACAAATAGTGAATAAATAACATATACTAGAAGAGAATAAAAAAAGTATTAAAATCAATTAAAATCAAAACATATAGATCCAAGCCGCAGTCAATCAAAATGCGCAACATAAAGAACAAAATAGAGCCATCAAAGTAACGTATAATTTACAAGAATGCGCCAAAACCAAAGTTTTCGTTCAGGCCGTAAGGGACTATGCTGTTTAGCCTATAAATCCACTTACTCTCCACCTGCCCGAGAGTCCTACCCAAATTACCACCCCGTGGACCCAAAGACACCTTGTCTATTCCCACTACCTTAAGGAGACTAGAGTTACTGTTATGCATTCGATGGAAATGTCTAGGAATCGTTTTCAAAGAGGCTGGGTTTTCGACTGACGCGCCCTTCTCAATGTCAAGGACGTGTTCCCTTGTTCTAACTCGCAGTTCCCTGGTGGTCATCCCAACATAAATTTTTTTACATGGGCATTCAGCCATGTATATGACCCCAACTGTGGAGCAGGTAATGTGATGGCGTATATCATACGTCCGAGTGTTGTCCCAGTTGTGGAAGGTCTTGCTCTTTACAATATTCGAGCAGGCCTTACAACCACAACAAGGAAAACATCCTCTCACATCTAGCCAATGCTTCTTGTGACTTGTGTTGCGAACAAAATGGCTTCTAACCAAAGTGTCTCTCAGGTTCCTAGAGCGTCTAGCTGTCACTAGAGGTTTTTCTGAGATACATTTTTGCAGAACGGGGTCACTCAACAGGATATTCCAGTGTTTACCAATTATTGTACTTAGTTCTTTCCATTGTTTGTTATACGTTGTGATCAAACGCGGGAACTGTTCCTGTGGTTTCACCCTCCTCTGTGTGCCTCTCAGTAGATCTTGTCTCAGATAGCCCTTGGCTTTGGCATAGCCATTCTTAATTGCTCTTCTACTGTACCCCCTCTCTTCGAACCGCTGCCTGAGATCCATTGATTGTAACTCAAAAGTGTGTTCCTGAGAGCAAATTCTCCTTGCCCTAACATACTGACCTACTGGAATACCTCTGATTGTCGATGGGAGATGTGACGAATCAGCACTCAAAATCAAATTGGTGGACGTCTCTTTACGATAAATATCAGTCGTCAATCTACCATCGTCCAAAGTTCCAATGGCAATATCCAGGAAATCCACCTTTCTGCCACTCTTGTATGTCAACCTTATGTTCTTACTATTAGCATTCAGTCTAGTCATGAGATCACTAAGTTCCCCCTGAGATCCCTCCCACACAAACAGCACATCATCGATGTATCTCATCCATCCTAGAACTTTCTCAATGTCCGCGATGGGGTTACTGACAAAGATCTCCCTTTCCCATGCCCCCAAAAACAAATTTGCATAAGAGGGGGCACAGGCAGCCCCCATCGCGGTACCCTGTAATTGCAGATGGACTTGACCATCGAATGTGAAACAATTATGTGTGAGGATAAAATCCAAGAGGGTTAGCAATAACTCAGACATCTCTGAATCAACATTACTTGCTTTCAAAAACCATCGAGTTGCCTCAATCCCATCATTATGTCTGATTGAGGTGTACAAGGACTCAACGTCCACTGTCACCAACATAGAATTTTCCGTCAGTTGTATACCATCCAATCGCTGTAAGGCCTCATTAGTGTCCTTAATGTAAGAAGGCAAGGACATGGCTAAGGGTTTCAAGTACATATCCAGCATCTTACAAATGGGCTCACATAATCCTTCATTCCCAGAAACAATAGGTCTACCAGGAGGGTCCACAATATTTTTGTGGACCTTCGGTAGGATGTAAAACGTGGCTAATTTAGGCTCCATCCTCTCCATATATTTCAAGATCTCTTTAGTGATAATACCCTTCTCATATGCCATACACAAGATATCAATCAAGTCTTTCTTATACTGCACAAGGGGGTTAGAAGATAATTTTTTGTAGCAATCTGGATTATTCAATAGTTTTCGTACCTGTCTGATATACATATCTTTAGGCCAGATAACCACGTTTCCCCCTTTATCGGCAGGCTTATATACAACATCGTCCAACCGTTTGAGTTGGTCCAAGGCTACTCTTTCATCCCTGTCTAGATTGTGATACCAACTGCGTTTCTGGGCAAGTTCCTCAATATCTTTCGTGACCATTTTAGTGAAGATGTCCACACTTGGACAGGTACTCAGTGCTGGAAAACTTCTCGATCTACCAAAAATGCCACTTAGAAACTTACCCTTTTCAACAGGAGTATCACTTTCTTTTTGCAGGGATTCTAAGGTCTGTAGAGTTCTTCGTTCTTCTTCAGTAACCATGTTGTTATCCGACTTATAGTGTAGTTTCTTAAGAATGACTTTCCTAGCAAAAAGATGAACATCTTTAATAGTAATGAATGGGTCCATAGGCTGAGAAGGAGAAAAGGTTAATCCTCTCTGTAGGACTGCAAGTTGACCATCAGTCAACACATGTTGGGAGAGGTTAATTACCTGATTTTTCTCCTTATGTTTTTTCTTATTATCACTCTCATTCTCAGGTGATGGACGGTTCTTTGATTTCCCTGAAGTCCTATCAGGTTGACCATTCTCATGCTCATCTTGAGTTACACTCTCAGCATTGGATGATAAAGAAGATATCGAGTCCCTACGTGGTTCTTTCGGGATATTCGAGGGGTTATCTGGATTAGATGGGTTAGACGGATTGGTTGGATTTTTCTTGAATTGCCAACGATATATCCTATTGTTTTCGTAATCACCCAAATCACGTTTGAACTTCTTCATTTTATTACCACTGATGTCTTGCTCCCATTTTTCCATTTCCTTATCCATTTCTTTTTTATAAACCTCTAAGGATTCCTTAGAAAGACCCTCCTGCAAGGTCCTAGACATAACTTCAATTTCCATATCAATGCTTTGTAAATTCTTAATGTTATGTTCATTTATAAGGAATCCTTAGAGGTTTATAAAAAAGAAATGGATAAGGAAATGGAAAAATGGGAGCAAGACATCAGTGGTAATAAAATGAAGAAGTTCAAACGTGATTTGGGTGATTACGAAAACAATAGGATATATCGTTGGCAATTCAAGAAAAATCCAACCAATCCGTCTAACCCATCTAATCCAGATAACCCCTCGAATATCCCGAAAGAACCACGTAGGGACTCGATATCTTCTTTATCATCCAATGCTGAGAGTGTAACTCAAGATGAGCATGAGAATGGTCAACCTGATAGGACTTCAGGGAAATCAAAGAACCGTCCATCACCTGAGAATGAGAGTGATAATAAGAAAAAACATAAGGAGAAAAATCAGGTAATTAACCTCTCCCAACATGTGTTGACTGATGGTCAACTTGCAGTCCTACAGAGAGGATTAACCTTTTCTCCTTCTCAGCCTATGGACCCATTCATTACTATTAAAGATGTTCATCTTTTTGCTAGGAAAGTCATTCTTAAGAAACTACACTATAAGTCGGATAACAACATGGTTACTGAAGAAGAACGAAGAACTCTACAGACCTTAGAATCCCTGCAAAAAGAAAGTGATACTCCTGTTGAAAAGGGTAAGTTTCTAAGTGGCATTTTTGGTAGATCGAGAAGTTTTCCAGCACTGAGTACCTGTCCAAGTGTGGACATCTTCACTAAAATGGTCACGAAAGATATTGAGGAACTTGCCCAGAAACGCTGTTGGTATCACAATCTAGACAGGGATGAAAGAGTAGCCTTGGACCAACTCAAACGGTTGGACGATGTTGTATATAAGCCTGCCGATAAAGGGGAAACGTGGTTATCTGGCCTAAAGATATGTATATCAGACAGGTACGAAAACTATTGAATAATCCAGATTGCTACAAAAAATTATCTTCTAACCCCCTTGTGCAGTATAAGAAAGACTTGATTGATATCTTGTGTATGGCATATGAGAAGGGTATTATCACTAAAGAGATCTTGAAATATATGGAGAGGATGGAGCCTAAATTAGCCACGTTTTACATCCTACCGAAGGTCCACAAAAATATTGTGGACCCTCCTGGTAGACCTATTGTTTCTGGGAATGAAGGATTATGTGAGCCCATTTGTAAGATGCTGGATATGTACTTGAAACCCTTAGCCATGTCCTTGCCTTCTTACATTAAGGACACTAATGAGGCCTTACAGCGATTGGATGGTATACAACTGACGGAAAATTCTATGTTGGTGACAGTGGACGTTGAGTCCTTGTACACCTCAATCAGACATAATGATGGGATTGAGGCAACTCGATGGTTTTTGAAAGCAAGTAATGTTGATTCAGAGATGTCTGAGTTATTGCTAACCCTCTTGGATTTTATCCTCACACATAATTGTTTCACATTCGATGGTCAAGTCCATCTGCAATTACAGGGTACCGCGATGGGGGCTGCCTGTGCCCCCTCTTATGCAAATTTGTTTTTGGGGGCATGGGAAAGGGAGATCTTTGTCAGTAACCCCATCGCGGACATTGAGAAAGTTCTAGGATGGATGAGATACATCGATGATGTGCTGTTTGTGTGGGAGGGATCTCAGGGGAACTTAGTGATCTCATGACTAGACTGAATGCTAATAGTAAGAACATAAGGTTGACATACAAGAGTGGCAGAAAGGTGGATTTCCTGGATATTGCCATTGGAACTTTGGACGATGGTAGATTGACGACTGATATTTATCGTAAAGAGACGTCCACCAATTTGATTTTGAGTGCTGATTCGTCACATCTCCCATCGACAATCAGAGGTATTCCAGTAGGTCAGTATGTTAGGGCAAGGAGAATTTGCTCTCAGGAACACACTTTTGAGTTACAATCAATGGATCTCAGGCAGCGGTTCGAAGAGAGGGGGTACAGTAGAAGAGCAATTAAGAATGGCTATGCCAAAGCCAAGGGCTATCTGAGACAAGATCTACTGAGAGGCACACAGAGGAGGGTGAAACCACAGGAACAGTTCCCGCGTTTGATCACAACGTATAACAAACAATGGAAAGAACTAAGTACAATAATTGGTAAACACTGGAATATCCTGTTGAGTGACCCCGTTCTGCAAAAATGTATCTCAGAAAAACCTCTAGTGACAGCTAGACGCTCTAGGAACCTGAGAGACACTTTGGTTAGAAGCCATTTTGTTCGCAACACAAGTCACAAGAAGCATTGGCTAGATGTGAGAGGATGTTTTCCTTGTTGTGGTTGTAAGGCCTGCTCGAATATTGTAAAGAGCAAGACCTTCCACAACTGGGACAACACTCGGACGTATGATATACGCCATCACATTACCTGCTCCACAGTTGGGGTCATATACATGGCTGAATGCCCATGTAAAAAAATTTATGTTGGGATGACCACCAGGGAACTGCGAGTTAGAACAAGGGAACACGTCCTTGACATTGAGAAGGGCGCGTCAGTCGAAAACCCAGCCTCTTTGAAAACGATTCCTAGACATTTCCATCGAATGCATAACAGTAACTCTAGTCTCCTTAAGGTAGTGGGAATAGACAAGGTGTCTTTGGGTCCACGGGGTGGTAATTTGGGTAGGACTCTCGGGCAGGTGGAGAGTAAGTGGATTTATAGGCTAAACAGCATAGTCCCTTACGGCCTGAACGAAAACTTTGGTTTTGGCGCATTCTTGTAAATTATACGTTACTTTGATGGCTCTATTTTGTTCTTTATGTTGCGCATTTTGATTGACTGCGGCTTGGATCTATATGTTTTGATTTTAATTGATTTTAATACTTTTTTTATTCTCTTCTAGTATATGTTATTTATTCACTATTTGTCAAAATAATGGATCATAATTTGGACGTCTGGACTTTTTGGGAAGATGGAAGCTCGGATCGAGAAGAAATGAAGATTCTGTCTTTATGGCAATCTGTTTACACATACTTGCACCTTATTGCACATTATGCATAGTGTTATTAATTACTGGATCTTTTTATTCACTCATTGTTGTATATCTATACTGTAGCATATTGTATTATATATATGTACTTTTATGTATTTATATGCACATTATCACTTTATTTTGATGTACCATGGTTACAATATAATTCAGGTAATAGTAATAATTTTTTTGTAAATTTCTACTTGCATCAGCATTTTAGGTATTCACTTGTATTCTATTTAGATTATTATGGCTGTAGTCACATTTTTCTATGTTGGTATTATTTTCTCTCTCTCTTTCTTTTCCCTCTTCCCTATATATTTGTTCTTGTGCTGGCAATTTAGCTCCGCTCTGGTACTTCCCACTCCTCCTCAGAGCGCTTTGGATACGGGCTCCCTCTAGACGTGCACACTTCCTGTTATTTGGCCCGCAGCGTCTGCGGCGTCATATTGACGCTCTGGAGGCTTGCGATCCACGGACCGGAGGTGTGCGCGATCACGTGATGAGGGTTGTCACGTGATTCATAGCGCCGGAAAAGGGGGCGGAGTTTGAGGAACGCGCACTGCAGAGTGGAGCCGCCATTAGGCTGCCAGACGCCAGTATAAAAGGCTGCAGTTACAGTCTCATGGCTAGCAGCTGGTATAATCTACCCCCCTGAGGAAGGTCAGTAGACCGTAACGCGTAGGGGCCACAGGGGCTACGGCACGAGCACTTTTCACACTGCACTAATGTAGGTATTACCTCACTATTGATGCTAGATTGCTTGTATTTATATCAATGGTACAGTGTATTTATTGTGTGGATTGAACCTTTAAGTTACCTTGGGCGGTCATTTCTTAGCAGGGGGCCAATTTTAGGCACTCTCCTGTTTGGATACATCTAAAATAATTGCTCATTAAGGTTTTGAACTGAGGGTTTATATCAGCATAGATATATCTGTAAAATGTCAGTTTGGGCTTAATGAAAGCATAGTTAATCTGGGCATTTGAGATAAGAGATTGAAGGCTATATATGTCCGAATGTTTTGGTTTTTTCCAATACGGATGAGATATATTTTTAGCAATTTCAGTATATTGAAAGTGGTGTAATTATACTGCAGATTTGTGAGTGTTGCTCTCCGGCCCCTTCAGCATGCTGTGAGGCACTGTTCTCTTGGTAAAACCTCTGTAATACATTTTCTCCATAATTACACTATTCTTTGTTGTCACTATTTATTGATGTCATTAAGCTATGACCTTTGGTTTTAAAGCTTGATAATAAAAATTGTGATTTTTAAGATACCCTGATTCCGTTTGGAATTTGTTTGATGTTTTTATATCCCCTGTAATAATCGCTAACACTTTGCAGCCGCCATCCAATCGGGGGCAACTATACGAGGGATTCCTATAGGCCAATTTTTAAAGGCCAAGAGGATTTGTTCTACAAGTGACCTGTTTGAGATACAAGCAAAGGAATTGGAGCAGAGATTCGTGGATAGGGGGTACAGTAGGAGATGTATTAAACAAGGATATTGGAGGGCAAAAAATACATCTAGGAATGATCTTCTATATAAAAAGAAAGAGAAAGGGGAAGATCATAAAGGTCAGGAAGTAGTACGATTTATTACGACCTACAACAAACAATGGGGAGAGATGCGGCAGATAATGGCCAATCATTGGGGCATCTTAACCTCAGACCCTGTACTAAAGGAGTGCCTTCCTGAAAAGCCCAGTATAACAGCCCGCAGATCAAAGAATCTGAAGGATCTACTGGTCAAAAGTCACTGGGAACAAAAGAAAGAAATATCAGAAACATGGCTTCATTTAAAAGGATTCTTTCCCTGTAAGAACTGTAACGGTTGCATGAACATGTATAAGTCGCGGGAATTCACCAACTTTGATGGTAGTAAGAAGTATACCATTAGGGACTACTTGACGTGCAGCTCGAAAGGAGTTGTATACCAGGGAGAATGCCCGTGTGGAAAATTTTACGTGGGGCTCACCACACGAGAATTAAAGATTAGGGTCAGGGAACACATCCGTGATATAGAGAAGGCAATGGATGATGAGGATGTGGCTAAACTAAAGACCATCCCTAAGCACTTCAAACTATATCATGGATGTGATGCATCCCTGTTAAAAATAAAAGCAATTGATATGGTTAAAATGGGAAGTAAAGGGGGCAACTTGGCAAAAAAGTTGGCTCAGATCGAGAGTAAATGGATATACCGTCTTGGTACATTGGCTCCACAAGGTCTAAATGTGAATAGAGGATTTGGAGCCTTTCTATAAGTAGATATAGACAAAAGAAGAGGAATCTGTTGGAGTAGTTCATGTACAGTGTATAACCATATTGAAACCTTGCACGAAATGGTTTTAATTTGTTTTTTATTTCTTAAATTTTAGAGGATTTTAATTCAAATTTATACCCTTGGAAGAATCGTGAGCAGGTGGATACGAACAACAGCAGGAAAATAAATCCCCCAAAGAAGAAGAACAGTGTTTAAACGTATATATATATATATGTGTATAAGATAGGGGGATATGAGAACGACGTGATTTAAATATAGTAATGGTAGTAGGGGGGAGGGAAACCAAGATAATAAATAATGTTATAAAAATGGATATGAGAGAACCGTAAATCCTGCAATAACCCACACCCAATTAAAATGAGGTAGATATAGGGGTAAGTGTATGGTGGGGGGGCAAAAATCAGCTAAAACGAAGTAATAATTATGTGCAAAATGGGAGATATAATGAATTTTCCACAAAATTTTGTATTATAGGTCAGTTCACAACCAGCATGTAGGTAGTAATTTATCATGATGAGTAAATTATCATGTATGCACTGTCACTTTAATAATGTATTGTTTCCATGTACAAAGATAATGGTGTTGTACAATTATCATTGGAATCAATACATTAATTATTCACTAATTCACTATTTATGTATTTATATTCATAATTATATATATTATAATTTATATAATTTATATTGTATATTTTTGTATTATCATGTATATGTATATGCACTGTCACTTTGAAACATTCACTAATATGACTCACTAATTATGTTTATAATTGTAATTATATATATATTTCTATATTATTATTATGTATATGTATAAGCACTGTCACTTTAAATACGAAATAATTAACACTTTATTGATAATGTAATGCTAAATTATTAATTAAATTATTATGGCTACATGTTATGTATGGTAATACCAGGTTATAGGGATGCTCTATAATAGGGATGGGCGAATCTACTCGCTAGGACTCGTTACTCGGCGAGTAGTAAGGGACTCGCAGGACTCGGTACTCTGCGAGTTTCCCAGAGTTTACTCGCACGAGTCCAATGCAAATCAATAGCAAACGCTGACAAAACTAGGATTGCCATTGTTTGCATTAGACTCGGCTACTGTGCCAGTGATAGCAGGGAAACTCGCCTTTGCGAGCCGAGTCCAGCTGTCTTCTCTGTGCAGCTCCAGGGTCCTAGAGCCCACCTGCTCACAGACATGATGTAGCAGAGCTGAGATTGTTCTCAGTCTGCTCATTCCCTGTGCATAGACATCTATATCTATGCACAGGGGATGTAGCAGAGAGGACATCGCGTTTTGGACTACGTCGGACGGAAGAGGATTTTTTTAATTAAAGATGGAGTCCCTAATGGCTTTTTTTTTATTTCAAATAAAAAAATTTTCTCTGTGTAGTTTTGTTAACCCTTTATTGGAGATTCTTAGTGGCCGAGTCAAACGTGGCCTGACATTAAGAATCTCGGGCTTAATACCAGCTTGTATAACAAAGCTGGTATTAACCCCTTTATTACCCAGCGTGCCACCGCCACCAGGGCCGCTGGAAGAGCGGGGTTCAGCGCCAGAGGATGGCGCTTCAATGAACGCGCCATCTTCTTGGGCGGCTGCGGGCTGCAATTTGCAGCGGGGGGTGCCCAGAAAACTTGGGCATCCCTGCGCTGCGGATTCCAGCCCCCAGCTGCTTAGCTGTACCTGGCTAGACATAGAAATTGCGTGGAGCCCCACGCATTTTTTTTTATTATTTCATGAATTTCAGAGTCAGAGTCTCAGAGTCAGAGTCTCAGAGTCAGAGTCAGAGTCTCAGAGTCAGAGTCTCAGAGTCAGAGTCAGAGTCTCACCCTCAGAGCCAGAGTCAGAGTCTCAGATTCAGAGTCTCACCCTCAGAGCCAGAGTCAGAGTCTCAGAGTCAGAGTCTCAGAGTCAGAGTCTCAGAGTCAGAGTCAGAGTCTCAGAGTCAGAGTCTCAGAGTCAGAGTCTCAGAGTCAGAGTCTCAGAGTCAGAGTCAGAGTCTCAGAGTCAGAGTCTCAGAGTCAGAGTCTCAGAGTCAGAGTCTCAGAGTCAGAGTCTCAGAGTCTCAGAGTCTCAGAGTCAGAGTCTCAGAGTCTCAGAGTCAGAGTCTCAGAGTCAGAGTCTCAGAGTCAGAGTCAGAGTCTCAGAGTCAGAGTCTCAGAGTCAGAGTCAGAGTCAGAGTCTCAGAGTCAGAGTCTCAGAGTCAGAGTCAGAGTCTCAGAGTCAGAGTCAGAGTCTCAGAGTCAGAGTCTCAGAGTCAGAGTCTCAGAGTCAGAGTCAGAGTCTCACCCTCAGAGCCAGAGTCAGAGTCTCAGATTCAGAGTCTCACCCTCAGAGCCAGAGTCAGAGTCTCAGAGTCAGAGTCTCAGAGTCAGAGTCTCAGAGTCAGAGTCAGAGTCTCAGAGTCAGAGTCTCAGAGTCAGAGTCAGAGTCTCAGAGTCAGAGTCAGAGTCAGAGTCTCAGAGTCAGAGTCTCAGAGTCAGAGTCTCAGAGTCAGAGTCAGAGTCTCACCCTCAGAGCCAGAGTCAGAGTCTCAGATTCAGAGTCTCACCCTAAGAGCCAGAGTCAGAGTCTCAGAGTCAGAGTCTCACAGTCAGAGTCTCAGAGTCAGAGTCTCAGAGTCAGAGTCAGAGTCAGAATCTCAGAATTTCATGAAATAATTAAAAAAAAATGCGTGGGGCTCCGCACAATTTCTATGTCTAGCTAGGTACAGCTAAGCAGCTGGGGGCTGGAATCCGCAGCGCAGGGATGCCCAAGCTTTCTGGGCACCCCCCGCTGCAAATTGCAGCCCACAGCCGCCCCAGAAGATGGCACGTTCATTGAAGCGCCATCCTCTGGCGCTGAACCCCGCTCTTCCAGCGGTCCTGGTGGCGGTGGCACGCTGGGTAATAAAGAGGTTAGGGCCAGCTTTGTATTATCAGCTGGCCCTAAGCCCGAAATTTATGGCGGTCACGCCAATATTAGACATGACCGCCATGAATTTCTATTAAATTGTTTTAAAAAAAACACAACACAGAGAAAATTTTTTATTAGAAATGAAAAAAAAAGCCATTAGGGACTCCATCTTTAATTAAAAAAATCCTCTTCCGTCCGACGCAGTCCAAAACGCTATGTCCTCTCTGCTACATCCCCTGTGCATAGATATAGATGTCTATGCACAGGGAATGAGCAGACTGAGAACAATCTCAGCTCTGCTACATCAGGCAGCAGGTGGGCTCTAGGACCCTGGAGCTGCGGCAGCCAGCACACAGAGCAGACAGGACTCTTATCTGTGCGAGTTTCCCAGCGATTAGTTGCAAAGTAAACGAGTCCAATGCAAATAAATGGCAAAACTAGGATTGCTTCAGGCTGAAGCTTCCGAGACACATCTGCGATTTGTAAATCTCACACTACTCGCTATTACTCGCTTCCCCATTCATTAACATTGGACTCGCTAGACTCGCAACGAGTAGCGAGTCCTGTGCTCGGACTCGCTAGAGTCAAGCGATTCCGAGTAATTTAGGATTCGCCCATCACTACTCTATAACTATTAATCCATTGAATATAAGTAGGTGAGGAGTTGTGAACAAAAGTATATATAAACAATGGAATAAGTAATTTAATTTACCCATACTATATGAATAACAGTGAAATAGCATAATATTATTCCATTAGCTGCAGAGAAAATATGGCACATATTATATCATGAGCCCGTAGCTGCAGGAGCAAAGGTGAATGATTTAATCAAGTTCCCAGCCCTAAATAGTAAACTATGCAGCCTCCGCGAGTGCGCATGACAGGCTCGACACGCACCCAGACTCGGCACCGGTCATGTGACCCGCTGGCACGCAGAAACGCTTGCTTGCGGTTCACGGGCAGGATGTGCGAGGTCTGGCTTAACACGTGACGTGCGAGCCGGAAGTGATGCGCCGATTGGATGGCGGCTGCAAAGTGTTAGCGATTATTACAGGGGATATAAAAAGTAGCGATTTAGGAGCAAGGTTACGCCCTGAGGAAGGAGATGAAACGTACGTTGGCGGTGGTGGGTGCCAGGACCGAGGCCACAAACAACTTTACACCAGGTATGAGATACTAAAGGGGAAATTAGGAATGCATCACGGGGGCAGCATACACAAAGTCTAACCTAGATTAGAAGGGGCACTGTCAGCACACAGGTGTGCATACATGTCAAGAAGCTCTTGAGCTCTAGATATACAAGAGAGCGGGCAGCTACAATTAAAACATCAAGGTAGCATTATATTGTAACCTGTGTCAAAGAGAGGTGCCAGTATACAGATACACAGGTCTTGTAAGAGATAAGAGCCTTAAGATCATATTATAGAGTGTATAGCTGCTTTGAGTGATAAATAAAATAAATAAGTACTCCCTTATACACCTGGTATTATCGGTTAATGTATAATAAATACTGTATAAACATTAATATAAGTGGTCTTAGTCCTGGACCCAGATATAAATGATTTTAGTTATTAGGATACTCCTATGCAATGAATTTTAGTGTTTTTTATGTAATGATTATAAATTTTTGACTAATAAAGTGATCACTTGAAAATAGATACTGTACTCATTATTCATCTGAGAGCCCTTGATAGGGAATTCTGGGTGATTTTGAAGTGGTTTTGTGTAAGGTGAGACATTGACAGTTGGTGGACTTTTGAGATAATTTCTGTCTGATTTTCAGGATGTTTTTGATGAGCCCAAGTCCTTTTCTCTTCCGCCACACAGGGAGTGCGATTGTGCGATTGATTTGGTGCCAGGCTGTAAGTTTCCTAAAGGTCAACTTTTGAACTTGTCTGTGCCTGAACATGCTGCTATGCGAAGCTATATTAAGGATTCTTTGGAGAATGGACATATTCGCCCGTCTTCTTCGCCGTTGGGGGCGGGGTTCTTTTTTGTTGCTAAGAAAGATGGCTCCCTGAGACCCTGTATTGATTATCGCCTCTTGAATAAGATCACGGACAAGTTTCAGTACCCTCTACCTTTGATTTCCGATTTGTTTTCTAGGATTAAGGGGTCATGATGGTTTACTAAGATTGACTTTAGGGGTGCATATAATCTAGTTCGTATTAAGCAGGTCACGAATGGAAAATGGCGTTAAATATGTCTGAAGGCCATTTTGAATATCTCGTGATGCCGTTTGGCCTTACTAATGCTCCATCCATTTTTCAATCCTTTATGCATAGCATATTTTGGGAGTTTATTGATAAGTTCCTGATTGTGTATTTGGACGATATTTTCATTTTTTCCGAAGATTGGGATTCTCACGTGGCACAGGTAAGGACTGTCTTTCAGATCCTTTGTGACAATGCTTTGTATGTTAAGGAGTCTAAGTGTTTCTTTGGGGTCCAAAAGATTTCTTTTTTGGCCTTCATTTTGTCTCCTTCGTTTATTGAGATGGATCCTGTTAAGGTTCAGGCTGTTCATAATTGGGTTCAGACCACGTCTGTGAAGAGTCTTCAGAAATTTTTGGGTTTTGCTAATTTATCGTCGATTCATTGCTAGTTTTTCCAGCGTGGTTAAACCATTAACCAATTTGACTAAGAAGGGCGCTGATGTGGAGCATTGGTCCCCTGCGGCTGTGTTCGCCTTTCAGGAGCTAAAAAGATGGTTTACTTCTGCTACTGTGTTGCAACAACCAGATGTCTCTCTTCTGTTTCAGGTGGAGATTGATGCCTTTGAGATTGGTTCAGGGGCCGTTTTGTCTCAGAGAGATACTGTTATTTCCACGTTGCACCCTTGTGCCCTCTTTTCCTGTAAATTTTCGCCCGCTGAACGCAGTTATGATGTCGGCAATTGGGAGTTGCTGGCCATGAAGTGGGCATTTGAGGAGTGGTGACATTGGCTGCACAGGGCTAAGCATCGTGTTGTGGTCTTGACTGATCACAACAATCTAGTTTATCTTTAGTCTGCAAAGAGACTGAATCCTAGGCAGGCTCTATGATCATTGTTTTTTACTCGTTTTGATTTTGTGGTCTCGTACCTCCCTGGTTCTAAGAATGTTAAGGCTGATGCTCTCTCTCACAGTTTTTTGGCTGATTCTCTTGTGGTCTTGGAGCCGGTCAGCATTCTGAAGGAGAGGGTTGTTCTTTCTGCTATTTCCCCCGTTTTATGACTTGCTCTTCAGGAATTTCAAGCGGATAGACCTGAGAGATGCCCTGTGGAGAAATTGTTTGTTCCTGCTCGGTGGACTACTCAAGTTATTTCTGAGGTTCACTGTTTTGTTTTGGCCGGTCATCCTGGCATCTTTGGTACCCGGGATTTGGTTAGTAGGTCTTTTTGGTGCCCTTCCTTGTCCTGGGATGTGCGTTATTTTGTGCAGTCCTGTGAAACTTATGCGTGGGCCAAGCCTTGTTGTTTCGGTACTAGTGGGTTGCTTTTGCCCTTACCTGTACCTGAGCGGCCGCGGTCATATTTCTATGGATTTTGTTTCTGACCTTTCTGTTTCCCAGAGGATGACTGTTATCTGGGTTATTTGTGACAGGTTTTCTAAGATGGTTCATTTGGTTCCTTTTTCTAAATTGCCTTCTTCTTCGGAATTGGTTCCGTAGTTTTTTCAGCATGTTGTTCGTTTCCTTGGTATTCCGGAGAATATTGTGTCTGACAGGGGTGCCCAGTTTGTTTCTCGGTTTTGGAAGACCTTCTGTGCTAAGCTGGGTATTGATTTGTCTTTTTCTTCTGCATTTCATCCCCAATCTAATGGTCAGACTGAGAGAGCTAATCAGACGTTGGAGACTTATTTGAGATGCGGATCAGGATGATTGGGTTGCCTTTTTGTCTTTGGCCGAGTTTGCGCTTAATTATCGGGCAAGTTCGGATACTTTGGTTTCACCCTGTAATTTTGGTTTTTATCCTTGTTTTTCTTCGGGCAGGGTGAGCCTTCTGCCTGTCCGGGTGTGAATTCTGTGGTTGAGCGGTTACGGTAGATTTGGGATTGCATGGTGGACAATTTACATTAGTCTCAGGAGACAGCTAAACATTTTGCTAACCATCGTCGGTGTATTGGTCCTCGGCTTCGTGATGGATATTTGGTTTGGTTGTCATCCCGCCATGTTCCTCTGAAGGTTTCTTCTCCTAAATTCAATCCTCGGTTCATTGGTCCTTATCAGATTTCTGAGATTATTAATCCTGTCTCCTTTCGGTTGGCACTTTCAAACTCCTTTGCGATTCATAATGTCTTCCATAAATCCTTGTTGAGGATATATGTTGTGCCTGTGGTTCCCGCTGTGGCTCCTCTGGATCCAGTCTTGATTGATGGTGAGTTGGAGTATGAGATTGAGAAGATTTTGGATTCACGTCTATGGAGACGGAAGCTCCAGTACCTTGTTAAATGGCAGGGTTATGGCAAGGAGGATAATTCTTCAATTTTTGCCTCAGAGGTACATGCCCCTGACTTGGTTAGTGCTTTTCATCTGGCTCATCCTGGTAAGCCTGGGGGCTCTGGTGAGGGTTTGGCGACCCCTGCTCAAGGGGGGGGGGAGGTACTGTTATGAATTCATTGAAGAATTCTGGTTGTCAGCTCCCTCCTGTGGTTGTTGTTGGTGATGCAGCTGGCTGTGTTTTGGAGAGTTCTTCAGCTGATCCTGATGATTGGCAGTCTGCTTCATATTGGAGCATATAGGTGGTTGGAGCTGACCAATCTCTGCCAGTTGTAATTATTCCTGGAGATTTTCACATCTCTCCCTGGTTCCTTCCTGCTCTGATGAATCCTTGCAAGCTAAGTGAATGGTGTTTTGTTATTTTGTGACACACATGTTGTGTGCTTGAGGATCGGATTATTGTTTGTCTTGCTCTGAGTTGTGGGTTGATATTTAGTCTGCATATTTGTTTACCTGCTCTCAGTTAGGAAGTTTTCTTCCTAGCTATGAACTGTATTCACTGTTGTCTGCAACTTCCAGTTCTGCTGGTGTTAGAATTTATTTATTCTAGTTTGATTCACAGAAGTTCCTGTAGATATAGAGGGTGGCGAGTCTTAGCAGACTCAGGGTTATTTTTTGTTACCATCTGCTGTTGGAGGTTTTTGATAGTATTTTAATACTTACCGCAATAGTATTCCATCCTGTCCTTACTATCTAGCTAGTGTGGCCTATTTGGCTAAACTCTATTATCTACCTGTGTGTGTGTTTTTCCTCTCCTGTTTCCTAGTCAATATCCGTGGGGGGCTCGCCATTCTTTTGGGGTTCTGCTCTGAGGCAAGATAGACTTTCCTGTTTCCATCTTTAGTGGTAGCTAGTTCTCCGGCCATGTTGAGGTGTCTAGGGCATGGTTAGTTACATCCCACGGCTACTTCTAGTTGCTGTATTTAGTCAGGGACTGCAGTCAGTACAGTTGCCAACTACTTCTGTGAAGTCTGTTTATGTTACTCCTAGTTCATCAGATCATAACAGATTACTATCAAAAGGTATGTTTGGGGGTAATAACGAGGGGAAACAAATGTAGATGTGTTTCATTCCGTATAAATATGAAACTTGTAGTCTGTTATGCAGTCTCTTGGAACTGCTCTGCAGTTTTTAAATGTGTTTATTTATGTTGGTGCCTTTGGAGCTAATGTCAGTAGCTGTAGGAGTATTAGCTGTCCACGTTCTAGCTGTGGCTCCTCAACTGAGCTGCTACTGGGTGTATCAGGAGACGTGGTTGTCCTCTCCAGCAGCCTTTTACACTGTGTGCAGATTAATGAGTATTTTGATCACATGATACTTTTTATACATGTTGTCCTACTCCAAGCTGTATAGGCTTGAGAGCCAACTACCAATTAAGTAAATCAGGTGATGTGCATCTCTATAATGAGGAGAGGTGTGGTGTAATGACATCAACACCCTATATAAGGTGTGCTTCAATTATTAGGCAAATGCCTTTCCTTAGGCAAAATGGGTCAGAAGAGAGATTTGATGGGTACTAAAAAGTCCAAAATTGTGAGATGTCCTTGCAGAGGGATGCAGCAGTCTTGAAATTGCCAAACTTTTGAAGCGTGATCACTGAACAATCAAGCGTTTCATGGCAAATAGCCAACTGGGTCGCAAGAAGCGTGTTGGGCAAAAAAGGTGCAAAATAACTGCCTATGAATTGAGGAAAATCAAGCGTGAAGCTGCCAAGATGCCATTTGCCACCAGTTTTGCCATATTTCAGAGCTGCAATGTTACTGGAGTATCAAAAAGCACAAGGTATGCTATACTCAGGGACATGGCCAAGGTAAGGAAGGCTGAAAAACGGCCACCTTTGAACAAGAAACATAAGATAAAATGTCAAGACTAGACCAAGAAATATTTAAGACTGATTTTTGAAAGGTTTTATGGACTGATGAAATGAGAGTGACTCTTGATGGGCCAGATGGATGGGCCAGAGACTGGATCAGTAAAGGGCAGAGAGCTCCACTCCGACTCAGACGCCAGCAAGGTGGAGGTGAGGTACTGGTGTGGGCTGGTATCATCAAAGATGAACTTGTGGGACCTTTTTGGGTTGAGGATGGAGTGAAGCTCAACTCCCGGACCTACTGACAGTTTCTGGAAGACAACTTCTTCAAGCAGTGGTACAAGAAGAAGTCGGTATCGTTCAAGAAAAACATGATTTTCATGCAGGACAATGCATCCAACTACTCTACAGTGTGGCTGGCCAGTAAAGGTCTAAAAGAAAAAAAAATAATGATATGGCCCCCTTGTTCACTTGATCTGAACCCCATAGAGAACCTGTGGTCCCTCCTAAAATGTGAGATCTACAGGAAGGTAAAACGTCTCGGAACAGTGTCTGGGCGGCTGTGGTGGCTGCTGCATGCAATGTTGATCGTAAACAGATCAAGCAACTGACAGAATCTATGGATGGAAGGCTGTTGAGTGTCATCATAAAGAAAGGTGGCTATATTGGTCACTAATTTTTGGGATTTTGTTTTTGCATGTCAGAATTTTTTTTTTCTAAATTTTGTGCCGTTATATTAGTTTACCTGGTGAAAATAAACAAATGGGATTGGAATATATTTGATTTTTATTAAGTTGTCTAATACTGTATATACTCGTGTATAAGCCGAGTTTTTCAGCACAAAAAATGTGCTGAAAAGTCCCCCCTCGGCTTATACACGAATCATATAGCGGTATATTTCGCCCCCCCCCCTCCATCAGTGGTATACAGGGCATACAGGGCCCCCCTTGCTGCCGTACACCTGTAAAGCAATAGATCATTATACTTATCCCTGTCGCTGTCGCTGCCGCTGCCGCTCTCTGACACCGCGCTCCTCCGGGTCTTCATGCTTCCTCCTCCGGCGGGCGCAGGCAATGATGTCATTTCCTGTGCACCAGAGGAGGAAGCATGAATACCAGGAGGAGCTCGGTGTCAGAGAGCGGCAGCGGCGTCGGCAACAGTGACAGTGATAAATATAATGATCTATTGCTTTACAGGTGTGCGGCAGCAAGGGGGGAACCTGTATGCCCTGTATACCACTGATGGGGGGGGCTGTATACCACTGGGGCTGCTGTATATACTGCTGGGGCTGCTGTATACCACTGGGGCTGCTGTATATACTGCTGGGGCTTCTGTATACCACTGGGGCTGCTGTATACCACTGGGGCTGCTGTATATACCACTGGGGCTGCTGTATATACTGCTGGGACCTGTATACCACTGGGGCTGCTGTATATACTGCTGGGGCTGTTGTATACCACTGGGGCTGCTGTATATACCACTGGGGCTGCTGTATATACTGCTGGGGCTGCTGTATTCCACTGGGGCTGCTGTATACCACTGGGGCTGCTGTATATACCACTGGGGCTGCTGTATATACTGCTGGGCTGCTGTAAAACACTGGGGCTGCTGTATATACTGCTGGGGCTGCTATATACCACTGGGGCTGCTGTATATATCACTGGGGCTGCTGTATATACTGTTGGGGCTGCTGTATACCACTGGGGTTGCTGTATACCACTGGGGCTGCTGTATATACCACTGGGGCTGCTGTATATACTGCTGGGGCCTGTATACCACTGGGGCTGCTGTATATACTGCTGGGGCCTGTATATATCACTGGGGAGGCTGCTGTAATACTGCTGGGGCCTGTATATACTGCTGGGGCCTGTATATACCACTGGGGAGGCTGCTGTATACTACCACTGGGGAGGCCTGTATACCACTGGGGGGGGCTGTATACCACACTGCTGGGGGCTGTATACCTGTGCTGTGGTCCACCCTCGGCTTATACACGAGTCAATAGGTTTTCCCAGGTTTTGGGGGCAAAAGTAGGGGGGTCGGCTTATACACGAGTATATACGGTAATTCTGCACAGTAATAGTTACCTGCACAAACAGATATCCTCCTAAGATAGTCAAATCTAAAAAAATCCCACTCCAACTTCCAAAAATATTAAGCTTTGATATTTATGAGTCTTTTGGGTTGATTGAGAACATAGTTGTTGATCAATAATACAAATAATCCTCTAAAATACAACTTGCCTAATAATTCTGCACACAGTGTAATAATCCCATTACCCTTCAGGTGGTGTTATTGAAAGAGTTCAGCCTCTCCTCTGACCTTGAGCTGTTTAGACGCTGTGCAGTTTGCTGAAGCCTTACAGAAGCGTATACATTTGTTCGAGTAATCTTGGTGTAGTTGCTGTTTCTATCCCTGGGTGAAAGTGAGGGATTGTTAGCCCAGGTGTGGCCAGGAGCAGGGTAAAAGTGGTGGCCCAGACATCTTTACCTTTAGAGGTAATTCTGTGAACGGGGTCAGCTAGGGAACCCCAGTATACAGGGTCAGACTGTCTTTCCAGTTTCCCTTAGCCCATCACTGCCATCCTGCTACAACCTCACCCATCCACTATTGACAGCCCTGACAAAATTACTTTACTCTGGGTTTTTACTACTTATAGATTGATAATGGCCGGGTCTAACATAGATCTGACATTATGAACCTAGGGTTTGCTGTCAGCTAGCTAATCCTCAGGTAATATTAACCTCTTATTACTGTTACAAGTTTGTGACAGCTTTTTGTGCTGTTTTACATAGTGCAGAGTTACATAGCTACATAGGTTGAAAAAAGACCTAGGTTCATCAATTTAGCTTTCCTCCATCAATTCATGTTTGTCACTGTGTCATTTATAAACGACTATACTGTGTGTAATGAGGAAATTATCCGGCCCTTTTTAAAAAGTGGTATTAGTTTCTGCCATTACTATATCTTGTGATAGAGAATTTAATAGTTTGACTGCTCTAACTGTAAAGAACCCTTTCCTATTCAGCTGCTGAAATTGACATTCTTCCACCTGCAGTGAGCGCCCCCTGATTCTTAGTATTGTCTTTGGAAGGAATAAGTCATGTGCCAGTCCTATTTTTTTGTGAAAAAAGAATGCGCATATAGGGTCTTATATCAATTACATACTTTCACTTAGCGATGTGGAATTGCTCACCTTTGTCAGTTGTGAAACCCACAACTGGTAGAATAGCGTATAGGCAGCTGCTGCAGAGACCGCACTTCCAACGGTAACCGTGGTATTAATGCAGATTCTTGGATGAAGTGCCTCAGTGTCCATGCTGCTACTCCGAGACCAAAGAAACGCAGACACGGGAATGTCTGGATCAGCTCAAGTCTTTATTTTCCAACGCGTTTCGGAGCCTCCTACCGAGCTCCTTCCTCAGGGAACAACATGGAAAACTCAGACACCAAGTTTTCTTATAATTTACTGTCCTAAATACTTTATTACCTCAGGGCCTGCCTGATTGAAGATCCTCTGCTTTGTTTATTTTGCCAAATGTCCAGTCTTTGTAATGTTTATTTAGTCAAATGTCCAATCATTTTAGTTGTGCATGCATATATTTTGAGTTTCATTCAATATCTTGTCATACCATGCCTGATGAAGAGACCTGAGTCGTCTCGAAAGATCGCCTTATAACATCATTTATTTTATTTTTGTTAGCCATTAAAAGGTATCACAACTACAAGATTTGTATCTTGTTTCTCACACTGAGAGCAATCAACATTTTCAGCTGATAGTAACATAGTAACATAGTTTTTAAGGTTGAAGGAAGACTTTAAAGGGGGTCAGTGAGATGATCGCTGATGACATTGACGGATGATCAATGGACCAGAGACATCGTGGAAACGATTTAAATATCGTTTCCACGATGTCTTGCTCCCGCTGCCAGCCTGCTGGAAGCGGGAGCAGGCTGGTCTCCAAGGTAAACTGCGGGTATCTAGGCAGCGCGCGGGTTACCAGCCTCCTCCGCTCACCGGCTGGTATCTAAGGTACACAGCGGGTAACTAGGGACCCTTGGATACCTTGGATACCTTGGATACCTTGCAGTTTACCTTGGATACCAGCTCCCAACGCTTGTGAGAGGCGCTGGGAGCTGGAATATCGCTACTCCCGGTGTCACATGCAGCGATGCTGCGTGTCCACCGGGCGACCATCGCCAGGTTTTAGAACAGATTCTAAAACCTGGCGATCATCAACCAGCGATTTATCGCTGGTTGATTCAGTATGTCACACGCGTCAATATCGCTGCAACGTCACGTGCAGCCGTGATCGTGCAGGTGATATTGACGCGTGTGACATACCCTTAAGTCCTTCTAGTTCAACCTATAGTCTAACATGTTGATCCAGAGGAAGGAAAAAAAAAACATGTGGCAACCCTAAGCTGATATTGGTGATAGCATATTCTTACCTCGAGAATGGATGGGTTTGAGCCACTGCAGTGAAGATCAGCCAACCCAGTGCGGTTCCCCATGCTGCTGTTTGGAGTTAACCAGCGGATTTAGGTGGTGTGTTTTTCCCTATTCCTTAGGGTGGGGACGGGGGTTACATTCCAGGGTGACTCAGGAGATAGGGTTACACTGGTGGCTCAGACCTTGCCACCTTCAGGCATACCTCTGAGATAAGGGACAGCACAGAGTCTCAGTGTTAAGGGACCGATTAAGCATTGCTTCCCTGGATTTGGTAAACCCCATGTTTTCCAGTGACAATTATCCTGTCTGCCTCCGGCACCAGGGCAACTGGAAGAGCGGGGAAGCTGCCAGTTTTGGCATCTCTCATGGAGGCACCAATTCTTGGGCAGCTGTGGTGAGCAATTTTTAGCGAGGGTCCCAGAACATTTGGACCTCACCATGCTGGGAATTCCAGCTCCCAGCTGCCTGGGTTACTTTAAATTTCAAAAAGACTGACTGGCAAACCTAATGTGTGTGAACAAAGTGCTAGCAGAAAAAAAAACATAACTATAAAGGTTATTCTAGTGCACACTAGAATACTAAGAATAAAGGGAGATGCTTAGCAAATGTATTGATGAATGCTAATGAGCCTGATAGCCATGAAAAGATGCATCTAATGTATTGGGACCTTAAACTGAAATGCCACTATGTGTGATTAAAATCTGCTTGCATGGCTATAAAGGAAGGTAATTCTACTTTAGCTAACGGACAGGGGTGCACAGACGGAAAAAATTTCACTTTATTCTTAGTGTTCTAGTGTGCAGCGGAATACCCTTTATTGCCTGGGTTACCTTGGCTTGCAATCAAAAATACAGTGAAGCCCACACCAATTTTTTTTTCTATTACCGTATATACTCGTGTATAAGCCGAGTTTTTCAGCACAAAAAATGTGCTGAAAAGTCCCCCCTCGGCTTATACACGAGTCTGGGCGGAATTACCGTGGTTCAGCTGCACCAGCCCCCCCCCCTCTCTTGTACGGGCCCCTGCCTGCACTGCTCTGGGTGCTACAATCACAGTTGCAGCGGTTGGGACTGCGACTGGGCCTGGGAGTGCAGGGACGCACCAACCTCAGCTGCTGGAGCTGCTCGGGCTGCCAGGGGAACGCACTGTGGATTTGAATGTAACTATTCTCCTGCCCGGCTGCTCGCAGATCACATCAGCAGCTGCAGACAGGCCCCCTGCACACTGTGTGTATGGGGTCAGCAGAGGGACACTTCACCTGACACCTGCTCCTTCAGCCTCCCGGAGAGCAGCTTGTGGATGGACTGACCTCAGAAGATGCCGGTAAGCAGGAGGTCATTAATCATGGTGTGGGGCAGCAGAACGCTCCTCAATTCGCTCCTCAGTCTGGTCAGGGTCTGCTCTGCTGGGGATCAGAGTGAGTGATTGCAGGAGTCTGTGGCAGATCAGGTCGGGCTGTCAGTGCTGGGGATTATCGGCTCCAGCATCACCCGACCTACAGGAAAGAGCAGACTCCTGCAATAAATCACTATGACCCCAGCAGATACCACAGACCCCAGTATACAGAGCCCTGCACTGACTGATCACATCTAAACCCACAGGACTTCACATATTATTTTATATGGCTCCATATATATGTGATGTCCTGTAGGCAGTACCAGGTGTGATCAATACAGTGCATTATATATCCAGTGTACAGATGGGGACATATACCAGTATGGGCCCATATATACCAGGTTGGAGGACATATTTACCATACCGTCCCTCTGTGTCCACTTTGTCCTCCGTCCCTCTGTGTCCTCTTTGTCCTCCGTCCCTCTCTGTCCTCCGTCCCTCTCTGTCCTCTTTGTCCTCCGTCCCTCTGTGTCCTCTTTCTCCTCCGTCCCTCTCTGTCCTTTTTCTCCCCCGTCCCGCTCTGTCCTCTTTCTCCTCCGTCCCTCTCTGTCCTCTTTGTCCTCCGTCCCTCTCTGTCCTCTTTCTCCTCCGTCCCGCTCTGTCCTCTTTCTCCTCCGTCCCGCTCTGTCCTCTTTCTCCTCCGTCCCGCTCTGTCCTCTTTCTCCTCCGTCCCGCTCTGTCCTCTTTCTCCTCCGTCCCGCTCTGTCCTCTTTCTCCTCCGTCCCGCTCTGTCCTCTTCCTCCTCCGTCCCGCTCTGTCCTCTTTCTCTTCCGTCCCTCTCTGTCCTCTTTCTCCTCCGTCCCGCTCTGTCCTCTTTCTCCTCCATCCCGCTCTGTCCTCTTTCTCCTCCGTCCCGCTCTGTCCTTGCCTGCGCCAGCTGGTCACAGCAGGAAGAAGCCGGATGAAGACGGAGGAGCGCGCGGTGTCAGAGAGCAGCGGCGGCGACAGGACAGGGATAAGTATAATGTTCTATTCCTTTACAGTGCCGACACAAGGGGGGGCACCTGTATAACCACTGGGCCCTGTATACAACCACTGGGGGGCCCTGTATTCACCACTGGGGCCCTGTATGCACCACTGGGGCCCTGTATTGCACCACTGGGGCCCTGTATGCACCACTGGGGCCCTGTAATACCACTGGGGAGCTGCTGTATACCACTGGGGGGCTGCTAGTATACTACTGGGGCCTGTATATACCACTGGGGCTGCTGTATACTACCACTGGGGATGCCTGTATACCACTGGGGGGCCTGTATACCAACACTGCTGGGGGCTGTATACCTGTGCTGGGGTCCACCCTCGGCTTATACACGAGTCAATAGGTTTTCCCAGGTTTTGGGAGCAAAAGTAGGGGGGTCGGCTTATACACGGGTCGGCTTATACACGAGTTTATACAGTATTTATTTAAATTTAAATAAAGACCTCCCCTGTATTTTTCATTGCCAACCAAGGTAATAACAGGCAGTGGGGGCTTGGCAGCCAGTAGCTGCTTTGTATACAAGCACTGGCAATTTAACATACAGCAAAGCCCTACAGTTTTTTTGCAAAAAATTAAACACTTTGAAATTGTGCATTTTCAAGAACAGACCTATAAGACCATGAATGTTAAGAATATAATGGACATATGCTATTTTATATGATTTGCTAGCAGATAATTGTAGAAGAGGTGGGTCGCAAACTGCTGACCCTATTCAATAACAAAGGTTTGCTCTCTAAACAAAAACAATTTAAATAAATAAATAAATAAATAAATAAATAAAAACTCTCTTAAAAGAATGATTTAAGGAGATTTAAAGGTTACTGAATTTCATAGCTGCTACCACATCTGGCACTGTTCCAACAATTCACAGCCTGCAGGAGTCTCAACTTCTGGAAACTCAAGAAAACTTTCTTTTAAAGCTCCATTAAATTCTACAGCTTGAGAAAAACTGGTAGAACAAATAGCTGTGAACACGCTTAGATTAGGTGTGTTCTCAGCCACTGGGTCTTCTGGCAAGCATTTTGGCCCCACACCTTCAAGAAAAGTTTTATTTTATTTATTTTAAATTTCAAACTTTTTCCCCGAATAAAGCTGCGCTCACCAATTCTTTAGTAAATTGCTCAGGTTTTCCGATCTCAAACAGAATCTGCAATATTTGTACCGAATTCGAAATTGGCAAACATGTTCAGTGGAACACCTACAATTGATCAATTAAGATTGCCCAGCTCCATAATTTTCTATATACATGATCGTCTTGAATGTTGTGTACTTAATGACTAAAGGGCCCTTTACACGCCGCGACGGCAGGCTGGATACATCCCGCTACAGGCTACAAATGTAGCTTGTAGCGCCAATGTAGCCCGTCGTAGCAGCGTCTGAAGACGTGACGATACAGCCGGCAACAGATACATCTGTTTCCTAGCTCTGCTCAAAAACTGATGGCTACAACGCCGATGGTAGCGAGCTGTATCGGCGTGTAAAGAAGCAACGGAAGGGAACTCGGGACAGCCTGCGATGTAGCTAAGGCGTGACCCTGGCTCCGTGTTACCGCGCCCCATGTGCGATCATTGGTGGAAGATGGTGCGTTGCGATTGGTTGTCGCCGCACAGGGCGGCATATTTTAGGAGCTGACGAGTCACACTACACAATTGCTCGAGCGTCAAGTATTAATCAGCCTCCTGCGATGCCTGCCCAATCATGGTATTATTGCTTTGTCCTATCATCGTACGGACGTCTCGTAATCCACAATTGTAGCACGCCTATGTGCTGTCCCTGCTGCACCAGGTACGCCCATAGTAGCTGGTTGTAGCGGTGTGTAAATGAGCTACAGCTGGCTACTTGAGACACCCGGCGATGTAGCTAGCTATAGATGTAGCGTGGCATAGCGCATCTTGTCGCGGCGTGTAAAGGTGATGCGTTGAGCGTTTGTAGCCGTTTGAGCGTGCTCGTGCACGTGAAGTAGCGGGATGTATCCAGCCTGCCATCGCGGCGTGTAAAGGTACCTTAAGAGCTGGGTTGCCAAAAGTCCAGAAATACCAGAACAGTTCATAAAAGGCACTTTTTTGCCCCGTTCAAGTTAAGGTGTCTGTGGTTCTTCTGTATCTGATAAAAATTATGCAGATTATTTTGACTGTAGTTATCAGAATTTTACAGTTCATAGTGAATGCAACTAATGTTTTCATGTCAAAGATGTGGGCTGTAGACAGGTATCACTTGTGTATGATTTGTTATGAATTTCCAATGTGTCCATAAAAAACATGGTCTGTCTGTGATTTTTTGATAATCCATCCAGAAAAAATAAAAAATCAAGTTGGGAACCATGACTAGGACACAACCTAATGTCATGTCCATGGTCTACAGGTTTAAGTCATATTTTCCTCGGAGAAAGTTCCATCAGTTTATCACTTGGGGGTTAAATTTGCTCTTTCCATATTCTCAGAGAAGCAATTTACTTACGGATTCTGTTATTTCAGTATCCAGCCATAATCAAGACATAGTAAAATACCATCACATGCCATCCCTTGAAAAACCAGTCTTGGGATTTTATTTAGATAAAATTACTTTTTGGAGAATCAGTGCTACGCATAATGATGTTTCCTGCAATGCTTGGGAATGAAATCATATACTGTGATATATATTTTTATCTGTATAGTCTGTTATATATTTCTTTTTCAGCATTGGTTATAAGAACTGCATTATCACCAGGTTCTGGATTGGAAAGAAAAAAAATGTTTTCTGTCCCTATGAAAACTGCACGGTTCATAAACAGCATCACATTCTGACACTTCTCACTGTCTGGATGATATTTGTTTCTACCATCCGTACAGTAGAGAACTCATTTGTAAGACAGATATGGATGGAGGCCAGGGGCGGCTACTGAATTTATCAAACAAACAAGATAAAAGCTGGAAAGAGACAGGGTCAAAACCTACGCAAGAGGCAAGATAGAGACTCCAGCTTCAATCCTAATGTTAAAAGCATCAGGCAGAAATTCAAAACTAAAATGCAGGATTATTCTTTTAAACACATAGGTAAATACTCTTCTACCGACTCTTGCTATTAGGAAAAAATAAACAGCAGATTTTTCAAAGCCATAGAGATGAGTCAAGGCCTTGATAGAATACATACTGTTTATAGACTCCTTAAAGGGGATATCCATTTAGATAGATGTTGACTACCTGCTTTGTTGTGTTTGCGCCATTCAGTGCCTTCATTGAGATTCAGAGGCTTTTGATGACATCACTTCAATAGACTAGAGGCTTGTTTTCTGCTCTTATTTATGACACGGTGTGTATGCCGACATCATGCTGATTGACGGCCAACTCCATGCTGCCTAACTACAGGAAGCCTGCTGTCAATCAATAAAGCCTGCAGCCCCATCAACAAAGCAGAATGGTACATGAAGAGTTGCTCTGTTAATACGGAGCAGCTGACTCACTGGCATGAGCAGTCAGTTGCTGTTCTGTGATGGTGCTGGGTACGACAGGCAGGTAGTTGCCTATGTTAGCAACTACTTGCCTGTTAATTTTTAGTCACATAGTAAAAAAATAGCCCTGGGCCACCACTTTTAATATCGGGATGAACTAAATTAAATGTATCAAAATTCTTGCTAAATGTGGGCAAAAACTGTCCTATTTGTTTTCAAAGTTGAAATTTTTTCAACACACATGATGAGTTTTTGGTGCTGTGTATTTTTTCTGCACCAAAAATTCAGCCTGTTACAGCTCCAGCAAAGTGGATGGAATCAGGCATGGATTTAAAGTAGCCAGGAGTATAGAGGGAATGGGGCCCCCAGAACCTGGTGCATTTTGTAACATGTCACATGATTCCCTTGAAAGATCATGTGATAGGTCACATGATTAACACACTGCAGCTCTGATGCTCATCTGCAGACACAAAACGACACACAGTGGCGCATGTAGTGCATCTCACAATTTTTTTACCCTTATAAAAATGCTAAACATAGCATAGCGCTAAACATAATAGAAGATAATATGTAATAACAAATAGCACAATATATAAGGAAAGGACTCTGTATAATTTGGAACAGAGCTATACATAACAAAAGGAAATGCTGAGTCATAAGGAACAGAACTATTTGAAACAACAGTGGATGCTCTATAATACAGGATAGATTGCTCAGTGCACATCATTTAAAGGCCTATTTAAAAATACTGACCACAGTAAACAAATGTCAGTCTGTAATAGTATACCAATTGGTGGTCTTTTAGTTTCACCAATCGGTCTATGTAAATATACGCCTATACTGTACCCCAATAGGAGAAAAATATTTATATCCAGTAATGTTCTGCTGATGTCTCCTCTGATTTCAGTTTTTATCTTCTTCATCTCATCAAACCTTCAGTTCATGTCCTAATTGGGTCACAGCAGTTTGCCGCACTGATCACCAGGAGCTTGAAAATAAAACATGTCACGTTTATATACATATATTTTCTGAATAAGGCTGGCTTCACATCATGGCACAATCAGGTCCGGGGTGAACCTGACATCCACGGACCCAATTTGCAAACAGAACCAGAGGGCAAATATGCTCTCAGGTCCTGTTTATAGCTGGATACTGCAGAGCGCAGCTGAGGGAGCTGTCCCCTGCTGAAATGGTGCTGAACCACTTCACAGGGAAACAGCTCCCTGGTGCTGAAGTTCAGCGTAGCTCACGCTGAACTTCAGCCGCCGGTGTCCGGTTCCTGGATCCTCCCAGATCTGGGCAATTCGGCGCCATAGACTCCCATGTTAGGGAGCGCCGGATTGCCCCGGATCTGGAAGGATCCAATTTGGGCAGATTTTTCGCCCCCGGACACAAAAACTGTGCAAGGAACGTTTTTGTGTTTGGATCCTCTCGGACAGATGGAAACCGGATGGCAGATAGCTGCCATCCGGCTCCATTTGGCCCCATAAAGCTACATTAGGACAAAATCGGGTCCAGGGTTGTCAGGTTCACCCCGGACACCCCCGGCCCTGATTGTACCATGGTGTGAAGCCAGCCTAAGAAATCCCACACACTTCACCAATGAATATAGACAGGCACTGACCAATCATATATCATTAGCTATTTTTCAACTCACCAATACAAATGTAAATTGATAATTCACCACTGTGCTCCATTAACTATAATTACCATATTTTCTAGATTCCACAGATACATAAAAGGAAATATAAAAGGGGAGATAAGGGTGCAGAGTCTAAGAGTATATATGTATTTGCATCTGCCACAACAAATTTTAATTTGTGCACTCAACCTTTACATGTCTTGTATTTCCACTCAAATGATCCATATAGTGGCTCAACTATATGGATATTTTCTGGATTATAAGACTAAACAATGAACACTATCTAAAAAAAAAAACTAACACAGAATTGCATCTTATTCGTTATTTGCAATTTCAACTGCGATGGATTTTTTTCCCCTATTTTACTGTATATTATATTATAAAAGTAACCATGTCATTCACAAGTATAGCTTGTCCTGCACAAGAAAACAACATGTCCCAAACACATACTTGTGGGGGGGGGGAAAGATATGCATCTGGAAAAAGGCGGAGGAAAAAAATTGCTCTGGAAGGGTGCACTAACCTTTGTGCATATATCCACATGTGCTATATGATGTTTTATCAGATAGCACTCAGCCGAATGTTATACTATGGGGCAGTGTTGATCAATGTTTTTTTTTCTCATGCCAAATTACAGATCAGTTTGCAGAAAACACAACAGGGATCATGTGCTCGATAACTATATGGAATGTGCATAAGGTGGTTATGAAAGGGATGTTAATTAAACTTTTTTCTATACAGAAGAAACTACAGAAATCAAAAATAGCATTTATCCAAACTAAACTTAGGCTGGGGTCACACTTGACATGCGTTTTTACATGCGTTTTTACATGTCCGCATGCATTTTTTAAGGTGTGTGATGGCTCCCTGCGTTTTTGGCTGCGTTTTTAAATCTGCACCAAAAAATAGTGCATGTACTATTTTTTGGTGCTATTTGAAAAACGCATGCGTTTTTGTAGAAAACGCATGCGTTTTTTAACATGGGCCCCTATGGAAAACGCATGCAAAAATGCATGGTACATTAGTACCATTTAGTGCCATTCAATAACGCATGCGTTTTACATAGGAGCCCATGTTAAAAAAACGCATGCGTTTTCTAAAACGCTTGCGTTTTTTTAACATGGGCTCCTATGGAAAACGCATGCGTTTTTGGATGGTACTAATTGTACATGCGTTTTTGCATGCGTTTCCCATAGGGTCCCATATTAAAAACGCATGCGTTTTTGGAAATGCACCAAAAACGCATGGTACTGTCACACGTGTGTTTTTGCTATTAGGGCATGCGTTTTTTAACATGGGGGCCTATGGGTGTGTTTTTACATGCGTTTTTGAAAACGCAGGTCTCCAAAAATGCTTGTAAAAAACTCAAGTGTGACCCTAGCCTTAGAGAAAAAGAATTTGTCCAACAAAACCTCCCTACTCCCTCTCCAGACATTCATGAAGAAATAATATTACTTAGGACAGAATTAAAATCGCTGCTATTTAGAGAGCATGATTGATTTGTCCACACAATGAAACAAAACTATTATGCATCAATGATTAAACCTTCTAGACTCATGACACCAAAAATAAAGAAGTTCAAAGTAAAATAATTAATGCGGTAAAAATTTGGATAGTTACCTTCACATGAATGACAGAGTTGGGACATTCACTAAATTATACAATCTCAAAGTTGATCCATTTACTCCACAACCAAAGAAAGAGATAATTAATAGTTGTTTTGCCTAAATTAAATTACTTTAGATATCCCAATCACAGATCAAATTAACTCTCGATTCACAGGAGAAGAGATTACTAAAATAATATTCAACCAAAAAATTCAAAAATCCCCCAGGCCTGATGGCTTTCCAAATAAATACTTTAAGTCACTCTCCCCATGTTCCCCATTTGGTGAAAGTGTTCAATAAAGGCTCACACTTGGCCAAATCTTTAGTGAAATGCTACTAGCAACTTTTTATGATCCCAAAACCTAACGAGGATGTGGAGTCTGTCAACAGTTATAGACCAATTTCCCTGATAAACTTGGATAAAAATATACTCTAAATTGATCGCAAATAAATTGAAAACCGTTTTGCTGGGAATTATTAACAATGACCAATTGGGATTTGTGGAGGGCTGTGTGACCTCGGATGAGACCAGAAGAACTTTGAACCTTTTAACTCATATCGAATTAAAAAAACTACCCTCTTTATTACTAGCGTTGGATGCTAAAAACACATTTTACAGATTACATTGGAAATACCTAGAGTTCACCTTATTAAAATTAGGCTATAACAATCAAATTATTAGAACTGTCATGGCTCTCTATACCACCCCATCAGCAAAAATTTACACCAATAATAATTTTTCTAAGTCTTTTAGCATTACCAACGGAACCCACCAAGGATGGCCTCTTTCTCCACTACTTTTTGCTTTAGCGATGGATCTGAGCAAATAAGACATAATGTCAATATTAAGAGTATCTCAACTAGCACACGTCATTAGAAAATTGGCTTATTTGCGGATGATGTCATCCTTTCTTTATTGGATGCGTAATTTTATTATTGAAGTGCAAAAGGTCTTAGAGAGTTTCTCTAGGGCTTCTGATTATAAGCTTAATTCTGGAAAAGTCTTCCATTCTGTCTTGAAGACAACACTATTAGTACTATTAAAAGTCTATCCACATTTACCTGGGAAAAGAGATCCTTCACTTATTTAGGCATTTAGGTATTTCTATCACCAACAACCAACAAACTACAGTCCTTAATTGACATCAATATGAATGTTTTTACAGAGAAAATTCAGAAAGAACTGAACAGTATTCAAAAAATGATCTAAATTGGCTAAGAAGGATTATGCCTTTTAAAATGATCATCTTGCCAAAGATTTTGTATGTCTTTAGAGCAATCCCATTGATTATACCTTCCAAATTTATCAACAAGCTGCAGAATTTACTGAATGGCTATAGTTGGTGTCATAGAAAACACAAGCTAGCAAAAATCATCCTTACTAAAAACAAACAAGGTGAAGACTCAGTTTATGAAATCTACTTAGCTATTAATACACAAATCTTATAAAGCAAAACTTATACCTTGATAGCTAATTATTATTAATTATTATAATAACCACTCACTACCATGGGTGGATCTTGAGTTGTCATTTAATAATTACTACTCCTCACTCCAGTCTTTTATTTTGCTACACATATTGAACCCTCACTTGCCACTTCCCATCTCTCCTACAATCACATCCACTATTATGGCATGGTAAATTTGGCAAGACAGAGAATAAGCTCCCCGAAATATGAACTAATAAAAAAAATTTCCACTAAACTTTCTAGCACTGTTTGCTAATGTAACAATCACTAGTTCGTGGAGTAGTAATTAGTGATATTCATGACGGCAAAGACTTTGTCCCCTTCATGGGCATGAAAGTAAAATATAAAATTACAGATTCTGATTTTAAGCTTCTGATCGCTCTGAGGGACTCCTTACGAGGCATACTTCATAATAAACCTTCGTTACAAGAAATAGCTAGCCTTCTCTTTGTAACCTTGATAAGGCATCTATCTGGAATACAAGAAATATTTCAAATTATTTTAACAAATATAACTCACTGGAGAAAAACAGCTACATGATTAATTGGGAGAAGGATATCAATAAGATCTTCTTGGAAGAAGAATGGCTTAATAGCCTAAAAACAATCTACTAGTCTAATATTTGCGCGACTCTTCATAAATCTTTTTATAAAGTATTAATGAGAAATTACAAAAAAAAATTGAGTCACCACAGACATTAGTGAACATGTCTGTAGAGCACCACCAGTAACCACCAGACAAGCATGGCGCTTTACATGCGGAAAGGGTAATTAAAGACAAGTACAAGGTACATGGACAACATATAGCACACAGGTACAGGAGGAGAGAGGACGCTGTCTGCAAGGGCTCACAATCTACGAGGGTATGGGTGATGATACATTAGGAGAGGGTAGAGTTGGCCGTGCGATAGTTTGGTGGACTGAGGCTCATAGTAGGTTGTAGGCTTGTCGAAAGACGTTAGTCTTCAAGTTTCTTTTGAAGGTTTCCAGAGTAGGTGAGAGTCTGATATGTTGAAGCAGACAGTTCCAGAGTATAGCAGATGCACAGGAGAAGTCTTGTATGCGGTTGTGGGAAGAAGAGATTAGGGAGAAGAGGAAATCGTGAGTGGAACGCAGACTGCGTGAGGGTAGGTATCGGGAGACCATGTCACACATGTACGGAGGAGACAGATTGTGAACGGCTTTGTAGGTCATAGTTAGGGTTTTCAACTGGGTCCTCTGAGAAATGGGTAGCCAGTGAAAGGGTTGGTAGAGAGAAGTACTTGGGGAATTGCGGGGAGACAGGTAGATTAGTCGGGGAGCAGAGTTTAGGATAGATTGGATAGATTGCTAAGGGGAGGCCAGCAGGCAGGTGGTTACAATAATCAAGGCGGGAGGTGATGAGGGCATGGACAAGTGTTTTTGCAGTGTCAAGGTAGAGGAATAAAGGATCCAGGAAATATTTTTGAGTTGGAGTTGGCAGGAGGTGGCAAGGGCTTGGATTTGTGGCTTGAAGGAGAGGCCGAGTTGAGGATTACCCCGAGGCACCGAGCGTGGGGGACTGGGAAAAGTGAGCAGCCGTTGACATTGATGTAAATGTCAGGTAGGGATGGAGAGTGGGATGGGGGAAAAATAATGAATTCTGTTTTGTCCATGTTCAGATTAAGAAAGTGAGCAGAAAAGAAATATGAGATAGCAGACAGACATTGCGGAATTATGGATAGCAAGTAGGTGATGTGAGGTCCAGAGAGATAGATGTGAGTGTTGTCAGAATAGAGATGATACTGAAGACTCTCAATGAGCTGTCCAAAACTGAGGGTGTAGATGGAGAGAAGAGAACAGAGCCTTGGGGGAGACTGACAGAAAGGGGGTAAGGTGAAGAGGTTGTGTGGACGAGGGTGACACTGAATGTCCGGTCAGTTAGATATGAGGAGATCCAGGAGAGGGCCACATCAGTGATATCAAGAGATTCCAGAATCTGTAGCAGGAGAGAGTGGCTAACAGTGTTGAAGGCGGAAGATAGGTCGAGGAGGAGGACAGAGTAGTGTAATTTGCTCTTGGCGATTAATAGGTCGTTGGTAACTTTGGTTAAGGCTGTTTCGGTGGAGTGATGTGGTCGGAAGCCAGATTGAAAGTGGTCAAAGAGGGAGGAGAAGGAAAGGTGGGAGGACAGTTCAAGAAGGATGTGATGTTTCAGTAGTTTTGAGGCAAAAGGGAGAAGTGATATTGGGCGATAGCTAGAAACAGATGATGTGTCGAGGGAGGGCTTTTTGAGGATGGGTGTGATGAAGGCATGTTTGCAAGATGAGGGGAACAAACCAGCAGTAAGTGATAAATTGAAGAGATGGGTTAGGGTTGGGATGAAGACAGAGGTGAGGCTGGGAATGAGGTGTGTATGGGAGTATGTCGAGAGCGCTGGTGGTGAGGTATGATTTTGATAGGAGGGAGGAGAGCTGATCTTCTGATAAAGTGGAGAAGCAGCCTTTGGAAGGAGAGGGCAGTGTAGTTGTGAGGAGAAGTTTTGGGGACAGTGGGTCAAAGATGCCTTTGATGTTATCAATCCTCTGCTTGAAGAAGGAGGCTAAATCTTTGCCCGAGATAAGAGAGGGAGGAGGTGCAGGGGGATGGAGTAGAGAATTGAAAGTTTTAAATAGCTGTTTAGGATTGTGAGACAGGGAGGTTATTAAAGATGAGAAGTAGGCTTGTTTTGCGGCAGTGAGTGCAGACTTGAAGTTAGTGAGGGACTGCTTGAATATAGTGAAGTGCTCAGTGGAATGAGATTTCTTCCATCTCCGCTCAGCAACCCTGGAAACCTGTATCAGGTTTTTAGTGAGGGTGGTCTGCCAGGGTTGCCAGTTTGTGCGCAGATTGTTGTATGTGAGGGGGCAGCCAAGTCGAAGGCAGCAGTTATTGTGGTGTTATATAGGGTAGTAGCAGCATATGTGTCGTGTAAGGAGGCAATGTCGGCGAGAGGGAGAAGGGATTCAGAGAATGAGTGTAAATCTATATGCTTTAGGTTTCGGCGAGGATGAGTGAGATTGCAGTGTTGGGGAAGTGAAGAAGTGGGGAGAGGGAGGAGAAAGTCAGAAGATTGTGGTGATACAAGGGGAGGGGTGAGTTTGAGAGGTTAGTGAGAGAACAAAGGCGTGTGAAGATGAGGTCGAGCATGTGGCCATCTTTGTGAGAGGCAGAGGACGACCATGGAGAGAGCCCAAAAGAGGTAGTCAGTGAAAGAAGTTTAGAGGCAGCTGGGTGGGAAGTGTTGATGGGGATGTTGAAGTCGCCCATGAAGATAGTGGGGATGTACGCAGAGAGGAAGTAGAGCAGCTAGGTGGTTAAATGGTCAAGGAAAGAGGTGGTTGATCCAGGGGGGTGGTAAATGACAGCCAGCTAAAGGTTGCAGGGAGAAAAGATGTGGACGGCATGGACCTCGAAAGAGAAGAGAGTAGCGGAGGGTGGCAGTGGAATAGTGGCAAAGGAGAAGTTATTGACCAAGAGGAAGCCAACTCCTCCACCATGTTTTTACTGGGACCGGGGGTGTGGGAAATATTAAGTACACTGTAGGAAAGTGCAGCAGGGGAGGCTGTATCAGAGGGGGTGAGCCAGGTTTCGGTGATGCCAAGGAATGAGAGTTTTTAGGTGATAAAGAGGTTGTGGATTAATGAAAGTTTGTGGCAGACGGAGCGAGCGTTCCAGAGTGCACCAGGTAGAGGGACTGGGGGGCAGGGTCTGGGTGAATGGGTCTAAGGCTGTTGAGGTTGTGAAGGTTAGTGTTTGATTGTGGACATGGGGTAGAAGTGACTGTGGGGATTTGATGGGGCGACCAGGATTAGGGAATATGTCACCTGCAAGGAGGAGGAGCAGGGAGAGTGTTACAAGGTGGGAGCAGGAGAGGTTACGTGGTGGGTATGCATGACTGGAGACGAAGGATTGAATGTGGAGGAATAGTTCAGGTTAGGGGGTGAGATGGCTGGGTAGGATGGAGAGAGAGTGGACAACTTTGGTGCTGGGTGGAGAGATGAGTGGAGTTAGTAGGAAGTGAAGTAGTATGGGAGTGAAAGTGAAAAGAAGGGGAAACATTGTATAGAGTAACTATGGATTGCAGCACATAGAGATGGGATGCAGCAGGAATGAGATGCAGTCAGGGGTCGGGTGCAGCGAGGGATCGGATGCAGTGAGAAGGTGAGCAATGATGATGGAGTCATACCAAGTCAAGACAAAGTGCACAACACATGGGGATGAGATGCAGCAAGGGATGAGAAGCATCCAGGAATCTGATGCAGCCGGGGGTCAGGTGTAGTGAGAGATGTGTGCTAATGATGAAGACATATCAAGTCAGGATTATTGAGAGGTTACCAAGCCAAGACCAGAAGCACAACACATAGGGATGAGAGTTCCACCCCTCCGTTACTGAGAAGAGCATTTATATCGCATTCCATTGCTGTTGGACAATTTTAGGACCCAGGTCACACTCTACATCCTGCTTTCAATGAGGTCAGTGAACACAGAGGCAGGTTTTAATACAGTTAGAGTAGGGACCATCCTGAAGTGGGTATACCTTGACAAGGTGGGATGGCTTAGCACATTTTTCCAAATGTTTTTTTATAGCACTTGCCTTTACTTATTTATTGCAGGGTATTTTAACATAATTTGTATTTACTTTTTTTCTTTGGGATTCAGTTTGTCTGGTGGTTAGTGTGTACATGCTCTACAGGCATGTTCTCTAATGTCTGCGCTGACTACGTTTTTTGTAAGTTCAATTTTGCTACTTGCCTCCTTTTAATGAACAGAGCATTTATTTTCACATCCCATTGTTGTGTGTCCATTTTGGGACCAGGTCACACTCTGCATCCTGCTTTCGATGAGGTCAGGGAGCACAGAGGTGGTTTTAATACACTTAGAATAGGGACTGTCCCAAATTGGGTACACCTTGATGACATGGGATGGCTTAGTACATTTTTTTTACAAAAATGTGTCTATTAAGTATCCTGTGCTTTTATTTACGTGCTTTTATTTATTTATTGCAGGGTATTTTGACATACTTTGTATATACTTTTTTCTTTGGGATTCAAAGTATTAACGAGATGGTATTTCACCCCATTGAGATTAAATAGAATAGATTGCAAAAACTCTCCCCTCTGCTGGAGAAGCTTTAACAGCAAAGGAAGCCTACTTCATATCTTTTGGAATTGTCCAAAGTTAAAGAAGCTTTGGACAGATGTCTCTAATCTAATTAATCTAATTATCCGCTCAAACATTATGATTACTTCCCAATTAGCCATATTATCCTTGGCCATGAAACAAATAAATCCAATTTTTGAATCATCATTCATATTTTTTTAATAACTAAAAGCTTGAAAGCAGCCTACTATAAGAAGGAGGCATCTCCAACCATCTCTGAAGTGATGGAGGCTTGCCCATACCCCAAATATTACTTGACATGAACAAACCTGTTTCCTTGCCTAATAGTTTCTCAATATGATTAGTCAATTAGCATTTATATTAGAATTTATGGTATATAACAACATTTGCTAAATATCTTATATAATTACATCTCAATCAAATAGTTTTAGTCTCCCCTTTTTTGGTAGCCATGTTATCTTCAGAACATGTTAGTACCCTAAACTTGAACATTGTTTATTACTTAACCTGTATTATCTGTATTGTATCATAAAGCGACAAACTGAAAGGTTCTCCCTTTGCCCTTGTCCCACTTTCCTAATACTCTTATCCCAAATTCCCCCCAAATTATAATATACCCAAGCCTTTCTCTTCCCATTTATCCTACCCTATCCCCACCTTTTAAGGATAGAAGGTTCATTATTTGTTGATATCACAATCTTACTATTTTTTCTGACATTTACTCATATCTGGTTTTTCTGTGCATTTAATTTGCAAATAATAAAAAATAGTCAAATACGAGAGAACAAATTTCCGAATGCCTCAATTAGCAGCGTTTCTTGGCTCACTCGCAACTATACAAGTCTATGAATGTGAGCAGCACATCAGACTGCACTGATGACATCAGTGGAATATACGGCGACATTGGCGATGGACAAGATGATGAAATTAAACTCTCTGTCTTCTCTGCACTTTTGCTCCGATTCTTGCGTGCGAGAGGATTGGATCATAGTAAATGATACTTGGCTCACGCTTGCAGCAGGGTTTGTACTGACTGTCATTAGAACAGAGCTTCCAATTCTCTTGTATCAGATGCTATATGCCAGTGTCACCTCAGTCTTATCACCAGAAATAAAGAATCTCTGACATTACCTGGACTTTCCTAAGCACAATCTTTAGCAGCTCAATGGAAAAAGTAAAATAAGATTAGCAAACAATAGCAAGACACACTCACACATCCCGAGCAGCAAGTAGTGAGTAAATGAAAGAGACAGTTCAGTGATCAGATGCCATGGCCCCTGAATCCCAGGATTGATTCATGCAAATGAATGTTCGCTAAGTGTGGAAATCAATTTGAATTAAGATGATGGACTGAAGAGCTGGAGGTCAAGAGAATTTATTATGAGTAAATAAAGTGATGAGAATGTAGCCCGACACAATGTTAAAGTACAGCAGTAGCCTATATTACAAATGGCCAAAAATATATGGAATTTATATAGTGTTTGTGATTATATAAAACAGTTTCTCTAGCTATGATTTTGCTTGTGCTGAAGTATTGTACAGTATAAAGTAAGCAGCATGAAATGTGATTAGTTTAAGAAATCTATATAATATGGTATACAGAAGAGACGCAAGGGGTCTCCAGGACAATGTGCGATAATCCCATTAAATAATATGGATACACTGGCCTTTGTTGGACAGAGTGGTTACCCCACTCAGTGAGCGCAAAAGCAATAAAGCAATGAAATGTAAGACATAAGGAAGCAAAAAGCTTATCGATCGCAATATTTCTGTAGGACTAAATTCCCCAATGAGTATTTGCTGAGTTTTTGATGTTGCAGCATTTCTGCACCTATTATAGAAATTTGGTTTCTTGTGGGTTTTTTTATCATTGCATTCTCTAGTATATTACACGTTTTCATTGCGGTTTCAGTCTTTTTGGTATGTCATGCTTTAAATAAAGCTGCTTTGTTTTTTATACCTCCTGCTATTTTGCTTCAAAGCTTTACTGGTTCAGCCATGCATAAATTACATTTGTTTTTTGTGCATTTCAGAATTGCACTAAACACACATTTACACTTGCGGATTTTCTGTATTTAATGCAAATTTATGGAGAAAATCTGTACATAAAACTCATCAACCATGCAGGAGAGATTGACATGTTGTGTATTTAAAACATGCACCACAGGTCAGTTTACACCAGGGGTCTCAAACACGCGGCCCCCTGGCCCATGCAGCCCCTGGGTCTTTACATGGAGGCCCGCGGCACCGTGGACATCATAAGAATGCTGGGGTCCAGTGTGCAGGGGTGGCCGAAGTGCAGTGTGCTGAAGACTGCGGCTTTATTGTGACTTCCTGCAGCCGCTATGTCAAGCTTCTCCGCTCAGCTACATCAATGGAAGCCGGTGGATCAATCAGATCAGAGACCCACAAGTGACGTCGGCGATTGATGTCACGTGAGGTTTCTCATTGGCCAGCCGGCATCCATTGATGTAGCTACTAGATGAGCGAAGGAGCTTGTAGTAGCGTCCGCGCAAATTCACAATAAAGCCGCAGTCTCCAGCACACTGCACCACGGCCATCCCTTACACTCCACAACGCGGTGGCCCCCTGCACACTGGACCCCGGCATCGTTAAGGTGTGTGTAAGAGAGAGAAAGAGAGAGAGTGTATGTATGAGAGAGTGTGACTGTATGTATGAGAGTGTGTGTATGTGAGTGTGTGTATATGAGAGTGTGTGTATGAGAGTGCGTGTGTGTGTGTATGAGTGTATGTATGAGAGTGTGTGTGTGTATGGGTATGAGAGTGTGTGTCTATGAATGAGTGTGTGTATGTATGTGTGTGTATATGAGTGTGTGCATATGAGAGTGTGTGTATGAGTATATGTATGTGTGTGTGTATGAGAGTGTGTGTGTATGTGTATGGGTGTGAATATGAGTGTGTATGAGAGAATGTGTGTGTGTATGAGATTGTGTATGTGAGTTTGTATGAGAGAGTGTGTGTATGGCCCAGTTCACATCTGAGCTCCAGTGCGTTTGGAAGCATTGCGCTAGCACAGGTGGTAATGCAGTGCAAGCGCAGCCAAGCGCATCGGATCGCAAATGAAGCACAGTGCGATACGCTTAATTTGCACTCTGATGCCCTTGGCTGCACTTGCACTGTGCTACTACCTGCGCTAGTGCAATGCTGCCAAACACGGAGCGCAGATGGGAACTGGGCTTATGAGACTGTGTGTGTGTGTGTGAGAGTATGTATGTGTGTATGAAAGCGAGAGTGTGTGTATAAGATTGAGCGTATATGAGTGTGTATGAAAGTGTGTGTATACAGTATAAGTGTGTGTGTATATGAGTGTGTGTGTTTAAGAGTGTGCGTGAGAGTGTGTGTGTGTATGAGAGTGTGTGTGTATGAGTTTGCATATATGAGTGTGCGTGTGTATGAGAGTGTATGAGAGTGTGTATATGAATGTGTGTGTGTGTATAAGAGTGTGTGTAAATGAGTGAGTGTACATGTGTATATGAGAGAGTGTGTACATGTGCATGAAAGAGTGTGTATGAGAGTGTGAGTTTGTATGTGTGTGTATGAGAGTGTATGTATGAGTGTGATTGTGTATGAGATACTGTGTGTTTGTGCACACAAAAAGAAGAGAGACCAGGTTGGGACATCACTACAAAGTGGCATCAGGATGGGGACATTACTACAAGAAGGGGACCAGGATGACAACATTACTACAAGATGAGGGTCAGACTGGGGACATTACTACAAGATAAGGACCAAGATGGAGACATTACTACAAAATGAGGATTGGGATGGGGACATTATTACAAGATGGCACCAGGATGGGGACATTACAAGAAGATGAGAACCAGAATAGGGGACATTAATATAGGATGGGGACCACTATGAGGACATTATTATAAGTAGGGTATCACGATGGGGACCTTACTACAATAAAGGGGACCAGGATGGGGAAATTACTACAAGATGGAGACCAGGATGGAGACATTACTACAAGATGGGGACCAGAATGGGGACTTCATTACAAGAAGAGGATCAGGATGGGGACATTACTACAAGAAAGGGAACAAGATGGGGACATTACTGCAAGAAGGGGACCAGGATTGGGACATTACTAAAAGAATGAGATCAGGATTTGGACATTACTACATTGAGTGAAAAATTCTGGAATTACTAAAAATGTCAGTCCTACAAGCAATGCGGCCCTCGATATCCTCTCTCAGGCACACCGAGGACCTTTCCATCTGGCCAATCAGGTGGCCGCTAGCGATTACGTAATTGTGACATGGCGGCATCTGATTGGCCAGATCTCTCCCAGCCATATGATTGGCTGAGAGAGTGAAAGGTCCTTTTCCATGAATAGATGTGCATCGGCCGGTCCCGGTACAGCCGTCGGTTAAGGTGAGTATCCGATTTTTTATTTTTTAACCACTTTTTCTCTCTGGTACAGGACTTTTGCAGTGTATCTATTGATACACTGCAAAAGTATTCGGAATCGCTATACTCGCAATGAGTAGCAAGTACCGCTACCTACTCGTTGCGGGTATAGCGATTCCGAATAGTAAGGTATTCGCCCATCCCTAATTGGTATATAACACATAAACAGTAACAATCAATAATGAAGAGTCGTTATATGATCTCATAGACCAGTTGCAGTTAGTCAAAACAGTGAATTAACAGGGGAAGTCCATCGCTGGTATCAATACTAGAGCGTCAAATACACCGAATAGAAAGTAATTCTCAAAAAGAAGAGTTATCAAACGGAAACGATCATATCCCCGGAGAGCGTGGCGTTCACCAGAGAGCGGGGGGCCACAAGAGAGCGGGGGACCACCGGAGAGCACCGCAAGGTACGCCCTATAATCGGGGGTTGCCTTACATTAGAATTCTTATATTACTTTCAGGGGGCGCCCTATTTTCGGAAAAAAAACACTGTAGTTGTCACAGCATACATATAAATAACACGTGTATAGAAAGGTAGGGGCACCGGGCACCTTCAGGGCTATTGGTCTTTCTTATTCCTCCATAAAGACAGTAGAAGCGGGCAAACCGCGAAACAGGACCTGTCGTCTGTACCTTCATGCACCCCCTCCCCGCACCTCTTCAATAAAGAAAGCACCTACGAACATAGGGTGAGTGCCGCCTATTTGTTTTCTATACTTGGACTGTACATATAAATAAATTAAATACTATAATACATTGCATTACATGCAATTGCATAACATCTGTTATGCATCTTACATATTTAAGAAACTAAGTTCTGTGAAGTCAGCATGGAGGTATATAAATAAAGCCAATTTGCCTTGCAAATTTCACACATATAGATAGTGGAAAAAAATGAAGGTGTGACTGCAGTCCAAGTCCCTGTACAGACTAAAAGGCCCTAGCTGCTCAAATAAAAATAAAAACTACTACACCTTGCTCCCTGATGTCATGCCTTGGGATTCTATCCAGTGACCTTGTGCTGTGTGAATGTGTTTTTCTCCACTGAGCCATAGCATGGTCAAGTGCTGAATGTCTTTCACTTTTACTCCTGTTATTGTTGGTTTACAGTCAACAAGTATTTTCAATTGCTCATTTACTCTGCACTATCACATTCTGGGTGTAGCTATTTATACCCTCTTTATAAACACCTTCTCTGATTGCTATATTCCTATGTGGATCCTGAAGTTCCAGCCCCACTGAGAAGTATTCTTTCTAGATACAAACAAGCTTGTTATTTTCTTTTCGTTGTCTCACTTTCTTACCTACTTCTTTCTCTTGTTGGTAGTTACATTGAAGGAGGCTATCCTAATCTTCCAGCTCTTACTTAAAGAGGACCTGTCACCCCCCTCCTGCATGGCAATCTAAATGCAGCACTGAATGCATGTCTGCTGCATTCAGGGAAGGGGTCCCCCATGTGTCTGTGTGCTGTGTACCCCGAGATATAGCCTTTGTAAAACCTACAGTTAGAAGCCATGGAAACAGACACTGTGGCTGGAGGGAGCTTCATTGACTGTGGCCATTCCTTCCCCCACTGCCTCTCTGTGCTGCTTCTGCTGTGCTGGCTCTGCCCTCCTCCTCTCCTCCTCTCTGTCACTCACAGCATGAAAATCATTTGTCCTGACGTCAGCTCCAGATTCCTGCCCTGACAAAGCATAAACAGAACAGTAAGAGGCGGTACACAGAGGCAGTGGGGCCAAAGTCAATCGAGCTCACTCCAGCCACAGTGACTGCCTCCATGGCTTCTAACTGTAAGTTTTACAAAGCCTCGGGTACAAAGCACACAGACACATGGTGGACTCCTTTCCTGAATACAGCAGACATGCTGTATTCAGTGCTGCATTTAGATTACCATGCAGCAGGGTGGTGATAGGTCCTCTTTAACCTTTTTTCACTTGTGCAGATGTTTAATGTTTCTACACCATGGTCTCTGCATGCTTTCCTTATCTTGAATTGTAGTGCATAACTATGTTCCCACTGGTTCCTTAGGATGTATGAGGAAAATCTCAATGGCCTTTCAGGCAGTCAGGTTCAAGTTTTCGGTTCCTAGAGTTGCTGCCACAAATATTCCAGTGTGTGCAGGAGCCACTAGGGACTGTAGATAGGGATACTACTCTGTACAGAAACCAGTTGGGGCATGTGCAGTTGGTAGACAATAGGCTTTATTTACCCATGTTGGAATACCCACATCCATAACACCTGAAAGGCCATCAAAGGGTTTCTTGTGCCTCCTGAGGAGCCTGGAATCAAGTTGCTACACACTGCCAACAAGGAGAGAGGAAGAGGAAGAATGAGAGGAACAAACACAATCCCAGAGTGAGATAAATTGAAATAAGGCACAATGTGATGGAGCTGTAAAGGAAAATAAAACCATTTCTGTACAAGTTTCTATACAGACAACTGGACACGTTTCTTTTGCACACATATACGGTAACTAACCAATGATGTAAGGCTGGCTTCAGACTTGCAGATGCATCTGCAGCGTTTTGCAGATGCATCTGCAAGCATCTGCATGCAGACCGCGGCCCCTATGTTTATAATGGAGCGCACGGCGGTCTGCAGATGCTTGCAGACCGACGTGCGCTCTCATTGCCCGCCATTAGTGATCTGTGCGCACGCGGATGCCTGCGCACAAATCACACACTCCCGCCCACACCATGGACGCGAAATGTCGCGTCCCTGGTGCGGACGAGAGTGTGTGATCTGTACGCAGGCATCCGCCTGCGCACAGATCACATATAGGAGTGAATGGGTGCGCACGGCGGTCTGCAAGCATCTGCAGACCGCCGTGCGCTCCATTATAAACATAGGGGCCGCAGTCTGCATGCAGATGCTTGCAGATGCATCTGCAAAACGCTGCAGATGCATCTGCAAGTCTGAAGGCAGCCTTATGGAGTAAGAAAAGAAAGAGTACGGAAAACAGTAGAAAAAGATAATGATGTGGATAGTGATAACAACCAAGTACTACTTAAAAAGTCAGCCTGGCTTTCAGAAAGATGAGTGCAAGGAGAAGTAGTAAGAAAGCTCGAATGTCAATAATATTGCAAGTCAGGTTGTTCCTACAGAAGAAGATTATACCGCTTCATGTTCTGATAAAGAGCCATAGTTCTCAATCAGTTTGAACTGGACTGTTCACAACTAGTTAAGAGTGAGTGGAATCGTTGTTATTTGCTACTGTGAGGTAGCACCCTGGGGTACTCGCTTGGCCACGGAAATTACACCAACATGTGCTTATAATGTAACAAATGACTACCCGTTTATTTAGCACATACATATCATAACCCGGGTAGCACATCAAATATTGATCACATAATTCATTACATTACACTAGAAAAGCACATCACATAATACATTACATTACATATATCATAGAACACATACAGTTACCATAACTAACTATCACCGGGCCCTATGGGTCCCAATGGCGGTTCCAGACGCCTAACTCTATTTGCATAACACTTAACACTAACCCAGACCCCACTCCCAGGATACGGGTACAGCTCTTTTCCCACAGGTCTCACATGGGCTGCTACACTGTGGACAGCCTTCACACACATTCCTCCAAGATCAACGGGACCATAGCACGACCAATGGTCGGTCCCAATAGCGGCTATGACCGTCTGGCTCTCAAGCCGTACGCTGTCTCCCACCACATAGTACGGTACAGGTTCCAGCCTGAACGGGTACTCACACACCGCATGTGATCCATCCTAACACATCCATGAATCACATACGTCCTCACACATGCTCACAGCCCATCATAATGCATCCATGGACTGCGGCTCCTCTGGGTTCATAACAGGGATTGGCCAACCTGAGTCTCCGGGTACACCGAGCGTCACCAAGGCCTCCTCAGCACATGTTTAGGCCCGGCAGCCGCCACCAAACCTCCATCATGTGGCAGATCTCCAGGTCGACAACTGTGCCCACGCCTGAGTCGAGCGCCCTCCAGGATCAGCCTCGGTTCCCCATTCTAGGAGTCCTTTTCACCCCTGCGTCTGGCCACAGGTTCACTCATCGAAGGATGAGTGCCTCCCGCGTGCAGCAGGCCAAGCCTCCCTCTCGTCCCAACGGGACGGAATGTCTCCGATCTCACACCCACACTGCCTGGGTCTCTCTCACAGACTGAACTCAAAATACAACTGAACTTGGCCATCCTTTACTCAGCCTCCTCTCCTCAATTTCCTCTCCTCTCTGGCCTCCCTCTCCTCAGACTCCTCTTCTCTCTGGCCTCCCTTTCCTCAGCCTCCTCTTCTCTCTGGCCTCCCTTTCTTAAGCCTCCTCTCCTCTCTGGTCTCCCATTCCTCAGCCTCCTCTTCTCTCTGGCCTCCCTCTCCTCAGCCTCCTCTCCTCTCTGGCCTCTCTTTCCTCATACTCCTCCTCTGGCCTCTCTTTCCTCAGCCTCCTTTCTGGTCTCTCTTTTCTCAGCCTCCTCTCTGGCCTCCTCTTCCTCTCCTCTCTGGCCTCCCTTTCTTAAGCCTCCTTTCCTCTCTGGTCTCCCTTTCCTCAGCCTCCTCACCTCTCTGGCCTCAATCTCATCAGCATCCTCTCCTCTCTGGCCTCCCACTTCTCAGCCTCCTCTCCTTTCTGTTCTCCTTTTCTTTATCCTCCTCTCCTTTCTGCCCTCCTTTTCTTCAACCTCCTCTCCTCTCTGGCCTCCCTCTCCTCAACCTCCTCTCTGGCCTCACTTTCCCACTCTCCGGCCTCTCCTCACCTTCGGCAGCTCCCTCCACACAGCTAGAGGGACGCGGCCACCACTGAGCCTGCCGGGAGCTGTAGTCAGACATGGTCTGGACCCGCACAATACTACAACTCCCATCATGCCTCTGCCTCACCATGCATGCGCAGGGCCCTGTGTGGAGTCCAGTGACAGACGGCTCCAAGTGCGCACAATGAATGCTGGCAATTGTAGTGAATGGAGCGGAGAGGAGGGGGAGAACAGAGAGGAGGGGGAACAGAGTGGTGGGGGAAAAGGAGCGGCAGGGAGGATGGTGACAACGAGGAGGCGGAGGACAGATTGGAGTGGACGGAGCGGAAGGGAGGACGGGGTCTACTGTGGAGGTGAGCGGGTGCTGGAAGGGGGTGCAGGCTTCTACTGCGGGGCTGTGTGGGCGCCAGAGGGGGGGTTTGAGGGTCTACTGTCGAGGTTCTACGGCATCAGGAGAGGTGCGGTGGAAGGCTGGCGAGGGTCTGCAGGCGGCTATTGCACTATTGGCTTGTGTTGCCTTTGCCGCTGCTAGCCTGCGTCATATTAGCATACCTATCACTTGGGTGTGCTAATATAGTGCGGCTTCCGGTGCAGGGCAGTGCATTATGGGAGAGCGACACAATTGCTGGAAGCTTGTGACATATATTATTGGTGATTATATATTTAGATGTATTTGCTAATATTGTTACTATTGCTTCTTCTACATATTCAGGTTTTTAGAAATACAAATGGTGGTACATCTTATTTCGTGTTGTGTTATATGAAGAAGAGGTTAGACCCTGAAATGCGTAATAAACCACCATTTGTATTTCTAACATCCTAAATCATTGGATTCCTTGGAGCGGGAGCGCGGTTCTTAATCCCTTTTCTCTTAAGCACTTTTGAATGTTCAGCCTGCGTGAGGACTGCTGCAGACCGTATAGCTTGACATCTACAGTTGTCACAGGTTTATGAGGGGGTTGTGATGTCGCACAACCCAAACAGGTCAGTGGTTTCAACGACTTGCTGCACTCACATAATCATACGGGTAAACACTATTGTGCGCCCTTTCCTTTTTAGTGATTTATTCCTTCTTCTACATATTGGAATAGGATCTTGGAGATGGGAATCCCTCTGTAATAAAAAAAAAACCTGATGTAAATAGTAGGTCATTTTTTTAATGATAAATTCCCTTTAAAATCCTTTTCCTACTACATTATCCCTCCATTCTCATCATGATCTCTTCATGAGTGCTCATTTCTGGGGTGCGAAGAGCCTTATTGGTCTATTTGCAATTTATTCCATAGCAGCCAGTTGTTATTGTGAAGTCTTGACAAGAATGATTACAATCAGAACTTCTAAACCTAAATCTATATTAGATCTATGTAAAAATCAAAGTTCTAAAGCATCCAGAGCTGTAATCATGTATTCCTCTGCCCACATACAGTAAATACTTACAGACCTATACTAATATATTCAACATTAAATGGTTATGTTTCCTGTCAATACTATTCCAATCCTCTGATGCTCGCAGACTCCCCAGCCACATGACTCTATTACAATATATGTAATATACATAATGAATGTATTTGTAGTATTGAACAACTAGCAAAGTCCATCATTCCACAAAGGTGAATCTATATCCAGCTCATTGATTTATCATTTCTTTTCAGAGCTGAATCCTAAGCTGTCAGCTGTCTTCCATTTAATGCATAAAATGAAGATGTTACATAATTCAGAACACTAAATATGAGGCCCTGTAAGCATTGTTAGGTAGCCTAGTATTGTCTTGAACAAAGGGACGGTTTTCAAGGAAATGCCACATTAAATTAGCCAGTGTGTTGCACTGGACCTTCCAAGCGAAGCCTGCGGCAAATAGCAAATCTCACCACAACTCAACTGACACATTCAGCTAAGGCAGGGGAAATCTCTTCTTGCTATTCCTGGACCTTCATTTTTGTCCTTGCTAGCCAAAAAGAAGGACAAATGAGACGTGGGAAACACATTTCTCCTGCACTTTGTAAATAACAATATTACAGTTGCGTAAAATAATAAAATCTGACAGCATCATGTTATTACAAGTTTAGCAATAGACCAAATAAACATACAATAAGCAGTACAATCTAATTTAGTTTCTAAAAATTAATGATTTTTTCCATATAGAAATTGTAACAAGTGGTAATATGAAAAATAATAAGATAGGGAAATATGGAAAATGTGGAACATTGTGGTGTTCAGTAATAACATGCAATTACTGAATAATCTGCCAGAGTTTTAGAAGTCACAACTACATGAAATTCAACATTGCATATGTTGGAGCGTCTGTATGAGCAGTGTAGACCCGTGATGGACTTTGTCATGAAGTCGCCAAACTGGGGCAGCCGGATTCTCCTTTTGTCGCTAATGAAGGATGTGTGTCACCTACTGAGTTTAGTATGAAAAGCTGAGGAATCAACCATGTCCCCTCCTTCATCTTTATTCTGGAATAAACACTGTGACAAGGGCAACAACAAATAGCCAACAACTTCAGTATATTTGATGTGATAGAGCAAATGCTTTAGTTGCCATTGAGACAACTTGACATACTTCCTAGAAATATTTGTAGTGGAGGTCAGATGGAGCGCTGGGATAAAGGATGGAAATTAAGAAGGATTTCATAAATTCAGCAAACCTTTATTGCCCTCTGTACGTACACTACGCATTTCAACTGTAACCCTATCTTCATCAGGTGGTACAAATGGGTTAAAATGAGGAAATGACATATATAGGGGTTGGTGTATGTTGATTGGATACCTATTATGTTACTATTAACTCTTCATTCACCGCACAGATAACAATGTAAAGAGACAAGCAGTGAATATCAAGATCATAAAAGTGTATACATGGAACAATAAAATGACTATAAAATACATTGTATGATCTAAAATGAATGGATCCCTCCCCATATAAAAATGATATAAAATATATAAAAAATTAAGAATGACGAATAAAAATAAATATAAAATCATATGTAAACCATGATAACTATTGCACAACCCACACATTTTATGTACTTATAGTGATGACATTAAGGAATCACCTTATAATATACCTTATTACGCTGGTTAAATGTAATGTTTAGTAACATTTTCAATTATCAAATTATGTCCCTCCGTGGTTAGTATACCCAGTTTATATATCCAGTAGCTTTCTTTCTTTATTAAGCTACTTAACAGGTCTTGGTTCCTCTCATATACATGATCAATTACAATTAAATTCATCTTAGTAGGGTCTTTCTGGTGGAATGCACTGCAATGTCTTGAAACACTATGCAGCTGATAATCCATATTGATATTGTGCCTGTGCTTATTCAGGAGGGCGTGCATGGTTTGCACTGTGCAGCCTACATACTGGTGGTCGCATGGGCATTCCATCAGATATACTGCATACATAGTTTGGCAAGTGACCCTGTGTTTGATAGGGAATGTTTTATTAGTGACACGGGATGTAAATGTTTTTTCACCATTTGACATTACATGGCAATACAAGCATTTGGGTGTGTTACAAGAATAACATTCCCCACTGCTGTTGTCCATAGCTGTGTTCATTTTAGCTCTAAGGGATGTATTATTGGGTGCAATCATATTGTGCAAACATTTATTTTTCCTATATATAATATTAGGTTTGGCCGGGATATGTTCAGAAAGTACAGGATCACCCTTGAGGACAAACCAAAATCTGCTCAACAGATCTTGGACCTTTGTCTTAGATTGGCAGAAAGTGGTAACCATACTAAACTTTGTTATTTCCAATATTTTATATGATCATCTTTTTTGACTCCTATTTTCTCAATACAAGATTCCTGAGTGAGACAGATCCTTCTTTTGTATACATATTGTAGATGTTTTTTTTTATGAACTTCCGGCGGCCGCCAGTCTTGTGTTCCTAAGCAGGAGAGACGCAGGAGAGGTGACAACAGAAGCCAAATGTCCAGGAATCTGACACCAGGAGACCACTTATCCACCAACGCAGATTCTCAGCGCAGATTAAGGGGTGTCACCCCAGCTGCCTGGTTTTCCTTGGCTAGCATAAAAAACACAGTTGAGCCCATTATTTTTTTTTTAATTATTTAAATAAATAATTCTTAGAAAATGTATTGGTTCTGCACTATTTCTGATTGCCAACCAAGGTAAAACCAGGTAGCTGGGGGCTGGTATTTGCAGCTTGTTAAGATTTATAGTTATTGGGCCCTCCAGGCTACAGATTAGCAGCCCGCAGCTGACCCAAAAATTGTCACATTCATTAGAAACACAAATTTACCCAGCTTTTCCCAATGCCTTTGTGCGATGGTGTTGGGGTTATAGAAGGGGTTAATGACAGCTGAATATAGACAGCTGTGATTAAACCCTAGATTGATAATGTTCAGGCTTTTATTACACCCACCTATTATCAATTCTGTGAGTTAATTGTTAAAAATCACATAGAGAAAAATCCTTTACTTGAAATAAAACAGACATACCATTTATTAACCCCAAACATACCCTCTGACAATAATCCCCAGTGATGGATTATTTGGGGATGCAATATACTTTACAGAAGGCAATGTGGGACCCATTATAATATAAAGAGGACTATATGGAAGGCAATGTGCGGACCATTATACTATATGAAGGACTATGCGTATGCATTATACTATATGGAGGACTATCTGAGGCCTATTATAATAAATGAGGATTATGAGGGGCATAACACTATATAGAGGATTATGCTGAGCCAATTTTACTATATGTAAGGCTATGTGATGGCCATTATAATATTGGGAAGCCATTATACTATTTGGTTGGCTATGTGGGGCCCATTATAATATATTGTGGACTATGAGGGAGCCTGTGTAATTTATAGAGGGCTATTTGAGGGCTATTTTACTGTATGTAAGTAATTATACAATGTGAAGATTTGTGTGGGGACTATCATACTGTGTGGAGGACTGTGTGGGGGCCATAATTCTATGTGGAGGGCTAGTGGGGGTTTAATAGAGTGTGAAGAGGTGTGGGGGTCATTATACTGTATGTAGGCACTTTATATTGCATGGAGAGCTGTGTGGATGTCACAGTTGGGCATGGGGATTATACAGTGTTGGGGCCACCATACTTTGCCAGGGTAGTTGAGGGTGGGTACAGTAGCTTTAACATACTGTGCATGTGGAGGGTACGTGAAACAATTCACTGTGCCTGTATCATACCATACTTGTGGGACACTTTTGTTGGCTTAATACTTTATGGGTACAATGGAAGAGAAATCTATTGACCTCAATAGGAGGAAAATTATTTTGTAAAACCTGCAAAGTTGTGAGCAATGCTCTTATGTATCCCATCCAAAAATTAATTCATTTATTTTTTACTTATTTAAGGGGGCCCAATTAGAATGTCTTCTATCGGGCCCCATGATTTCTATGTACCTTCTGTTCCTGGCTGCAGCTGTTGCTGACCTTGCACCATCAGACAGCTCCTTGCCTGCACATCATACTTTTTTTACTTTCTGCCATGCAGCTTCTGCTGCTGCACAACTACACAAGAGAATAACTGTGGCTATCTCTATGATGTAATGTGTACAGGTGCAAAGCTCTGCACCTGCACACACAGACAAGGGAGTGCCACAGTTTTTCTCTTATTTAGATTATGGGGTCATGCCCTTTGCTTGTGCACACCTTCACCACTAACAGGTTCCTACTCACCCATTCAAAGGGAGGTTTTTAAATCCAAAGAGAGGCAGTGACTCAGAGTGTAGGTTTCCAGTTAAACAGACAAGCCTCATGATGGCTGCTTGGTGATTATGGATATGGCCATATTTATATGCTAAGTGTCTCCATTTGTATGCATATTTCCTTAGTTATAATGCTAGTTAATTTTCCTGCATATTCATTATTGCATAGCTTAGTATTCAGAGTGAATTTGCACTACTACAGCACACATCTTCTAGCTGTTGATTGATTTACAGTGCCACACTTTACTGCTACTGTTGAGACTGCCATTGTTGGCCCCTATGCCGTCAGACATATTCTTGAATGCATCATCATCATTTTCTACCTTTTAGCTTCTGCCACTGCTATTGCACAGCCACACCAGTGACACATCTCCTGCTTACCCACTATGTTCTACAGTGCTATATTATACTCCTACTGCTCGGGTTACCACTTCAGGCTCCACACAGCCAGAAATATACTGGACTTTCCTGTCTTATTTTTCTTCTGTGCTGTTTCTAGATGCCCATGTGCTAGACCAATACAGCTATATTATACTACAGCTTGAAAGTGAACTCTCTTCAGAGTACACAAACATGAAACAACTCACAAAATAGGCTAGATGTTTCATCGACTTCTTGACAAGCCATTGCTTTTTCACTTTGAACTCACCTTTTCTTTAAACAAATTGATAATATTTGAACATTTTGATAAAAATCTTTGAAACTGTTTACTAATTTTGTGAAAGCAGGCCTGTTGTGGATGCCAAAAAAGCGATATTTTCACTTCTAGTTGAGAAGCCATTGCTTTAAAACAGCATAACTTTGTCTGTTCCCTAAAGAAAGGAAATATTTGGGGACAAATCAGGAAAAATCTTTTGCTTTTTCCCTCACCAAAAAAGCAAACCTTTATATACTCCCCAAAAGTTATTTTTGCAACATCCCTTGTAAAAAATCCACAGCTTCTTCTCTTTTCACTGTAAATAAAGAGCAGACAAGACTGGCTTTTGTTTGTAAAAAAGGTATAATTTTTTGGACCGTTTTTATAACTTACGTTGCATAAAAAGTCTGTTACTGCAGTGTTTTCTTGGGATGGTTGTTAAAAACCATTTTTCTCCTAGCCAGATACAGTATGTTGAAGTCACTTGGACATTAATAAAGCAGTGTTTGCATTAAGGAGATCATAAGGAGTTAAACACAGTCCTAGGAGACATAGGAGTGTTATACACATCTTTTTAAAGAAATTAGAGTACTTGTAATTCACCACAAATCATATTTAAAGAAAAAAAATAGTCAAAGCAGGGAAATTTGAATACAAAAGAATTCTGTTGTCTCTACAGAAGGCCTATAGAATATATTTCTATTTCTGTAGAAAAAAATTATATTGTAAAAAAAATCATATTATTGTTTCAGTCATACCTAAAGTATACAGTGAAGGAAATAATTATTTGATCCCTTGCTGAGTTTGTAAGTTTGCCCACTCACAAAGACATGAACAGTCTATAATTTTAAGGTAAGGTTACCGTAATTTTAACAGTGAGAGATTGAATATCAAAAATAAAATCCAGAAAACCCCATTATCTAAATTCTAAAAATGTATTTCCATTTGAAGAGAGAAATAAGTAATCCCCTACCAACAATTAGGAGTTCTGGCTCCTACAGACCAGTAAAGGCCCCGTTACATGGGGAAACATCTCCGGCAACATCGCCAACAACAGACGGGAGTGCACATGTTTTTTGGCCGCGGGCCAAGATCGCTGGTAAGCTATCAGACGAGGAGACATCGCCGGCAACGCAGTGGCGATGTTGAAAGCAACTATCACTGCCAGGGTTAAATTAAATCCTGGCAGCGATCCTTAACATTGGACTCAATGGGGGAAGTTGGTTGCAACATCGCTGTTGCGGTGTCAGACAGGGTGATTCAGGCAGATCACCTGAGCAACATCGCCAGGTTTCAGGACATTGTCCTGAAACCAGGCTATGTTGCTGAAACAACTATTGCTGTTTATATCACCCTGTTACACGGGACAACTCTCCAGCGATGATGCTTCAAAATGGCAACGCCTCTCTGTTGCCGACGATGTTGCCTAAGATGTTTCCCTGTGTAACGGGGCCTTTAGACTCTCCAAATCAACTCATTAAATGCATTAAATACAGCTGTCAAAATGTCACCTGTATAAAAGACTCTTGTCCACACATTAAATTAATCAGTCAGACTCTAAACTCTACAACATGGGCAAGACCAAAGAGCTTTCCAAGAATATCATGGATAAGATCCTAGACCTGCACAAGGCTGGAAATGGCTACAAAACCATAAGTAAGATGCTGGGTGAGAAGTAGACAACTGTTGGTGCAATAGTAAGAAAATGGAAGAAATACAAAATGAGTGGCAATCGACATCGATCTGGGGTTCCATGCAAAATCTCACCTAGTGGGGTATCCAAGATCATGAGGAAGATGAGAGATCAGCCTAATACTACACGTCGGAAACTTAATGATCTTGAAGCAGCTGGGACCATTGTCATCAAGAAAACCATTGGTAACACATTATGCCGTAATATGTTAAAATCCTACAGTGCCCGCAAAGTCCCACTGCACAAGATGGCACATGTGCAGGGCTGTCGGAATTTTGCTAATGAACGCACCTTGGTGATTCTGAGACTGATTGGCAGAAGGTGCTGTGGTCAGATGAGTAAAAAATTGAGTCCTTTGTCAATAACACAACTCGCTGTGTTTGGAGGAAGAGAAAATCATTGTTAAAATTAACCTACAAAAAAGCCCAGAAGCCAGCCCTGCCTGTGGTTAGCACGCAATACAAAAAGTGCATGTACACATATTAATTTCTAACTGTACTTTAAACTGAGACATTTGGCAAACAATTGATCAATACTTTGACCTACCCCGCCACGTCACGGCATTCTCAGGTGGGGCAGTCCTACTCTTCGTTTTTTTAATATGCTGTGCCATTACGGCCTCCTGAATGCATTAAAAGTAGAACCATATCAAATGCACACGTACCTGAAGCATTTCTGAACTACTCCCACGGCGCCAGAAAAGCAGCGCAGATAAAGGCAGACCAGGTCCGGATATGACATCCGGACATTATCAGATTTGACCCCCACACTACCCAACCAGCAACCATGGATGAGGGTAGAACAGGCCCAAACACATGTGTAACAATCAAGCAAAGCCTATGGGCAAGTTATGGCCACTGTATGTGTGTACAGCGGCCTAGATCAATCACATTAAAGACAGATAGAATGGCATGCACAACCAAGTGAGCACGGCAAAAAGTGGTGGTCAACCACAAACCTGTAACAAACAAAAAAGCCAAGAAGCCAGCGCTGCCTGTGGTTAGCACGCAATACAAAAAGTGCATGTGCAGGTTAGAATGCCGTGACGTGGCAGGGTAGCTCAAAGATTTCATCAATTGTTTGCCAAATGTCTCAGTTTAAAGTACAGTTAGAAATTAATATGTGCACAAGCACTTTTTGTATTGTGTGCTAACCACAGGCAGCGCTGGCTTCTTGGATTTTTTTTTAATAAAATTAACCTACCCTTAAAATTATAGACTGTTCATGAGTTTGTCAGTGGGCAAACTCACAAAATCAGCAAGGGATCAAATAATTATTTCCTTCACTGTATACTATACTAACAATAAAGTAAAAGTAAAACACAGCAATTACATTACATCGTTGTTAAACATACTGTGTAAATGGCTCAATGCTGTAGACTATTGAAATATTTCCTATTGGGTAATTATTGTATTCTTTCCCAAAGGTTTATTGACAGCAACCATGACCCAACGTGTTAATCTGGCTATACAATAATACATAATTCGCCATTGTATGAGAAAGAGTCAGTCCTCATACTATTGTAGAGGTGCCGATGCCAGGGGCCCTGGGTAGTCAATGGCGAGGCAGGGCTGATGCACCTCAACAGCCCTGACATGGCTGATCCTGTCCCTGCCAGCTCCTCGACACAACAGTGCAGTTATTTTGTGCCTTAATCATGGATCAACTATTCATAGAGTCAATACAAGTTTTTAAGATTGCTTTACTGTAACAATGTGAGTTGGGGGTGGACTATTTACATTGACACATTTGGCTGAAGGCTGCTCCCCACATTCCAGTACCTTCAGACTCATCATTGATATTCGCCATGAATTCAAAGAGTCTTTTAGTTTTTTTTATCCCTACCCCACTCATGGGGATGTCTCCAAAGAATGGACAAAAAGTTTCTGATCCATGCTGCTGTTTAATGACAAGACTTTCTCTGTGCTTTATATAGTAGATCTTTATTTCTACGCATTTTGAGATCCTTCTGATCTGTTCCTCAGGGATGCATACAACAGAGTGCAGATCAGAAACTTTCTGTCCATTCTTTGGAGATATCGAGGACCATCCATGTCGTCCATGAGGATCCTGCTGCAGCTGTGATGTGCTAATACCAGTTATGGGTCTCACAACTGACTAAAGTGAGCAGTTCCTACACTGCACATACATATCCTATAAATGTTTTAGACCCCTTGCGCCCTTGTTTACCCCATTCTTTTAGATACTTGTGGGGATGTGTCCATAAGACCACCGGGGAGCCTGCAGACAGTGTACCTTCACTATGTTCACAGTAGAGATCCATCCATCTTTGAACCTCTGCTCAGGGCCCATCAAACCAACACCGGAGAGGACAGCCGCTGTCCAGGTATCCACCAGATGCAGACCACTTGGCTGAGGTTATGCTCCACAGTCAAAATACTTGGCCAACTCCCAGAGTAACCCTGAGTATCCAAACAATTTAGAGCTGGCTTTGGTACCTGATACAATCTCCTACTCGGTGACTCTCCCCTTGTCTTTCATACTATAACCCTTTTTATTGACTATGCCCCTCCCACTAGGAACATCAACTACCAATAACTTTAATTTGCTACTGTAGTTCAGGGAGCAGCCTTCACCCTTAAAGGGATCCTGTCACCTCCAGAACGCCTCCTAAGCTACCAAAACATATCTCTACAGCATATTATCACTAATCTCACACTTCTTTTGCCTCCTAAAAGCATCCTGTGAAAGTGCATAAAAACGTTTTAATACTCACTCATAATTAGCAGGCCCTTAGGGCGTGTTGTTTTGCAGGCTCCAGGATCCACCCTCTCTCTGTCTGTATGCAGGCTTTGCCCTCCCCCCTCTCTATCACTCACAGAATGCAAATCATTAGTCCTGCCTTCAGCTCCACATCACAGCAGCACAGACAGAGAGAGGCTGGATCATTCGGGGCGTGAAAATGAGCACCTAGGGAGGGTTTAGAGTCTCACAGGGATGCCCTCTGAGACTTATTCAGGGACAAGAAGTCTCAGATTTGTAAGTGTATATTGTTGATTATTCCAAAGTTACAGAGCGCTTTTTTTTAATAGAAAAGGAGCACTAATACTGATATGTTAGGGTGCAGGGACAGGTATTAATAGGGTTGGGGGTGATTTGGAGGGGTCAGGTTCCCTTTAACCAATATAGAGCCACATACACATTATGGAACATACGGTTTCTCAATACAGATGCAAAATACAAAGGTATCCATTGGGTGACAAAGTGACAACACCTCTGACCCTCTTACACTGTTATGCTATATTTCTGTATTTTTACTTTAAAGGCCAGACAGGATTAGTACAGGCTTTCTATATTTTATGGAATAATTACACTATAAACAATACATTCTATGCACAAATTAGTATTACTTTCTGTGAATTGAATACCAGATGTGTTTTGGCATCTGTTATCCATTCTATTTTCTGTTAAAATTAACAATATAAATATGATTGTGGAAAAAAAGTGTAACGACAATAATGCCTGTCTGATTTTCTCCTTAGGTTCCTTTCACAGTTTTTGGATAAATGCCACTGCTGTTTTCATGCAGTTTTTTGAGCTGCTGCCAGCAGTTAATTGAGCAAAAAGTAGAGGACCTTCCCTTTTATTTCCTATTCCCTTAATATTTAATTTTAAAAAGTGATCAAAAGTTGGATGTATTCCAATATAACAAAAAAATACTAATCATCATGCAAAAGACGAGCCCCACATATAGCTGTATAAACAGAAAAACTGAAAAAGGTATAACCTTTAGTATTGCAACATAATACAATATATATTTTTTCTGGAAAAACTACTAAAACTTAAAAAAAATATACATTTTCTATCACAATAGTTGTATCGACCCATATTATAAAAGTATGGGAAAAAGAAAAGGTCAGCTCACCCATATATGAATGATCTATGCATGGAAGAAAGCAAAGTTGCAGTGCATCTTAGGATCTCTTCAAGTCCTGTTATGAACTCTGTGATCTATGTTTATGTATGAATTGGTCTCTGGCCTTGATCTGAACTCCCTGGATTGGTGTCGTCTATTGCATATGTCTCATCAGCATTATGGAAAACCTCCTTGAAGAACTGGCTAATTCGGATTCATTTGAATTTGGATCATCTTAGGATCTCTTCAAGCCCTGTTATGAACACTGTGATCTATGTTTATGTATGAATTGGTCTCTGGCCTTGATCTGAACTCCCTGGATTGGTGTCGTCTATTGCATATGTCTCATCAGCATTATGGAAAACCTCCTTGAAGAACTGGCTAATTCGGATTCATTTGAATTTGGATCATCTTAGGATCTTTTCAAGCCCTATAATGAACTCTGTGATTTATGTCTATTTATGAATTGGTCTCTTGAGTTGATAATCCTTTCTTTCCCATGTACATGGGGGCTTTTATCCTGGATCTGGTGTTTTGAACATCTTAGCGTATATGGGTTTTGCCAATGATCTAGATATGAGTGGATGTCCTACTCCACTTAACCTCTGGAGAGTGCCTTTCTCTGGGTGATCTAAAATCTGTACTGATTAATTTTGAGTGCTGCACCCACATCTTAAACTTAAAACCGATTATTTATCTTTCATGATTTAGTCCCTTTACATGTCTGTTTGTCTGTATCTAACTCTCAATTCCTATTAGGTTGCATGATGTCTTCAGGTCCCATGTCTATGGAGATTGATTAAAATCATCCTTTTTTCCCCCTTTTTTCCATAGGTTTGAAGAGAGATGCACATTAAACTTAAATTAAATAAATCTTTTTTGCTTCTTATGTTTCTCTATTTATATATATCTGCATATATAATCTCAGCAAGTGTTAAGAGGCACTACAATACAATCAGGTTGCCCCCTCGTTTTTACTTCCCTCCATTAGCCCTCTAACTTAGTAATTAAGGCAGCCGCACTGCTGCCATCTATTAAATGAAAAGTCTTTTTGAAGTGCGCATGCGCACCTATTTTCTGACCGGCCGGTCTGCGCCTGCGCTACCGTCGCTTAGTGACGGCATACACAAAGGTAGATACTTGCTGCGTAATGACGCGATAATCCGCGTCACCACGCCACCTTTAGTCCCGCCCCTGTATTTCCGGTCTCGCGGCTGCAGACCTGGAAATCTCCTGCAGATGGGATCATTTACATTCTAATGCAATACTATATATTTCACTTTGCAACAGGATTCTGACAGGTTCTCCCCCATAGGAAGCCGTCTTTTAGGCGGCGACACGCGTCGGGTGTTGAGCACGCTGTGTGCCTTGTCCTGAGGATGATGGTGATACTGGTAACTACATTTTGGACATGGTTGCACTGATTGATAGAGATTTTCTTGTCCAGCCTTGGTCCTTCTCATTTTAGGATCATATAGACCTGGTCAGATTGGTTCTCCATTCATTTCTATTGTTTTACCTGCTTTATTAAACAGGTGTCTCTATTTTATCTTGTACTGTTGCATGTGTGATTCCTTCTATCTAATACACTTGATTTTGGTACTGCATATTTTATGACAGGCTGATTTTTTGTGGTATTGTCTACTATCTGTTTACCAGTTTTCTTCCATCATCCATTCATTTGAAGTGGTTTATACTGCTATGACACCACTTTGTGGTGTGATATAATATATATCACAAGGCCACAGCTTAGTTGGTGGATTTCTTTTCACCTTTTAATGGCTTTTAAATGTCTGTTTATTCCTGTTTTTGTTTAAGTGTTTAATAAATGATTGATTTTTTTGATTACTCATATGAGTCTTCCCTTTATATTTCCCTGATGCCGGTTACATATACATGCTTCTTTTCTTCCTTATATACTAGCTTTTTCAAGCATGTGACTGGTGGATCACGTGACTGTGCCTCCCAATTACGTCTTTTTCAAAATATGAGATCTAATTTGGCTAGGAGAGAGGCTAAGACTTAAAGTACTTGTCAGGTCAGTTTTCAGTATGATACTATTAGTACCCTTGAATAATGCCTGGGCAGCCCATTCAGAATATGTAAAAATTGTTACAGTACTTTTTGTAGTCTTCTTGCTATAAGCACCTTCACACCCAGCAGGCAGCTATCTTCAGCAGTAAAAGTAATAGACTGGACTAGTAAATAGTCCACAGCATGTAAATGCTAAAGTTATTATTCATTACATTTCAAGCAGTTATCCCCTCCCTCCCCCTGTGCTCTGCCAAACGTCCAGTTTAATTTTCATTTTGCTGTTCTGCACGGTGCTACTGATGAGGAGAGGGAGGGAAAGATGGCAGTAACATATCAGATAGCTAATCCAGGGGCTCAGACACACATCAGTGAAACTCGTCCAAGTTTACTGTGCGGAAAAATCGCATTGCTCTCGAACCAATGTTAACTAATGTCCGAGAGCACATTTCCGAGTCTCATATGCTTTTTCCGCATCTGATTCTCGGATTGAGAGTCAATCGCAACATGTTGCGATTCTATGCGAGTCACGGACGAGACTCACCAATGCAAGTCTATGGGTCCGACAAAAAACACGGATTGCACTCGGACCACACTCGCACCATCCGAGTGTGATGCGAGTTTTAATTTATACATTACCATTCTGTAGCTCAGACAACTGTAGAAAATGCACCTGTAAATGATTATACAGTAACTAGCTGCTGAGGAAAAAAATGGATTGCACTTGGACAGCACTCGCAAGCCGCACTGACCAAAAGTCAGATGACACTCGTCCAACTCTCGGATCCGAGAATCGGAGCAGTTTTTAAACTCAGATGTGTGTCCATACCCTAGGTAAGACAATTTCATACATTTGTTGCTGTGAGCAGAAGGTGCTGTCTGTGAGAGATTTTGTATGTTTATTTGAATACTTGTTTGCTGCCCACAAGAAAAGCAGAGCATGAAGGATACAGCTCCTCCACCCTATGAGAGTGACTTCTACTGAACTTTGCATATGTGCAGTGCAGTGATCCATGAATATTCATTTCCTGGGGAGTGTGCAACAGAGAACTAAGTAATCACCCCTGTGATTGACAGATGGAATTAATCTCTTTTATTGCAGTTTACAGAGGATAGAAGGGAAGTATAAATAAAGGAAATGCATAAATAGAAAGAGTATCACCAGAGGAATTAGGAAATGATAGCAGTTAAATATGGATTTTTGACCTGACGGATTCCCTTTGTTAAAGACGACATCATGGGTACTATAGCTTCCGCCATATTGTATCCAAAGAGGCCATTTTTATTTATCATGTCTATTCTGACTAGAGGCCTGTGTAACAGTTTGTTTAAGTGAAGTCAGCACAACTCAGCACATTCTTGTATTTGTCCTTGTTTTTTAGATAAGACCACCAAGCCATATGTAAGCCAGAGTGTACAAGTTCTTATCTTCTGTAACTCTCTTAAAGGTCACTAATTAATTATCTCAAAACTGTCTATAATGCATATTCATCATATTTGTCATTGTATGATGTAACCTATTTTTTTCTAAACATCTGTAACGTATAAAAGCTGATACAAACAATAAACGAGAGCTATTCATTTGAAGACTGAGTCTGTGTCATCAATTGAGTTATAGCCATTACCAGGTATACCTGTGTAGAACGCTTTATCAGATCAGTCTACTCTGGTTAGGTGTTTTTAATACATCTTTAACAAATGGAGGCCCCAGCGAGATGTTTATCTGTTTTGTATATTTTTCTCCTTTTTATATTCACCTTGGACTGGACACAAAGGTTACTACCCTTCTCCTGCTGAACAGCATACAGAACCGCGGTAAGTTTGAGCCATTGTCTCAAAGTACTGTCTTCAGAGGAGGAGGTAGCAAGAGCCAGTTTTTGGGGAATTACAAATGGGAAACTCAGATAGACTGATTTGATTATTTGTTCATACTCTTGTCTTGTGTTTTGTCTTGTCTTGTCCTAGTGGTTTTTTTGCTTATCTGTATTGTCTTGTCACACTTCACAGTATTGTTGTATTTGTCTGTATACGTTAATTGTTAATTGTCAAAACTAATCTTTTCAAACCGCTCATATATTCTTGGTGCTTGTAACAAACTTTAACTTTAGTAATCTACTAATTCTATCACTTTCTCTCTTTACGGTACTACTTTGTTTTTAAAATCTTGCCAGAACTAATTAGAGAACTACAACTCCCATCCTCTCCCTAATATGCTTGCGCCTGATCGGTGAAGTCATGCTGGCTCCCCCCCTCCCTTTTTTCGCCTCCCTCCCTCTTTCTCTTCATGTAACTGCAGCTCTGGGATTGTTTTATGTCTTGCCCTAATTATGACTTGTAGCCTAGTGATGTTGTAATGGGATAACTCTGATCCGCTGATTACATTAATAACAGTAAACCGTACTGCCATCTTTATTAGATCCTCTAGGATGGGATGCGGGGTACACTCGAGTAGCAGGTACAAGGTACGCATGTGACAAAAGTATGTGTGAAAGAAAGCTGTATGCGGAGCAATTGTGTTGAATGATCTGCTGAAAGACAGACGCATGTTTTCACAAAGATCAGATGAGAATTGCATTGTGCCTTGTATGACAGCAGAAAAATTAACCAAAGTATTTCCAAAAAGTATTTAACTCAAAATTAAGTTAAGCTAAAGTCCAAGTGGACAGGTTTTCCTAATTAAATATGTGAATATATAGAAACAGTACTGATCTTTGTCAACAGCCATTGAAATATATTAACCTGCATTGTACTAAAATCACTGCTTTGTTTTTCCTTTGTTAATATTGTTTATGATACAGCCAACAGTGGAATTTAGAATGTTTGTGTGAAGGTTACGCTCACAGCAGCAGGGAAAAGGGGGGTTTGAGCAGACAGGGGAAATTGGGCTGGCAGTGGCAGCTACTAATTGTTATAAGTTATATTGAGTCAGACTTCTGAAACTGGATGGAGTTTAAGAATATAATATTGATTGTAATGTTTGCATTGTGATTGGGTGACCACCGGCAGAATGTCTAATAATATTATGCCCTAATGTCTTTGTTTGAGGAGAGATGCAGAGTGGGGAAGACTTGGTCATTGCATCTCTGTTCAATCAAAGCACATTGTAGATTTGGATTAATGTTAACTGTGTCTTCTAAGGGTTTGAAACTTGCAAAAATTGTTGATGCTCTGTCAAGTTGGAATAGATAACAGGCTTCACTGACAGCAAAAGGGGGGCGGGTTGAACTGACAGGACAGCATTTCAGCTGGTATGATAGACACTGCTTTATGTTGGAATAGATCTTAGTGACAAACTTTTATGGGATTCATTCAAGCCTCTGAGACAGGAGTAGGTTTATGAAATCAGTGATAACTGTAATATTTGCATAATTGATAAGGGGTGTACACAGTTTGAAGTCTGCAAGACTTTCTGTTCTCCTTGTGGAATTCCAGCCAGCTATAACATGGGTAATGTGTCAGGTAGAAAATGAACATGTGAATTGTTTGATGTCCACAGTGATGTTGTGTTCTTGTATAAAGTTGATTCAGAAAAAGTGTAAAGTGTAGTTGCATATAGGTGAAAAAGGTGATAATTACAGATATGCAGAGGAAGGGGTGGATTCAGGAATAGAGGTGTCTGCTACAGATAATTCTGATATACATGACAATTGTTGTTTTTTTTGGGATTGCATTGTATGTTTCTCCCGTAGAAAATTATTATTATATAATTATTCATCACTGTATGTTTTATTTCTTTCTACTTGCTTAGTCAAGTGTTCCCTACAATTAGAATAATCAGGAAATTGAGTTTGCATTGACTGCCAAGAAGAGAGGTCCAGCTTGGGGAAACCAGGTTGATGGTTTTTTGTTTTTGTTGTTTGTTTTTTTTTGTTTTGGTTGAGGCAGGGTGAAGAAGTTCAGCTTGGAAAACCAGGTTGATGGTTTGCTTATTTTGGGTTTCTTTGTAGACAAGCTGGGAGGGTGAATTGATGATGGGATGGTCTAGCTTGGGGTGCCAGGATACTGAAGACAGGGTTAGCGACCTTTGACAGTTACTGGGGAACCAGTGCTGGTTGCTGGTTTGGATGACAAGCTAGATGAACTAGCAGAAGGTTGCTAGTTCGGAGAGAGGTAGTGGGGTTAGCAACTCATGACAACCCAGCCACTATAGGAATTCACCAAGGCTCTTACTGGATCAAGATGGATCCCAGGATTCAGTGGGAGCAGAGAAGCAAGGCAGTTAATGACGCAGCAATAATGTTAGGAAAAAAAAAAAAAGAAAGAAGCAGGAAATGCCTAGATGGGTAAATTGGGTTGTTTTGATATGGCCTGTTGAAGGCAATTCATCCGTGTGAATGACCAGTGGATTCAGAGACACAGATACAGGTACCAGGTGCCAGGTAAAGTCCTGGGTCTGGGCTTCTGAATGCCACAATCCCCTTATAGATTATAGATAATGGTAACAATTAATCTGGATATAAATAGACCAAAATAAAGCAGCTCCACTATCACCTGTACCTACATACTTCTTTACTTGCACCCAGAAAATGAACAAGTACACAAGTACAGATTATGCACACCAGACAGACCAACTTGTTTACAGGTAACACTGTCTCTGTTGGGGTTTTTGTTTGAGGGGAGATGCAAAGTGGGGAAGAATAAGTTATAAGTTCATAGTTAAGTCATTTTGATTTGATTACTGCATCTCTACTCAACCAAGACACATCACAGCTGACAGAAAGAAAGCAATCAGTAAAGGAAAACAACCTACCACTGAAAGAGTATTAAGCACCTTCTTAGGGCTGGTGGGTTACTGCAGGGAGTGGATTTCTTCAGCATCAAAGAAAATGCAGCCACTATATTATGTTTTGGCAGAATGCAACAAGAACAAACCCTATGAAATCACACCCCAAGCAAAAGAGGGGTTTGACATGCTGAAGAATGACATTCTCTCTGCCGCAGCACTAGGTATTCCAAATGTATTGGTTTAATGTTATGAATTAGAGGGATATGCAAAAGGAGTATTGACACAGAAACATTTATTACCTGATACTAATGATGACTTGACAAATTAAATTGAGCACAATAGTTTTGAACTAATTGACATTGAAACACAGTCATTAGCAAATGTACAAGAGACCCCAATCCATATTGCAGACTGAACTAAAGGCTCTGACAGAGGCTTGAGTTATGGTGGAGGGGCTTGGGGTGCGTTTTTGTTGATAACCGTTACGCTTTTGGTCTTTGCCATGATTACGGCCCTGTATAGAAAAGCAGTTAGCTTGTGGAATCTTCAGGGAAACCCATTAAGCTGTGGTTAATGTGCAAGCTCACTCAAAGGAGCGCACCAAGGAGGCCGAAGGAAATGACCGGGCTGACAGGGCAGCTAAAGCTGCAGCCCTGCTCCCTCTCCCGATAGAGATGTACACTATGTGTGTCTCTGGTAGGGTGGACGCTGAACTCCTAGGGTGCCTGTAAGCACAGGCCTCTAAACAGAAGAAGGAAGAATGGAAACATGAAGATGTCTGAGAAGAGGATCCAATAGAAACGTCACTGGGTGGCACCTGGGTTCCACTATGCTGCTGCTAAATATATACGGTTGTGTGATCTGTGCATGCCATAAAGTGGGAATAGCGGTTGAGACAGAAATGTGCGCTAAGGCTACTCTACCCATTTCAGCCACTGCAGATTGACTTTGTTCAGCTTCCAAAGGTAGGCACCTATGTGTTGGTCTGCATAGACCTATTCTCTGGATAGCCAGAAGCATGGCCTACTACCAAGGCCACTGCCCGAACTGTTGCAAAGAAATTATTACACATTGTATTCTGTAGGGGTAACGCCAAACAAAATACTGGGTTATGTCCATATGAGATACTATTTGGGGAACAATCAAAGACAGAATTGTATTTTTCTTAGCAGTTACAGACATTACACTCTGATATGACAGCATATGTAGGAGCTTTAATTATTATGGTGATCATTTTAATTATTGGTTCCTTTGATAATAATGATTGTATTCACCAATATGGCGCTATTAATTCCATAGCACTTTACATATATCGGTACCAACAGCTTTACAAAATGTATTGCACCAAACTCACAAATGTGTTGTCAGTTCCAATCTAGATCCCTCCTCCTTGGAAGGTACACACTCCCTAAAACCTGGTCACAGTCCATGAGGAAAGCTTGCAACCCAGATTTGAAGGTCCATAACTATCTGGATCCATGCATCCCGCTGCAAGAAGGTTCACAGAGACTAAAGAGATAACCTTAGGGGAGTATTGTTCATTACTCTTGTTTTTCTTCAATACTTTCCTTTCCAGAACAGCAGAAGGTGAACTTAAGCAGTGGGAAAGAGGAGGGTTGCAGCAGAAAAAGGTAGCCAAGAAGGGAAACTCACAATGGGACGAGGATCCACCACAATAATAGGCGGGAAGCAAATGAAGGTTGAGTTAGGAAAGTCGATAGAAGGTTCGAGTTGGGTTTTGAAAAATAATGGGAACTGATTACGAGCTGATCAGTTCACTTGGCAGGCATTGATAGAGGAGTGGGTAAGGATAAAAAAGTATGTGAAAAGGTGTGAAGGTAACATATGAAAGAGACAGGAAAGTGTTGTTGGATCTTACAGGTTTGTCATTCTCCAGGTTGAATAATCTCTTTAAGGGTGTAGGTGGATGGATATCTGGTATAATTCATTTTGTAATCCAGGGAGCATCTATAATACTGGATATTGTTGTACTGGTAAAGTTATTTTGATGCTTGTCAAGAAAATTCTAAGAACTAACTGCAAATGTTTTTCAGGTAAATACAAAATAAAAACTCTAAAGATAAAGATACTGAATCACTGAGTACTGAAGTGCTCCTGACTTATGTTACTACCCCAGGACGCAAGAAAACAATAAAGATACTGAAGTACTGCATACTCAGGTGCTCCTGACTTATGTCACAACCCCAGGACGCAAGTGTGTGCTGTGCAACAAAAATACTTTGGTGGAACGTTCCAACTGCACTTATTGTGGAAATCCTCTGGATTCATCTCCACCACCAAAGATACAAGAAAATGAGAACTACAACATTGTGTGAAACATTCAATAATGGACTTATGATATCCCACAGTCTAAAATATATCATGTGTTTTTGTCCACTGTTTTTTTTCCCTTAAATTTTGGACCCCTCAAATTACCCAATATACTAATCTTTAGGTTAGGGGGTGTTGAGGTATGGAATAGGCCGGCTAACAGGGTCTTCCTGAATGATCGCGCTCCATAATATGCGTAGGAAGTAGCCTTGTGTTTTGTGTAGTAGGGTGGGCTCTGCAGACCTAGGGGTAGGCAGGGATAGGTCAAGAATAGAAATGATAAAAAGAGGGGACTGTTAAAGACGACATCATGGGTACTATAGCTTCCGCCATATTGTATCCAAAGAGGCCATTTTTATTTATCATGTCTATTCTGACTAGAGACCTGTGTAACAGTTTGTTTAAGTGAAGTCAGCACAACTCAGCACATTCTTGTATTTGTCCTTGTTTATTAGATAAGACCACCAAGCCATATGTAAGCCAGGGTGTACAAGTTCTTATCTTCTGTAACTCTCTTAAAGGTCACTAATTAATCATCTCAAAACTGTCTATAATGCATATTTCATCTTATTTGTCATTGTATGATGTAACCTATTTTTTCTAAACATCTGTAACGTATAAAAGCTGATACAAACAATAAATGAGAGCTATTAATTTGAAGACCGAGTCTGTGTCATCAATTGAGTTATAGCCATTACCAGGTATACCTGTGTAGAGCTCTTTATCAGATCAGTCTACTCTGGTTAGGTGTTTTTAATACATCTTTAACACCTTTAAATGCCTGCAATACTCATTTGGGAAATTAAATATGCAAATTGCCTTTTCAGAGAGGAAGAAGACTTGAACTCTAGTTGTGATGTGTGTGATGTGTATATACTGCTTGTGATTTCTTTTGGACAAAAAATCATGGATACGCAACTTTTTTTGCACATTGTAAAACTTTAAATACCGTAATTATAATTTTAAGTGATGCATATCGACAATCCTTAATTCTGCTTTGAAGACATAAGCTGCATTCACTGTAAACTATAAAATGGTGACAACTATAGTCAAAATAATCAGTATACGTTTCTTCAATTCCAAAAAAAATCACAAATGCCTTAAATGTATTTTACAGACAGGAGAGAAACAGAAAACAGGTGGACCTGTTAAAGCAAATACACACAAAACGGCTATCATGCTGTTTGTACCCTGCAGATCCCTCTCGCCATAGTAATTGCACTGACACATCCTGCTATTTTTACATGTCAGTTTGAATAAAGAAGTTTTAACCTGGATGTGTGCCACTGCAACTTTCTTGTCTTGCACTGTTATGTTCTAATGTGAATAGTGTCATGTGTCTTTGTACATATTTTACTGTGTGAACTTTAATGTAGTGTGTTGGTATAGGTCTGTAAAATAGTAGTAGTAGTAATAGTAGTAAAATATAATGTATACCGTGTTAATAGGTATAATGTAGTACGCACAGTAATGTTTGTTAATGGAAGGTGTAATATAAGGTAACTAGATGGTGGCCCGATTCTAACGCATCGGGTATTCTAGCATATGTTTCAATCAGAGGCGTAGGATTCATATGTACCACAAAAGCCGCGCCGCTCTGCTGATTGGTCGCCGCCGGCGGCTGCCGCCGGCGACCAATCAGAGAGTTAGTGCGGTTTGGCGGGGAATTTGAATCCCTCTCGGGGTACTACCGCTGTGCGGGAGATGACCTCTGTGCAGCAGGTAGTCACGGCTCATCTACTGTCGCACAAAGGCCCGCGGCGAGCCAGCCGGGAGATGACCGGTGTCAGCCGGTCATCTCCTGGCTGCTCGCAGCGGTAGTACCCCGAACGGGATTCAAATCCCCCGCCAAGCCACCCTACTTCTCTGATTGGTTGCCGCCGGCAGCGTCGACCAATCAGCGGAGAGGCGCGGCTTGGCGGGAAATATGAATCCCGCTCTGCTGATTGGTCGCCACTTTCAGCGGTGACCAATCAGCGGCACGGAATTCAAATCCCTCGCCAAGCCATTCTACTCCTCTGATTGGACGCCGCTGCCGGCGGCGACAAATCAGAGAGGTAGCGCGACTTGGCGGGGGATTTGAGTCCTGCTTGGGGTACTACCACTGTGAGCAGCCGGGAGATGACCGGCTAATGCCGGTCATTTCCCGGCTGGCTCACCGTGGACCTCTGTGTGGCAGTAGATGAGCCGCAGCTACCTGCCACACAGAGGACCGCGGAGAGCCAGCCGTGAGATGACCGGCGACCAATGAGCTGGCGAGCTGGCACGCGATTTCCGTAACAGACACGATTAGGCAATTATAAAGTAGATGTGTTATGATCTCTTGTAATGTATAATAAGTATAGCAATGTTATAGATAAGAAGTACATGACTGTTATATAGGATGTTTGATAAAGTTAGGTCTGCCCAGCAACTGATTATAGGACAAGTAACTGTTAAGTGTTGGGACTAGCCACATTTGAAGGTGTTCCCATGGAAAGAGACAGTTTCCTTCTGGAACATTAGACAGGGCTCTAGTGGTGACTAGTACAGACGTGCAAGTCAGACAGGTCCTCAAGGTTGCAAGTAGTAGGTGACTCATGGCAACTTCAATGTAAAGGCCAGAGTAAGGTAGTATGATTCTCAGGTGTGACTAAAGCATTGGAGGGAACAACTGGTGGGTTAGAGAACTCTTCTCAGATGAGTGGCTCTGAATTAAAGAAGAACTAAAGAGTACGGACTAATGGCCAGGCCCTTAACCCTCAAGAGTATGGGCTTATTATCACTGATGATCAATTTTCCTGGGTGGGACCCTTTCTAGTGACTGTGAGCCTAAGGCACTTCTTTTTAACTATGGTGATGTAACCCTGTGGCCGACGGGATCCACCCTCAGGGTGGAGGGGGATTGGGTCCTGCCTGGCCTCCGGCATCCTCCTGTGCCCCGCACTCCCGCGATGTCCTCTCCGGCCGCAGCAGGTCCTCGGCGTCTTTCCTCCACCTCCTCACTTCCTGGTTGTGGGAAGAACACGCATAGGACATGCGCTGCTCACAGTAAATTTAAAGGGACAGCACACCCATTTTCTGACACCACCTCTCAGCTAACCGCAGGGAGGCTGGTGGGTACTTAAGGCCCTCACTTCATATGGGAGGTGCTTGGGCAACTTCATTCATTGTATAGTAGCCAGTTCAGGTCCCAGAGCAGTGCCTGCATTTTGCTTGTCTTGTCTGACTGCTAACATTCTGTATCTCTTGCTTTCAGTGCTGGACACCTGTCTATATCTCACCTATCGGCAGGGCCCGACTACACCCGCTGACCATCCAGATTGATACCTGAATCCCTTCAAGCTACTCTGATCCCTCCATTGGCCTTCATTCACTGGTTTCCCGGACCTCTACCCTCTTCCCTCTGTTATCTTTGGTTCCCTTGGGTCAGACCCTCAGGTATTGCTGGTCCACTAGAGCCCCCTTTTTATGGGGTTCACTCTGTGGATCCTCTCTGTTTTGGCACTGAGGACTTCCCTAGGGGGTGTTGACTGAATTGTGATCAATGAATCTACTTATTTATCTGACGTCCTTGTCCGGCTAGTTTTTGGTATCAGCTGCCACTGAATCATCTGTGGTCAAGTGAGTAAACTGCCTTGCCATCCTGCATTGGCATGACAGGCGAATCCTCTAAACCAGGGGTCTCAAACTTCAGGCCTCAAGGGCCGCACATAGTCCAGGTTTTCAGGATTTCTATAGTAATCAAATGACCAACTGTCAAATTCTAAAGGTATCCTAAAAACCTGGACTGTGTGCGGCCCTCAAAGCCTGGAGTTTGAGACCCTTGCTCTAAACCCTACGGAGAGAAGAGGCCTTCACCTGGGTCTGATGACCTTTGTCATGGAGCCTGATTCTCCATTCCTGCCATAGTAACTCCCTGAAGCTCCTGCTAAGTGGAGGAAGGAGACGTTGACTATCCAGATGGGAAGGTGATCATCAGAGACTGTTCTGCTGTGTTGGGCTGGGTTGTACTGGAACTTATAGGTACAGAAAGATCTGAAACAACCTAGCGGGAACTTGAACTGAGTTTAATGTTGTGCAATGAAGCAGAAACTGTACTTAAGATGTGTGACCACTATCTCACACATAAAGTTGTGTATAGAGAATTGTGAAACTGTTCAGTAAAATATTGTGGCTTAATTAGAACTATTGATCTGTGTGTCAGTCTACACAGCTGTTTGCCTGCCAAAAGCAATGGTGACATGTGGCCTGCTGTTAGGTGTGACCTGCACCACACAAGCCCTAACACACAAACAAGACCACGGTCTTCTTGTAGCATGGGGAGGCATCTGGAGTCCATATCTCACCCATTACTACCTCCCCACACCACTTTACATGTGTATGGAACAACTGCTTATTCTCTGAAATATCAGCAACAAATCACTTTGATGTGAATGTTCCCTTCTATATCCTTATACATCTCCTGACATTCCAAGAGAAGATTTTGTACTGTTCATGCATTCATATGCAAACCGCCAATATCCTGCATACAATCAGTTATATGACCTATAACACAAGCTCTAATAAAATGTCACCTACTTAGAATTATGACGGTTTATTAGCCTTTATCTGCATTTATTTATTATGGCATTGTCAATGTCCTGTAATACAATAGGAAGAGAGCATTTGTCCAGAAACATGTGCTCGTGTCCCTTTCTTAACATTATAGTTTAGATCGCTATATTTCGCATTTCATAGCCTTCATGAATGCAATTTAAATGCACATTGAGCGCTGGAGAATTTAATGCTTGTGCGCATGAGATCTTATTGTTATGAAGTATGGATTCCCAATGTAATGAATGCTCCATGATACGATCAAATCTTTTATAGTTCACATTCTGTGCCCCCGTCTGCCTTCCTATAAATCAGTCCTTCAGGACACAAATACATTTATATTCATATGTGAAAACTTCATTCTAATTAACTCTTATCATTGAGAAATGGAAAATTGTAATATTAGAATCAAAAGGTCTATTCAGTGCAACAGCACAAATATTACATCTGAAGTTAGTTGCTTGCAAACATATGGTTTGTAAGAATTAGCAATTATAAAAATATTTGACAGACACTTCATATTGCATAATGTGTTTATTGTATATACATATGTTGCTCAGACAATAATGTACAATTTTCTAACCAATGTTCTAATAAAACTTGGGCGAGTTTATAAAAATGTATTGGGGACAAATTTTGATGCTAATGAGTAAAGTGTCATCTAAGTGATGACTAATAAAAGTGATATGTTACAGTTTTCATAATAAATATTCTAGATACTAAAGACTGTTCCATACTTAGACTAACGTTATTAGACACTGATAAATGACATTGGTTTCAACCATACTATAATAAATCTGTAAATACAGTTGAGTGAGGATTGAATGTAGTTTTGCCGAATTAAACCTTAAAAATCCAGAACACATTGTAGGCATGCTCTGATGCTTTGATTTCAAAGTCTACTATAACAATTGCTGATCTTTACTGAACCAATATTACAGATTTAATCCCCAGGTTTCAAGCAGAGCTTTATTTATTTTACTCATTTATAAAGCACTATTAATTCCACAGCAATTTAAAGACATTATCATCGCTGTCTCTATTGGCACTCCCAATTTAAAGTCCCTAGCACCTAAAGGAAACCTACATAAGCACAGGGGGACTATAAGAACTCCATGCAGATGTTGTCCTTGGTAGGAATTAAACCCAGGACTGCAAGAATACAATGCTAACCACTGAAGAGAATGGAAGGAATAGGGCTAAGCAACAGCATGCGTGAAAAAAAACTTGGGTATACTAATAAAACACAGACTGAACATGAGTCAACAGTGTGATGCAGCAGGAAAAAAGGCAAACACAATTTTAGGTTGTATTAACAGAAGCATACAGCCTAGAGCACGTGATGTAACTATCGCTCTCTACTCCTCATTGTTCAGAGCTCATTGGAATATCGTTTCCAGGTCTTGACACCACATTTTAAAAAAGACATCAACAATCTGGAGCAAGTTCAGAGAAAAGCGATCAGAATGGTGACCTGTCTGCACACCATGTCCTATGAGGAACAGTTACAGGATTCGGGAATGTTTAGCTGGCAAAAAAGAAGACCGAAAAGAGACTTAATAGCTGTCTACAAACATCTCTAGGGCTCTCACACTGCAGAGGTATTGGCTTCATTCTCATGTGAGAGACTAGAAGCAATGGGATGAAACTGAATGAGAGGAGGCACAGATTAGTTATTAAAAAAAACATTTTGACAGTGAGGGTAATCAACGAGTGGAATAGGCTGCCACAAGAGGTGGTGACTTCACCTTCAATGGAAGGCTTCACACAGAGGCTGGACAGAAATCTGTCTGAGATGATCTAGTGAATCCTGCTCTGAGCAGGGGGTTGGACCAGATGACCCAGGAGGTTCCTTCTAACTCCATCGATATATGATTCTATGAGCATTTCAAATAGGGTCATCACCATACAATAAAGGAAATAAGGACAGATTGACCTGTGCCTAGACACTTTTTTAGGCCTGCTCACACAATATTGGATATGAAAATACTAGTTCTAAAAGGTATCTTCAGATCACAGAGAGATAAAAGAGTGTGAGAATATAAACTGATAATGAACTTTGACAGAGCAGGAATGAATGTATCACATGGTTTTATGTCTTTCTGCATTCATTGAGGAATTTTCAGGTCTTGACCAACCACTAATCAAAGAACATTAAAAGAATCTGTGCCTCTTATCTCGGAACTCTGATTTTACCTCCCCAGCTGCTCTCTTCCTCCCAAAACTGACTACTATTTTCTGCTTTACGTCATCTGTTGTATTTACTGCATCATCCTGCCCTGTATATGTATATATGTGTGTGTCTTCAGAATTTGTGTCATTATTAGCCTGATGAAAAGGCCATAGAGTCTTGAAAGCTTGCTTTGTTTTTACTTTCCATCTTTTCAGTTAGCCATTAAAAGGTATCAACCACTGAGGACTCTGAGGTTCTAATATTTTTCTATCTACTGGCTAACATGGTACAAACATTTTTTATCTTATCAAATAGGGTCCGGTCACACTGGCGTAAATTCTCTCATGTGAGAGAATCAGGCCAGTTATGGTATTGACTCTTATCAGAGTTTCACTTAGGCTAGGGTCAGATTAACGTTAATCAGAGCTTGCATTAAAAACATCGGTTTTGGCAGCATAAACGCAGTGCTACCGCCATGGTAGTGCCTCTTTAATGCTGCTAATGTTAACCTATGGAGATGCGGCTCCTAGAGTGGCCTAAACGCCGGCATCTGAATAAAATCTCGCCCTTTTTCCTGACGCGAGTAAAGACGTTGCTGAAAGCATCTTTTCTCGCGTTAGGAAATAACATGAGATTTCAATCATATGCCGGCATTAGAGCCTCGCTAGGGGCCGTGTCTCCGTAGGTTTACATTAGCAGCATTAACGAGGCACTACCATGGTGGTAGCACCGCGTTCATGCTGCCAAAGCCCTGATTAAAATTAATCTGACCCTAGCCTTACTGTTATCTGATTCTTTTGCATGTGAAAACTTAATTTTTATATCTTCTACTCTGTGTATATCTGACTGCACTCAAATGACATCTAAGTGCAGTTTGATTTTTAAATACACAAATAGTCTAGTATGAGTGTGCGTTCTCCGATATAAGCTGCCACTCACAGCATGAAGCAATTTTTTTTCTTCCTCTAAGGCTAGGGTCACACTTGAGGGCTGGATGCGATTTTCCATGTGATTTTCACACTTGGATTATGTGAAAATCGCATGCAAATTCACATCTATAGACCCCAATACAAAAAACGCATGCCCCAATGCCAAAAACGCATGGCTAAAGTGCCATGCGATCTTGGCATGCGATTTTGGTTCAGCACCAAAAAACATCTCTTGAGATGTTTTTTGGTGCTGTTCCAAAAACGCATGCATTTTTGTAACATAGGGTCCCATGGGTCATGCATGCAAAAACGCATGGCACTAAATGGTACCATGCGGTTTCGCATGCATTTTTGCATGCAAGTTTTAAGGCTGCTCATGACCTAACTGCAAAAACGCAGCCCAAAATCACAGGCTGTCAGGAACAACCTTAAAAAACGCAGCCAAGTGTGACCCTAGCCTTAGGGTGCTTTCACATCAGCGGTTTTCGCCGATCGCGGCAGTTGTGAAAAAAATCGCAACTGCCGCGATTACCGCATAACCGCTGCACTTGCGGCACAGTTGCGGCAAGCCCCATACAATATCTATGCGGGCTTGCGGCAGGTGCCGCAAGTGCGGTATCGGCACTTGCCGCAGGTGCGGCAGCGGAAAAAAACGCGGCTGACCGCGTTTTTTTTCGCGGCCGCACCTGCTGCAAGTGCTGAAACCGGACTTGCTGCATCTGCCGCACACTTACCGCAAGCCCCATAGACATTGCTTGTGGCTTGCCGCAACTGTGCCGCAAGTGCAGTGGTTATGCGGTAATCGCGGCAGTTGCGGTTTTTTCACCGCAACTGCCGTGATCGGCGAAAACCGCTGATGTGAAAGGGGCCTTACACCAAATCAGCATGAGAAAAAAATGCTGGTTGGTACAACCCATAGTGTAACACTAGGCTGTGTTATTCGCTCATGTGAATGAGCCACTGGAGTTAGAATAATAAAGGCTTTTGTACTGATCTAGCTATGGTGCAAACAAACTACAGGAATCATGATATTTTGGCAATAACACAGGCATAAAAACACCAATATTAAGCCAGTAGGAAAGCAGCCTTCTTAAATAGAGTTTCTTTAGTTTGCGACCCATGGCGAAATTTGCAAAGACACATATAGAAAAAATGTCCATACCAAATCCCAGCACTGTACATTTAGAAAGGACCTGGTGCCCCCCTGGTGCTATGCTAACTGAATGCAGCACTAAATGCAGCATGTCTGCTGCATTCAGGGAAGGGGTCCCCCATATTCCTAGCCCCCATGTAAATTGTTAAAAAGACTTTATAAAGTGTACAGATAAGGAGTCCGGAGGGACTTACTCAGTAATGAGTCAATGCTGTTGCTGGTTTCTTCCCTGCCTCGAGCCTTCTGTGTGCAACCTCCAGCCTTCAGCATTGATACATACAGGAGGCTGAACAAGAGAGGGCTGGAGGTGGCACAGAGAGGGCTGGAGGTGGGGAGGACACCAGCAACAGTGATGACTCATTACTGTGTAAGTCCCTCCAGACTCCTTATCTGTACACTTTATAAAGTCTTTTAAACAACTTACAGTGCGCTAGAGACATGGGAGACCCCTTCTCTGAATGCAGCAGACACGCTGCATTCAGTGCTGCATTCAGTTAGCATAGCATCAGGGGATGACAGCTCCTCTTTAAAATAATATATTTTCCTTAGAAGCGTGAAAAGTTTAGATTTTTTTCCCCTCACCTTTCTGCAGATACTGACATCACACCTAGATTCTGCAAATAAAGTGATCTTGAGAAGACAGTGGTCATGTGACCACAAGTCGCTCACATGCAGTCTTGTAATGATAATTATTCTAAAGGCCACTTTACACGTCCCAACATCGTTTCGATATTGTATCCAACAGCACGGGAGCGTGCACTTTTTTGGCTGAAATCCAAGATCACATAGGAGATGTTACACAGGGCGATATAGGCAGGCAACACAACTGCGATGTCTACGCCCCCTTTTACATGCGACCCAGGAACGACTATTTAGCATGGGAGTGAATAGGGGAAGTTGGTCTCCAAGTCGGGGTTGGGCTGTCACACAGCACGATCCTGCCAGATCGTCCATCCAATATCGGGCAGTTGGAGAGCCTGCACAATTCTTTCCTGAAATCGTTCTGGCATCGTTCTTGCGTCGCATTGGTCATTTACACCACACAATGCACGAACGATATCGGCGCCAACGCACAAACCACGTGACTTTGTATCGAAGTTGGACGACGATATCGGGACGTGTAAAGTGGCCATAATAGACAACAGAAGGGGATCTCTACTGCTCACTTTTAGGATTTGGCAATATGCAGTCACTCTGTGTTACAAAAAATATTAGCAGAACTGGTCTAAATAAAAAGTTTAGTCCTTATTTCTTCTTGGGCTCCAGAATAATGAGATACCCCAATGATCTATATCACTGCAATCTCTTAAAATTATGGTATACTCATAAAGTATAACCATAGATGTACGATGTCACTAGAGTCTTCAATGTAGCTTGGCACGGGACCCACAGGTAGTTAATATGCATGTAAAACTACATTGTCATTCATCCCTTAGACTTTTATTTAACAAAGTCATAAATCCAGAAACTAATTTATTAAGACAACAAAAGGATTCGTAAAGCTGTAAAAGACCCAAACTAACCCAGCCATAAAGTGCTGTCAGATCATTTCCCTGCCTTTCTGTGTCATTCTGAGATATCTGTCCTCTGTGGCTTCCTTTTCAAGTAAAGAAAGAGAACAAGTGATAAATATAAAGCGGATTTCCACCTCAAATGATACCTTTTTCCATACATAAAATACTGACACGCTTCAGCGCATTTGACAGAGTTTGGAATTTATAGTAATTGCATTTGGAGAGACATCAACATTGTTCTCATGTTTAGGGTTTTACTGTCAACTCTAGAGGAGTGAGATAAGTCTCTTAGACAACCCCTGCAGCACTATTTATGACTTCAAACTCCTATCTTTTAATATTCCTTCTAAAAGTTCTCTCTAAGTAAATAAGTTCTAGTTGAGAATGTGATATCTGTAACACAAGTATGGTTGAAGACTATTGAGATCACAGAATAACTCTTTCTCTAAGGCTACGGTCACACTAGCGTTGTGGCCTCCATCCTGGGGGGTCCGTCCAAAAGCATGATTCCGGCAGCATCAGAGTTTGAAATCTTAGTCTATTTTGTAGCGCACAAGAAAATGCAACTTTCCACATTTTCCTGTGCGCTACGAAATAGCGCAAGATTTCAAACACCATTAACTTACATGCCGGTGTTTGAATGCGCCTCGAGTCCCGTCATCCATAGGACTCTATTGGCAGTGTTAGTGCAGCGTTACACTATGGTAATGCTGCGCTAATGCTGCCGAAATCATGCTTTTTGATGGACCCCCCAGAGGCCTCAACACTAGTGTGGCCCTAGCCTAACTCTTTCTATCATGATTACCAGGCAGTAAACGCTACGAGCATCTCCTTTGTGACCTTTTCTCTTTGCTCAACATGTACCGAAATGCCAAGGTTATCAGTTTCTAAAAGAAAATGCTTTTGTGATACTTTGATAAAAGTTGTCTATCCTTTGTTTCCATATGTGATTGACCAATGGATGTGATATATACTGTAGTCTATCTAAGGTTTTGCTAAAAAATTGCTATATTGTATTAAAAATGTTTTCTGAGAAATTGGAATCCTAAAAGAGATTGTCCAGTCTTAAACTACAAAGTCTGCATTCTATTGATTACACTCTGAAGTCAGTTACAGGCATCAGAAGAGTACGGCGCGTATTAGGGTGGCGGAAGAAATCTGAGTAGAATCATTTTTTTATGGGTATGGCGTGATGGGGGGCATATACACCAGAACAGACCCATGATGGTGGACATATTTACAAAGATTGTTATCATGCATCATAAATATCAGCATGGGCCCATATTGGTGGACATATATACCAGGAGGGGCCACAAAGAGGATATTAGTAAAGAATTGGGTGAAATTACCCTCATAAGAGTCAGTAGCATATCCCCTATTTCCCCCATAACAGTGCATCATGACTAGAGGTGAGTAAACTTTTTCGAATAAGACCCACTAATTTCCCATTTGGCATGAGCATTAAAGATTTGGCTCATGATCAGAAACCTGAACAATTTACTAAAAATTCAGCAAGCTTGACTTTGTTCAGGAAAAACTGTAAAATGGCCTTAAAACTTTCCTTGAAGGTTTGGGGCCTAAATGTTTGCCGGAAGACCTGGTGGCTGAGAATTTTGCTAACTTAAGGTTAGCTGAGTTCACAGCTACCGGTCTGCTATTTTCTTTGAACCTGGTGTATTTAAGGGAGCTTCCTTGAGTTTCCAGGCATGGTTGAGTTTCCTGCAGGTTGTGAACCTTTGGAAGAGTGCCAGATATGCCAGCAGCTGTGAACTCCAGGAACCATAAAATCTTCTTTATCATCTCTTTAAATGAGATTTTATTAATTTTTAATTTAAAATTTTTTTTTTAGAGGTGAAATCTTTATTATTGCAGAGGGCAAGCAGAGTGCAAGGCCACCTTTTCTATATATATCTGCTAGCGAGTCATATAAATATAGCATATGTCCATTAAATTCTTAACATACATAATTTCCTAAGTCTGTTCACACTCATAAAACACTATTATGTCGATATTGCTTCTTGAAATTGTGTAATCTCTTTTTTCCTTTACTTCCATATGTTTAGAATACAGATTTTTGGCATATGCACAAGTATGTTATATCATTAATATTGATGGGTGAACTAGGACTGTAAAATTCGGACAGTACCAGACACCTAGTGTCCATTCACATATTCCGAACATAGGTTTTCCTGGGAAATCCCTGTAAGGGTACCTTTACACGCGACAACTTTTCTAGGAATTTCACTGACAACTTACTGGTTGCAGTGAAATCATGGACACATTGTTGTATCTTGTTGCTGTGTACAAATGGAACAATGTATCCATGACTTCACTGCAACCAGTAAGTTGCCAGTGAAATTCCTAGAAAAGTTGCTGCGTGTAAAGGTACCTTAGCAGTTCGAATCTGGGGGCTGTAAAATAAAGTGTATAATTAAAAAGCATAATAATTACACTTACCAGGTCCATGGTGCGTGTTCTGCTGTCTTGCTGCTCCGGCCGCTTCTAGTACTTCCGGGACTGCTCATTAACTTCCGGGGATATTGACTGCACCGCTGAGAACTCAGCAGTTTTCAGGTGTTTTCGGCGGTGTTCACAGTGACGTCAGGGTTCACCCGAGTTCATGGCTCAGCTATGAACTCGATTGAACTCAGACTGTCACTGTCAGTCTCAACCTGTTTGTCACTTGGTACAGATGCTTGTCTGTACAGAGTGATGAGGCAGAGCTGACATTGCTCTGCCTGAGGACTACTTTGGCCTGAGGATTTTTTTTCTAATGAAGATGGAGTATCTAAATTTTGTTTTTGTTTTATTTCTAATAAAAAATTTTTTTTGTCTGTGTGTGTCCCTGTGTGCGTATGTGTCCCTGTGTGTGTCCCTGAGTGTGTGTGTCCCTGACTGTGTCCTGGAGTGTGTGTGTCCCTGAGTGTGTGTCCTTGAGTGTGTGTCCCTGAGAGTGTCCCTGAATGTGTGTGTATGTGTCCCTGAGTGTGTATATGTGTCCCTGGGTGTGGGTATGTGTCTCTGTGTGGGTGTCACTGAGATTATGTGTGTCCCTGTATGTTTTGATGCTGATACCATTTTAGATTATGGGGTTTATGGGGATACCTTTTTGGGGGTGCAAGGGGATGATGGGGATACCCAGTGGCGTAACAACTGCAGGTGCAGGGGTCACAAGTGCAATCGGGCCTGGAAGTACAGGGCCCTGGCACCCGCTGACCCTACGACCCCTGAGAGGAAGGGACGAGGGAGTGTGTGTGTCTGTGTATCTGTGTGTGTGTGGGGAGAGCTGTACAGGCGGCAGTGTGTCTGTTTGTGTGTCTGTGTGTGGGGGGGTGGGGCAGTACATGGGGCAGTGTGACTGGGTGTGGGGGGTCTGTACAGTGGGCAGTGTGTCTGTGTGTGGGGGGATTGTACAGTGGGCAGTGTGTCTGTGTGTGGGGGGCTATACAAGGGCAGTGTGACTTGTGTGGGGGCTGTACAGTGGGCAGTGTGTCTGTGTGTGTGGTGGGAGAGGGATGTACAGAGGGCAGTGTGACTGGGTGAGTGGGGCAGGTTGTACAGGGGCAGTGTGTCTGTGTGGGGAGGATGTATGCTACATGGAGGGCTATGAGGCTACATTATTGCGTTATACTATATGAAGGGTTGTGACACTGCATTACATTATCTGGAGGGCTGTCAGGCTGCATTATATTATATGAAGAGCTATGATGCTGCATTATATTGTATGAAGGACTGTGATGCTGCATTATACTATATGGAGGGCTGTGACACTGCAATATACTATATGGAGGGCTGTGAGGCTGCATTATACTATATGTAGGGCTGTGATGCTGTATTCTACTATACAGAGGGCTGTGAGGCTGAATTATACTATAAGTAGGACTGTGAGGCTGAATTATACTATATGGAGGGCTGTAAGACTGCATTTTACTATAATGGAGGACCATACACCAGGATAAGGGCATATTCCAGGAGGAGGACCATATATAGCAGGATGAGAGACATTAATACTAATGAAGGGGAGAGGGGTCAACTTGTGTGTCTTTATAGAATTTAGAACGTTACATGGGGCCCATACATCTGACCAATGTAAGTGCGTAGGAGAAGGGGGGGCCCAGGTCCAAATTTCGCACCGGGGCCCTTTGGACTCTAGTTATGCCACAGAGTACAACCATAGGTTGGAGGCAGGATCCTGCAGCATGTCTTGCCTTACTAAAACTGCTTCCAGTGCTGCAAATGGTATGTTGTCAAACTGAGGAGAAAGAGAACGATGAGAAGGTAATTATGCTAGAAACCCCTGTTTCGATGCCTTCTATAGAGCCCCGCCAGAGGCCTTTGACTGAGAGAGGGGCCTTTGCCCCCTCCTCCTTCCCAGCAAGTATCGTTATAGACATGAACCACCACAGGCCTTGTAATTTTTTTAAGAGATTAGGCTCTCAGATGCCCTCACCCAAAAGCGATTGCAGGGGTCTAGGTGTAACCATTTTGAGGAGCAATGTACCCAGTGCCAGGTGGTGACCTTCTTCCTGAAGAGGAGGTTTGGGTTTCTAGCCAAAGACAAGACTGATCACTGGTGCTTTATCAACTGGTCCACCCTGAGGGCGATCATCTGCCTTCCCAACTCCGCACCCTCTATGTTAGGGAGGATGTCCCTGTATGAAATTAAAGGGCCACAAGCAGTGGTAATCAGTGGAGATAAATTGGGTTACCACCACAAAGGATGTCAAACAGTAGAGGCAGGAGGCCAACCTGGAAAGGATGGAGCATTGGCGATTGTGGTCCAGGTTTCAGTGAGGGCCAGCAGATTAAGAGAGTTAGTGAGAAAGTAGTTGTGGAGGAAGGGAAGTTTGTTGCATACAAAATGTGGATTCCAGAGCACGCAATTAAAAGAGAGAGAGGAAGGTGTGCAGGTAATGTTAATGAGGTTAGTAGGGTTTCTATGTGAGGTGGGGAAAGTTTTGAAGTTGGCAGAGGGTTGACCAGGGTTGGGAGAGATATCACCTGACTGGTGCAGCAGCAAAAAGAGAAAGAGCAAATAGTTTTTGGATTTGTGACATGGATTATCATGCAATACTCTGGAATATGATGGACTGAAGTTATTCATTAAACTAAAGATAGCATGGGAGCTGTACACAGGGGAGGGAAGGAGAGACGGGCTGATGTGGATAAATGGTGATAGAGGGGGAATGGGGTGGTGAAAGTGGGTGCCCAAAACACATAGGAAAACAAACAATGAAATAAAGGACGTAGTTATCAAAGATTGAAAGTGAAAAGAATTATGCACATTGTTTTCAGAGGCCTACTATCCCATTACCTTCCAGTCAATTTGTCATTTCTGGTCTATTTCATTTCTTGACACTTATTTGAGACACAAAAGCAGACACATCTGAAGCAGATTTGTAGCTGACAAGATATACTCAAAAAAGTGAATTAAGGTGTGGAACAAGGGGGAGGGAACTGGACTCCATGAACCCATTACCAATCAAGGCTGAGCCAAATGGTGGCTCACAGGCAGATTAAACAAGGGTCATAAATATAGGTATGTGGGAGGGCAGTGGAAAGGACTGTTACATTCATAATAGAATGGGATATTTTGCAGCATAAAAAATATATCTGTTCAGCAGGAGAGCTGGGTGAATGAGATTACAATCACACGTGCCCCAAATATGTTGCAGCATGAAAAATAGATCTGTTCATCAGGAGAGCTGTGTACATGAGAATACAATCACACATACCTGTAGGGAGACACAAAAACAACATGATTAGGTGATGATCAGAGAGCGGTGCACATAGATGAAGACAGATTGCCGATGATAGAGCCCGATTGTTTCATATTATTTCTGATCTATTTCATTTCTTGACATGTATGAGACATTTATTTGAGACACAAAAGAATATTGCAAAATAATCCTGATTGTTCTTGCTGCATCCTGCCCCCTGGTGGACCACATGTGGCACCCCACTGGATGGGACACCACGGAGGGGTACTGCACCCATAGAAGAGTGTGTGGTATTTCTGTGGCTGCGAAATTGGGATGCTGCATAAGGAACCCTCAGTACACGCATCCACACACACCCTAGGTAGGGGACCGTGGGTGGGCCTACTATGGTAAGGACCCAGTCCCATGGGAGGAGTGACAGGGTAGAAAAGAGTTGGAGGAGCGTTAGACAGTCAGTGAGAGGAAGAGCTCCATTGGAGAGCGAGGAGTAGATGGCAGGGGTGCCGTCAGGACTGAAAGGGACCCTAGGGGCACCAGGTATTGCGGTGTGCCCGAATCTGGACGCGGTACATCTACCGGCCAGAGGGGTTCAGTCCCGGATAGTGGACAGGTTCTGAGAGCGGTGCGGGTGTTCACCCCCGAGCTGCTGAACCGGAGGCCCGAGCTTCTTCAGGGAGTCAAGGCCGACACCCGGCGCACCCAGGAAAAGGCACCATATAGAATACCGGGGGCTCAAAGAGATGCCGCTCAGAGAGGATCCAAGGGAGCTGGCTTCAGGCTCTTCACGCAGAGGCGCTGAGGAAGAAAGGAGAGAGAGAGCAGGAATGTCCTGAAAAGAAACCATAGGCATTCCACTGAGGGACCCGAGTGCAGCATCCTAACTTCCAGCGACAACCCAGGCCTGGCAGACCCATAAAGACTGTGTATATAAAACTGCCACTAAGCCCGTTGCAAGTTATAAACTGTGTGGGGTATTTCCTTCACCTGCGCCTGAGGAGTCGCCGAACTGTTTCACAACTTTCATCATCCCCTACTGCCCGAGGGTCATGCTCTGCCTACGAGGAGTGAAACCATCTTGCTGCTTCACCATCACCCCGGAGGTCTGTCCCGCAGCGCCGGTAAACTTACCAGAGCCGTATGTCACGCTGGGAGTGGGGAAGACACCCAGCGTAGGATAACGACGGGGGGGGGAATAAGGAGTCCCTAACGCTAAGGGCACAAGAAGGAGACGGTGACCCCTAGACTTCCTAGAGCTGACCCTGTCTGCCCTAACGTCCCTATACAGTCTCCTCAACTGTCGCCGACCACGAACCTCGTCCCTCTCTGATCCTAGCACTATCTTATCTAAGGATCAGATGGAGAGGTTCACTAGACCCCTCCACTATCAACTAAAGACAAACACCAGGGAAGACAGACATTTGGGAAAAGGAAACACTTATCTGACAGCAGAACTCAGCAACCTTCACAACCTCCGCGTCTGCTGGAGCAAGGATAATGAGTGCACAAGGAACTATCACCTGCACCAAGGAAGGGTAATGAACCTCCTTATAAAAGTGGAAGGAATCTGCTGGGTCCTAGTGACCTACGATATTGGTGGATAAAACCAGACCGAGCACAAGACCTCCACAGCCGTCCCCCCATAACAGCGAGATCCCATCACACCCTCTCTCCATCTACACAGAAGGTAAATGCCCCTGAAAGAGACGGACCATCCTCCACCATTATGGCTGGTGGGCCACACGCTGGGATCGTCTGCGCGTGGCCTCCACCCTGTCATCCGTGCCACCCGTGACACCGTAGGTGGCGTCACACAACACATTCCTATTAAATGTTTCCCTTTTCAGCGACCACCAGGGCCACAGAACCAGGCAACAGGCCTGTGACATCTATAGCAGAACAACGCCCAGAATCGGGTACCCCACGGCCTTGGGGCGGGTCACACACAATCCTATCAAATCTGCATATATGGTAATAGGACTCTGTTTTCCTCATGGTAATAGTGAGAAATCAGGTTTATGAAACTATATTAGTCCATGCACAACAATGTGCCCCAAGCAGAAAAGAAAAAAAATTACATAAGTTACAGGTCTCATAAAATGAGGACACAAACCAAAAGTTTGTTCTTAGAAAGTGCTAAAGAAAAAGCCACTAAAATATAATAAAAAGTTATATAAGTTTGGTGTCATTGTATTCATGCTAGAGAATTTTGAAAAAAAATCCCTCACCCAATTTTTTCATAAAAATGTTGGTTTAGTGCCAAAATTCTCACTTTTACAAAAGATAACATCCAAAAGTGGACCCCACAGTTTGTCACCTCCTATCTTATGACCATGTCGATACCACACATGTAGTCAAAAAGGTATTTTTGGAGAACTGGGAGAGCTCGGAACAGAAGGAACAATATTTGCATTTTGGAAATAAATGTGGCTGAAATAGATTGCACAATATACAAGCAAAGAAAAATAACAGCACTCTTTAAGTGCCAAGACATATACATCTTTATAACACATGTAATTCAAACTGCATTACTGCTATATGCAAATTTTTATAAAAAAAAAAGTTCTTATCTTTTAGTATACATTATGGTTCTTAGCACAAAAAATTGGTCAATCCATGTATGCCCATCAGCCAAGGCAAGAAGTCCTTTCTATGATTGGATACTACCCTAATAAGAAGATATGAACATGGCTTTCCCAGGCTAAAAATCTACAAATTTGAAGAGCAGGTAGGATCCTTGGGCTGATGGGGATGGGGTGCATGGTCAGACAATGGCATACCACAGAACCAAAGACTACCAGCACATCTAATATATAAAGCTGAATGTGTGTGTGTGTGTGTGTGTGTGTGTGTGTGTGTGTGTGTGTGTGTGTGTGTGTCCGGTATTGGCATCTACACCGTTGCAACTACAGCCACAAAATGTTGCACAGTCACACGTCTGGACCCGACAGCATCATAGACTATGTTGTGAGGCGAAATTTTAACCCCGCACGTTCCAGTTCACCAAACAATTTTGCCTGTATCTACATAATGGGGAAAAAGTGAAAGGAAAAGTGTTGGAGGCAAATTGACAGCTGCCAGATGTGAACAATGGGGACTTAAAGAATGAGAGCGATGGCGCCAAAGAGTATATACCATACAGTTGCTAAGGTGGGGCCCCGACATAGGATACTCACCACACACGGGGATATGAATACACACACAAAATGCGCTACACACTACCACGTGCTTGAACACATATACCACCCTCAGCACACACTTCACCACACATACACTAACCTCGCCACATAATCGCCCAAAAAAACACACAAGTCTGGTATTATCCTTCAAAAATATGAACCTGATTAATAAGCAGCAAAACTGCAAGAGAAACAAATGTACCATATCTAATATATAAAGCTGAATGTATGTGTGTGTATGTCCGGGATTGGCATCTACATCGTCGCAACTACAGCCACAAAATGTTGCACAGTCACACGTATGGATCTCAAGAGTGTCATAGGCTATGTTGTGAGGTGAAATTTTAACCCCGCGTGTTCCAATTCACCAAATAATTTTGGCCCTATCTACATAATGGAGAGAAAGTGACAGTTACCAGTTGACAGTTGTGAATGGGAGGGGCTTAATGACAGCACCAAAGACTAACAGCATATACCAGCATATAGTCACTAAGGTGGGGCCCTGACATGGAATATTCACCACGCACGGGGACATGTATACACACCACATGCACACAATGAGTAACAGCTAAGGTGGAGCCCCAACATTGGATACTAACCATGCACCTGAACACAAACACACACCACAAAAAGACACACACAACACAGAGACAAACACCACACAGACACCCCCCTACAGGGACACACACACATACACACCCTATAGAGACACATGCACTCACCCCACAGGGACACACACACCACAGGGACATACACACATACACACCCCACAGGGACACAGAGACACATACACACACCCCACAGGAACACACAGACCCCATAGGGATGGGCACACACCACAGAGACACCCCTCCCTCCACAAGGACACACACCACAGGGACACCCCTCCCCCCCAAAAGGATACACACCACAGTGCCCCCCCACAGGGACACATGCACACCACTGGGACACACACACACCCCAGGGACACACACACCCCAGGGACACACACACCACACAGACAGACACAGATGTGCACAAATCACCTAACACAACTCGCCTCATACGTCTGGTTTCTTTAATTTCCAAAAATAAACATCTGATTAAAAACAACCAATGTGCAACACATGTGTCATATAGAGAATTAAGGCAGATGTCAGTCACATGAGCTGTCTATTATGTGTATGTGTGAGATAATATATACTGCCCGGCCGGGGAGAGGGTTTACTGTTGGCTGGAGATTTATTAGGCTGCCTATAGCAAGCAATCACAGCTCAGATTCTATTTTCCTACAGGTCATTAATATGACATATTCAAATTCTATTTTGTTATAGATAACAGCACTTCTTTATTAACCTGGGCGTAGCCGGGTAGTACAGCTAGTCTAATATATAAAGCTGAATGTGTGTATGTGTGTATGTCCGGGATTGGCATCTACACCGTCGCAACTACAGCCACAAAATTTTGCACAGTCACACATCTGTAGCCCAAGAGCGTCATAAGCTATGTTGTGAGGCGAAATTTTAACCCTGCGCGTTCCAGTTCACCAAACAATTTTGCCCCTATCTACATAATGGGGAAAAAGTGACAGTTACCAGTTGACAGTTATGAATGAGAGGGGCTTAATGACAGAGCCAAAGACTAACAGCATATACCAGCATATAGTCACTAAGGTGGGGCCCCAACATGGGATATTCACCACGCACGGAGACATGAATACACACCACATGCACACAAAGAGAAACAGCAAGTGTATAGTAGCTAAGGTACAGCCCCAACTTTGGATACTCGCCATGTACCCGAACCCACACACACACACACACCACAAAAAGATACACACAACACAGAGACACACACCACACAGACATCCCCCCCCAGAAACACACACATATACACATCCTATAGGTACAAATGCACTCACCCTACAGGGACACACACACACACCCCAGGGACACACACACCACACAGACAGACACAGATGTGCACAAATTGCCTCACACAACTCGCCTCATACGTGTGCTATCTTTAATTTACAAAAATAAACATCTGATTAAAAACAGCCAATGTGCAACACGTGCCATATAGGGAATTAAGGCAGATGTCAGTCACATGAGCTGTCTATTATGTGTATGTGTGAGGTAATATATACTGCCCGGCCCGGGGGAGTGTTTACTGTTGGCTGGAGATTTATCAGGCTGCCTATAGCAACCAATTACAGCTCAGCTTCTATTTTCCTACAGGTCATTAATATGACATATTCAAATTCTATTTTGTTATAGCTAACAGCAGTTGTTTATTAACCCGGGCGTAGCTGGGTAGTACAGCTAGTGCATATATATGCATTAATCCTATGAGAAAAAATAATATTTTGCTCCATAACTGCTATATGGAAATTTTTTTTTGAAAAAAGGTCTTGTCTGTTAGTGTATATTAAGGTTCTTAGTGCATAAATTGTCCAATCCCCCAATCCATGTGTGCCCCATCAACCACAGCAAGGTGACCTTTTTTTAAACTTTTTTATATAACTTTTTTTTTACTTTTTCACTTCTGTAGGACATGAATATCTTTTAATTTGATCGCTGGTCTCTTGCACTGCTGTAGTCTACAGCAATGCAGGAGACCTTTCAGTATCTCACTGACTGTGCTGGTAATACCTTGCTCATAGCAGGATCTTATAGGCCACCATTCCCTGGGTTAATCAGATGACCTCAAGGTACCATGGCAATGATCGACCCCAAAGATTACAATCACAGAGGGGCAGATCCTGTCACTTTTTTATACCCCCTTTTAACCACGTAGAGAAGGGTTTAATCAGTTCCAAAATCAGTCAGGGACGATGCACATAGATGTTATCCATCTTTTACAGCTGTCACCTGTGGGACTTTCACTCATGGGGGAGCGCTATTCACTTATTCCTGAACAATGTTACAAAACTGGCACTAGGAATAAGTACCCTGAACAACCACTGTAAAATGGCGTATCGGCGGTTAATAAGTGGTTAAACCTCAGTATCAGATTAATGGAGGCTATTCACCCGATACATCCACTGATCAGTTGCAGTTCATCTCCTATAGAAGTGAGTAGGAACTGAGATGATGTACCTGGCAGCAGCCACTACAGTGAATGGAGCTGTGGTGTTTGCTCCATTCATTCTTTACATCATACCACCACAGAGCTGTAGACAGGTGATCGGTAGATGTTTTGGGTTTCAGAACCCCACAATCTGATATGTTATCCATATCTTAAGCCTAGAAAACCCTTCCCTTTTTTGTGAGAGGATGAATTCTTCATTTCAAGCCTCTTAGGCTGGCTTCACATTTGCGTATGGGAAGGCAGCGTATTGCTGCGTTCCCATACGCAGTCAAACGCATGCGCACTGCGTTCCTATGTTTAACATAGGAACGCATGGTGCCTGCGTTTGCTGCGTTCGGGTGCGGATGCGGACGATATCTGCTCCTTCCGGTGTCCAGCATCCGCACCCGGGACGCAGCATGTTGGTTTTTTTTGTGCGTTTGGGGACCTTGGAAAATCAGCAAGCGTCCCCAAGCGCACAAAAAAAGCATTGTCTTCAATGGGTCCGCAGTGTCCTCTGCATGACACCGCAGGAGAATGCTGCGGACCCATTGAAAAATCTCCCTGTGGCCGGCGATGATGTCACAGGAGCTCACCGATGGCCACCGGGAGATCAGCTGGAGCCTCTGCTGTCCTCCTCCTCCCGGCCGCTGGTAATCTGCTAGCGATGTCGGCGGGGAGAACAGCTGATCTGACAGCTGTTTGAATCTTCCCGCGTCGACATCTCCTCTCGGTGTCGGCGCGGGAGATTCAAACAGCTGTCAAATCAGCTTTTCTCCCCGCCGACATGTCCCGGAGGTTACCGGCGGCCGGGAGGCGGAGATCTCAGGCGCTGATCTCCGCCCCCTGACACCGCTGATTGGGTGCCCGGGCTCCACAGTGATGTGTCCGCAGGCGGACATTATCCGCTGCGGACACATCTTTCGGCCCTGCTTTGCACTGCGTATGTGTCTGCATGCCATCAGCATGCAGACACATACGCAAATGTGAAGCCAGCCTTACAGACAGATGTTTTGCACTGCATAGATCACGTTAAGCTTTATATGTGTGAAGTTGTAGTTCTACTTTTGTTAATTCCCTTTGTAACATAACTCACTAAATTGAGAAGTGTTAATATGAACAATTCCCCTCCCTAAGAAAGACAAAAACTGAGACTGTGTTGGTTACACTATATAAAAATGCTCTTTTCTGATGGAAGCTTCTCCTTTCTAAACTTAGAATGCCAAGTTGAATTCTACACAGTACCAATCAATGATTATCCAGCGAGCGATGAAGAGAGGATCCCAAATGTATGCAAAGACTGAATTATTTAATTTAGCCAAAAAAAGGTTACATAGACAAACCACAAACCTCATAAGCCCCCTAAAGCCATCATTAATTATGGATAATTTAAAGATAATCTGTCAGCAGTTTTGTGCTAACTCATCTGAGAGGAGCATGATGCAAGCATAAAGATTCGGAATACAACAATGTTTAAGTTAGATTACTGGATGGAGCCGTTCTCACACAATCAAAACATTTAGTTTTAACCATGCAGCAGAGCTGAGAGAGCTGCTCCGTCCACATCAGGCTCCATACAGAGGTGCACTGTCAATCACACCAGTGGGTGTGCCGGACTGCACTGCGCTGTGCTTCACACAGTAGTCCTGTAATGGTAGCCACCAGGTGATAAAGCGATTAGTTTACCTAAACAATAGCACACAGACTATGAGAGACACAGTGGTTTTTTGCTTGTTTTTTTTTAACCCCTGTAGCATGGTGACCTCAGCTTACATTGCAAGACAAATTCCCTTTAACACTGGTCAACTGGTGTCTGACACGTACACATCTTTTACTACGACTCTATGTGAAATAATCATCTTTATAACTCCTCTGTGTTACTAATAGTAGTGGCTTATGTCTGTAAAGGCCACGTTACACAGACACACACATATATCTGTTCAGATATTTGTCTCAGATCTCTGGTTGCAGTGAAATCATGGACACATTGTACATTTGTATACAGCCAAAAAAGGAACAATGTGTCCATGATTTCACTGCAACCAGAGATCTGAGACCAATATCTGAACAGATATCTGTGTGTGTATCGTGGCCTTAAGATCTACACTTACATTACACATAAACTAGTCAATAACAGTATTTTATCCATTAAGCTCATCATTAATCACTACTAACAGCTATAAATCAACTTCTACAGGAAGTGTTTTCATTAAAAAGGGAACCAACCACCTCAGATCACCCTAATACACAGTTAGTACGTGTCCCTGCACCCTAAGGATACCTTTCCAGCACTGTTTTTGTGTAAAATCTTGCATTAGTATAACTGATATAAAGAGTTTATAAAGTTACTAGCCTGAAGACTTCTGGGCGTATCCCTCCTTCTGTTATACTTCAGGGCAGTGCATTGCCTCCACTGGCGGCCACCAATGAGCGCCCTAGAGCTGGCGCCCGATTTCGGCGTCAGACAGACAAGATTAGGAAATTATATAGTAGATACATAATACATAAATGAACAATAAATAAAAAACAATTGTTTACTTACAATATGCTTATATATAAAAACTGAAATTATATAAAGCTAAATAATACATGTGGATGATGTCTAATCAAAACCTAATCTGATGGAGTGCACACCCTCTACCAATAGGGCCCTTGTCACTTCACACCGTACGACCCCAATGAGAACAGGAGCGCTTCCTGCTGTATGACCAGCGTGACATAATAAGTCACCGCCCACTAGAACTTTCATTGGCTACTTGCCGTGACAGCTCCGCCCATCCCTCATTTAAATTTTGGCAGTCTCAATGATCATTCAGCGCCCTATAACCTGGAGGTAGATACCTTGTCTGCCTAAAATTCATTTGCGCACTATTCTTGCACACGTTTGGTGAGTTATTCAAGTATATGCCTAAAAGCCCCGTCACACACGTCAACGTCCGAGCAATCCGATCAACGATCCGACTTGACCTAGATCACTTGAAGGATGTTCACTAGTGAAGTGCCACACGTACAGATATCTTTAACGATGCAGCAACTATTCCGCGACAAGCAAATGATACTTTCAGTCGTTTGATCACCTACGTTCTCCAGTTCTGAATAGGCGAAGTCGTTAACAACATCGTTATCAAGGTGTCACACACACCGATGCTGCAGATTGTACGGACGATCTTCGTTTGGTGTAAGGTCCGGTTCAAAAACCTCCAATCAACGATCAGCCAACTTATTGTTGATCGTTTGTACTTGTCACACGCAACGACGTCGTTACAACGTTGTTGCTTCACCCAAAAAGCCGTGGCCTACTAACAATATCATTAACGATATCGTAGTGTATGATGGGGCCTATAGACTCTCCAGCACACAGTAGAAACTATTACCTTTCCATCACGCAGCACTGACCACTAAAGGACAGTTTTCTACTATGTTGTACATTAAGCTTGTTCACCCCTCTACTAAGGCTGCTTTTATCTCTGTCTTTATCCACCACCCAATTTCCCAAAATACTATAACGTATATTTTGTAAATGAGTGTATATAATAGTTTCAAATTAGGTTTTGAGTAGACATCATCCACGTTTATTATTTGGCTCTCTATATATTTTTTGTTATATGTAATCAAATTGTAAGGTAACAATTTATTGTTTTTTATTGATTGTTCATTTATGTCTTATATCATATGCTTTTATTTTTCATATATTACAGCATCCCGACGAAGGTCTAATTGTCAGACCAAAATGTTGCATTCTTGTTATCACTGCACTTGAGGGCCAAGTCAATTTTCTGGGCATCTGAAGACAGGCAGGATCCAGAGAAGATGGACAGGCGCTTGCTGTGAGCAAAGAATAAAGCGGAACAATGTTATTTTATTTAATTTTTGAATGTGCAACATAATATATTTTAAAAGTGAGTAGAAGTCCTCGAGGTACCATCGATTTCAAAATCACATTCCTCTAATAATTAGCCTGTCCGTGTATTCTCTATAACACCTGTTGTCCAAGTAAATTGATTCACGTAGCATTTTAATTAAAAAAAAAGTTTTATCCAGAATTGCATTTAAGCATCAAATTAAGTGTTCCTCGCTCGCTGGGTAAAATCCTCTCCACTAAATCATTTTCAACGAGATGTTGCATCCTGAAATTAAACACAACTCATAAATATCAACTCCTGATGTATGTGTTCTCGCAATTACAGCAGCAATCAAGTGTGAACCATTAAAGTATAGATTTCTGTTTTCCTGCAAAGAATACTTGTAGACTCCTTGGCTCTAATCTTCATAACCTCGAGCACTAAAAGGGCTGTAACATTAGGCTAATTTGGTACACTAAACACATAAACATGTATGCATCAGAGACAATACTTAAGGCGGCTGTCACACAATACAATATCGTGAGCGATATTGTAAGCGATCACGTGCACGCGCGATCGCTAACAATATCGCTTCACATCGCTGGTGAGATGTCACACAGACAGACTCACCAGCGATGAGTTACCAGCTAAATCGCTGGTAACTATGGTACACATCGGGTTACTAGGCGCCGCGCGGCACTTAGTAACCCGACGTTTACCATAGATACCATCTCCCAGCATAGGCTCTGCCGCTGGGAGATCGTTCATCGTGGTGTCACACACCACGATGAAGCAGATTGTTCAAGCGTTTATCGCTTGATATGAGCTTCGGCTCTCATATCTGCGATGTCACGATCAAGCGATTTTACATTGTAAAATCGCTTGATCGCACGCAGCGATGCACAAACGATATCGCTTAAGCGATCAAAAAGCAGAACGCTTAAACGATATCGTTCGCAATATTGTAGCGTGTGACGGCCGCCTAAGACATATTTTAACAACTATATGACTTTTTGACATATATGTACATGAAAAGCCATGTCTCTCCCTTTGATGTGGGCTTGCATCAGTCCCTGCACATGACTGCTGAATTCATTAACCATCATGTGACTCTAACAGCTGCTTGTGGACCAGTTAAAGAGGACCTGTCACCTCCCATGGATGTGAATCTAAGTGCAGCACTGAATGCAGCATGTATGCTACATTCAGGCAAAGGGTCCCCCATGTCTCTGTGCAGCCGATACCCCGAGAAATAGGCTTAGAAAAACTTACAGTTAGAAGTCATGGAGGCTGGCCCTTGTGCTGTAGCCACCTCGTAGTACGAGTGCATTTCATGCCCCCTGCATCTTTCTACCACCTTTTTTACATGCCCTTGCCCCCTTCCTCCTGCCAGGCATGTCTTCCTCGCCTGAACCTCCTTGTGCTGCTTGACGCAGGCGCAGAGCGAGATATTGCTTCTTGCAGTTCCTGAGCGCCTGTCCCACCTCCTGCGGTGACGTCCTCTCCTTTCCCCGCCCAGCTCCGTGTTATGCTATGGAGCAGGGGGAAGAAAGGAGCCGAGGTCAGAGCGCCTGTTTCGTCTTCTGCTTTGATATCGGATCCGGTGCCCGCCCTGCTCCATACCATTTTTGGTGTTGTTTTGATTTTTTATATTGTTACACTTTTAAGTTTTTTTTCTCGTTTTTTTGATGTTGTTTGGCCAAGATTGCCCAATTTGCCTGCCTTGTGGCCTTCTTCTTTCCATGCACATTGTGCTCATGCTAAGTTAGCCAATAGTGATGGGCGAATCCTAAATTACTCGGAATCGCTTGACTCTAGCGAGTCCGAGCACAGGACTCGCTACTCATTGCGAGTCTAGCGAGTCCAATGTTAATGAATGGGGAAGCGAGTAATAGCGAGTAGTGTGAGATTTACAAATCGCAGATGTGTCTCGAAAGCTTCAGCCTGAAGCAATCCTAGTTTTGTCATTTATTTGCATTGCTCGTTTACTTTGTAAGTAATCGCTGACTCGCACAGATAAGATCCTGTCTCCTCTGTACAGGCTGCCAGCTCCAGGGTCCTAGAGCCCGCCTTCTGCCTGATGTAGCAGTGCTGAGATTGTTCTCAGTCTGCTCATTCCCTGTGTACAGACATGAATGTCTGTGCACAGAGATGATGTAGCAGAGCTGAGATTGTTCTCAGTCTGCTCATTCCCTGTGTACAGACATGAATGTCTGTGCACAGAGATGATGTAGCAGAGCTGAGATTGTTCTCAGTCTGCTCATTCCCTGTGTACAGACATGAATGTCTGTGCACAGAGATGATGTAGCAGAGCTGAGATTGTTCTCAGTCTGCTTATTCCCTGTGCATAGACATCTATATTTATGCACAGGGGATGTAGCAGAGAGGACATCGCGTTTTGGACTGCGTCGGACGGAAGAGGATTTTTTTAATTAAAGATGGAGTCCCTAATGGCTTTTTTTTTTATTTCTAATAAAAAATTTTCCTTGTGTTGTGTTTTTTTTAAAACAATTTAATAGAAATTCATGGCGGTCATGTCTAATATTGGCGTGACCGCCATAAATTTCGGGCTTAGGGTCAGCTGATAATACAAAGCTGGCCCTAACCTCTATTACCCAGCGTGCCACCGCTACCAGGGCCGCTGGAAGACCGGGGTTCAGTGCCAGAGGATGGCGCTTCAATGAACGCGCCATCTTCTGGGGCGGCTGCGGGCTGCAATTTGCAGCGGGGGGTGCCCAGAAAGCTTGGGCATCCCTGCGCTGCGGATTCCAGCCCCCAGCTGCTTAGCTGTACCTGGCTAGACATAGAAATTGCGCAGAGCCCCACGCATTTTTTTTTAATTATTTCATGAAATTCTGAGATTCTGACTCTGAGACTCTGACTCTGAGACTCTGACTCTGAAATTCATGAAATAATAAAAAAAAAATGCGTGGGGCTCCGCGCAATTTCTATGTCTAGCCAGGTACAGCTAAGCAGCAGGGGGCTGGAATCCGCAGCGCAGGGATGCCCAAGCTTTCTGGGCACCCCCCGCTGCAAATTGCAGCCCGCAGCCGCCCCAGAAGATGGCGCGTTCATTGAAGCGCCATCCTCTGGCGCTGAACCCCGCTCTTCCAGCGGCCCTGGTAGCGGTGGCACGCTGGGTAATAAAGAGGTTAGGGCCAGCTTTCTATTATCAGCTGGCCCTAAGCCCGAAATTTATGGCGGTCACGCCAATATTAGACATGACCGCCATGAATTTCTATTAAATTGTTTTAAAAAAAACACAACACAAGGAAAATTTTTTATTAGAAATAAAAAAAAAAGCCATTAGGGACTCCATCTTTAATTAAAAAAATCCTCTTCCGTCCGACGCAGTCCAAAACGCGATGTCCTCTCTGCTACATCCCCTGTGCATAAATATAGATGTCTATGCACAGGGAATAAGCAGACTGAGAACAATCTCAGCTCTGCTACATCATCTCTGTGCACAGACATTCATGTCTGTACACAGGGAATGAGCAGACTGAGAACAATCTCAGCTCTGCTACATCATCTCTGTGCACAGACATTCATGTCTGTACACAGGGAATGAGCAGACTTAGAACAATCTCAGCACTGCTACATCATCTCTGTGCACAGACATTCATGTCTGTACACAGGGAATGAGCAGACTGAGAACAATCTCAGCTCTGCTACATCATCTCTGTGCACAGACATTCATGTCTGTACACAGGGAATGAGCAGACTGAGAACAATCTCAGCACTGCTACATCATCTCTGTGCACAGACATTCATGTCTGTACACAGGGAATGAGCAGACTGAGAACAATCTCAGCACTGCTACATAATGTCTGTGAGCAGGCGGGCTCTAGGACCCTGGAGCTGCACAGAGAGGACAGCTGGACTCGGCTCGCAAAGAAACAGCAGTTATCTGCGAGTTTCCCTGCTATCACTGGCACAGTAGCCAGTGATTTCTCGCACGAGTCTAATGCAAACAATGGCAATCCTAGTTTTGTCAGCGTTTCTGACAAAACTAGGATTGATATTGATTTGCATTGGACTCGTGCGAGTAACTGCTGGGAAACTCGCAGAGTACCGAGTCCTGCGAGTCCCTTACTACTCGCCGAGTAACGAGTCCTAGCGAGTAGATTCGCCCATCCCTATTAGCCAACAGCCAACGCAGCACAATACGTCTTCCCCGACGTTTTGGGCAGCATTGGTAAAAACGTATGTGTTTTTGCATATTTGAAAACACACATGCGTTTTTACATGCGTTTTTACATGCATTCCCATTGAAAACAATTGGGGCAAAAACGCTAGTGTTTTTTATGCGTTTTTAGTGGTAAAAACGCCTAAAACCCAAATTTAGCAAAACGCACACCATCCTTAGATGTGAAACCACCCTTAAGATACCTTTACACACTGCAACTACGGTGTAGCAACTTAGAGGCAATCGGGATTTCCGTCACGGTTGCCTTGAAATTGCTACGAAATTGCGGCGTGTAATTGGGGAAAGTGATGATGATTTTCGAAGTTGCTCCCGGTTGCAGTTTCAGATCATTGTTCAAAAACCAGAGGCATCCCAGAATTGCCCTGGTTTTGGCGTGTGAACGGGCGATAGGGATGGAATCTGCGTTGCCTAGTGATTTCCCAGAGGCGTGCCACAGCGTGCTGGATACCACGCCCCATCAGCGATGATTGGTGGGGGCTACTGTGTTACCACTGGCTGTCCCTGCACAGGGCGCCATCTTTGTTGAGCTGTCACTTCAGCACCACACGCATCTGCACCTATACAACAATACACCAGCTAAGTCAAATGACGCGGACATTCAATAGCGCAAGATAATGTTATTATGTTGCTCTGATCATGTACATTATCCTGGGCCACATGGCAGTTCATTAATTGACGTACTCATCGCAAATGGGTGTCATAGGGCACGCACTGCTATGTTTCGCGAATTAGGTGACGCTGTTGTGTTTACTACCCGACTCCCGCTCCGCAGCCTGCTGCCTTGTTAGTGTGCACAATGTTGTTTGGCGGCGCTAGTGTGCGTCATTATGTCATGATGTTAATTTCGCTTTCGCTCGGCCTGCCAGGTGCCTGGACCTCCCCTGCACATGCCAGCACAGTCATGGCCGCCACACAGCGCGCACCAACATGGGGTCTGGCGGAGCTCATGCTCCTCATAGACCTGTGTGACCGCCATGATTATTGGTGTGAGCACCATCACCAGCACCCACGGCTGCGCAAATGCAGCATCCTCAGAAGGATACAGCATGTCCTGCTGAACAAACTGGGGGTGGGGAGGACCTCTAAACAAATACAGAAAAAAATAGCAGACCTAAAGCACAAGTGCCCAAGACGCATTGTAGATCTGCGGGCCAGGATTGCCAGGCTGTGTGGTGAGTATGTGACAAGGGTAAACACACACATTGCAACCTACATATACTAAACAATACACTAACATCATGTAGGATTGTTATATGCCACATAATGTGGCACAAAATACCATGTTGAGTTGTCACCAATGTGCCTCTGCATGTTGCCTACACTGCAACATGTATGTCTCAGACAAACTCATTTGCTATAGAAATGTGCATGTCTTGAGTGTACCTTAACCTGTGTTTTTTCAAAATCAGTTGTGTGTTGAGGGTCAATGTGACGACTACATATCAATGGCATGGTCAACACACATATAACACGTTTGCACACAAATGTTGAGCGTCTGAGACATAACATTTACCAACACAAAAAAAACAATTTCCCACACGGAATACAATATGTATGTTATGTGTTGGCAGCCATGGTGCAAACACCTGTGTTTTAATGGCTGAGCTACATATTTGAAATAAACCAGCTAACATGCAAACCCAAGTTTACTTTGGAAATCAACATATTGCCCCACTGTTGTTGCACTCCGGTTCTAACCACTAGTGGTCCCGAAACACAGTATATGACACTAGGTGGCCGAGCCATGTTGTGTCCCTTTTGGATAATAGCTGGGTCCTCCTGCTTTATGTTCCAGATAAGGATGCGGGGCCTGGGGAGCCTCAACACTCGCCCCCGCCCTCCGGGATCTCACCACCACCTGGTCCTGAGGCCCATCCAGCCCAGCACCACCCGGGACACCACCATCCCCTGGGCCAGAGCCAGCACCCAGCCCAGCACCACCCGGGACACTACCATCCCCTGGGACAGAGCCAGCACCCAGGCCAGCACCACCCGGGACACCACTATCTCCTGGGACAGAGCCAGAACCCAGCCCAGCACCACCCGGGACACCATCATACCCTGGGACAGACAGCGGGAATAGTGTGCTCTACTCACCACCCCCTCAGATGGCGGCAGAAGGTTCGCCATATGTTGGTAAATGTCTGCTAACGCATACACCATGACCAATGTAATAACTGGTGTGTGTTAGAAACATGAGTATGTTTTGTTAGGTATTGCTTATCATTCCTTGCAATGTTTTGCAGAAGGAGATGGAGCACGTGCGGCCAGCAGGGCTATCAGCACATCGCCATCTCCTCCTGATGGAACACGGGATGGTGATGCAGAGCGTACGTATCTTCACTTTCATTGCACACAAATTAACACATCCACATAGCCTGCTACAGCACTAAGCTCCTTTTTTTTTCCCTACTGGTGTACCAACTGTTTTGGATCTGCTGCTGGCACACCAGGAGGCCCAGCAGCACATACAGAGGGCACACCGGGAAGGGCAGCAAAAACTTGCCCGCCTGGGTGCCATGATTTCTGCCCTACAGCGAGCCCAGACCCATATGGGCCGTGACCCCTCCGCCCAACCCCAATAATGGGGTCATACCAAAAAACTGCTTTTTGTCCATGTTGGACCTTGTTCTTGACCACATTTGCCCTGTTGGCACCTGTTTTTGTTTTCAGGCCAAGTTGGCCTTTCTTCTTATAGTGGCCCACATTGGGACCATGTGTAGTGTGTCGTGGCTACTCCTAAACAAACGCAGCTTTGTGGTGTGTGCTGCCAATGTTTGGCACACATGGTGTTGGTGAATAAAATGTTGTTCAAAAACTCCTGTGTGGTCCTTGCTGACAACACCCACATGTTTTTGTTACACATTTTAAATTTAGCTAACACACTGGCTCACGTTGGAACCACAGCTCTATGTTGTCACATAGTAAACATGTCACCATTAGTGATGAGCGAGTACTAAAATGCTCGGGTGCTCGAAGCTCGGGCTGAGCATCCCAAGATACTCGTGTACTCGGCCCGAGCACCGAACCCAATGTTATCCTATGGGAGACCTGAGTATTTTTATGAAATGACTGCCGGCAGCATGTAGAAACCCTAACAATGTCACAAAAGTTTCAGAAGAGTGCTCAAATGACTTGGCAACACCATGGGGAAGACCCCTGTAAGCATTTCTCACTCAAAAGTCACAGCTGTGAACAATGTTGTCCGAGTTTCACGCCAATTTTACGGAGTCACCAGAAAACCTTCCAAAATGACACCAAAATGAATATTCAGGGTGGAAATGTTAAGGGTGCATACCCAATAGTGAGATACAGCTGGTGTATGTTACTTTTTGTGATTACATGAAAGATTTTACGTGAAAACATTGTGCGGCACTCCGATGTCCCTGAGAAGAGACGTACATGAAGGTCTCTTGACATAATGTGCCCATTTTCAGGAAGTGGGTCTATTGTAGTATTTTCCTTTGCCAGGGCATTCCAAAATTGGGAGGTTCACCAATGCCCCTGGATAGAGACGTGCATGAGGGCCTGTAAACCTGAAGTGCCCATTGTAAGGAAGCGGGTGTATTGTAGTATAGCCCTTTGGCAGGGCAGCCAAAAATTGGGAGGCTCCACATTGTCCCTGGATATAGACGTGCAGTAGGGCCTGTAAACCTGAAGTGGGTGTATTGGAGTATAGCCCTTTGGCAGGGCAGCCAAAAATTGGGAGGCTCCACATTGTCCCTGGATAGAGACGTGCAGTAGGGCCTGTAAACCTGAAGTGGGTGTATTGGAGTATAGCCCTTTGGCAGGGCAGCCAAAAATTGGGAGGCTCCACATTGTCCCTGGATAGAGACGTGCAGTAGGGCCTGTAAGCCTGAAGTGGGTGTATTGGAGTATTGCCCTTTGGCAGGGCAGCCAAAAATTGGGAGGTTCCACATTGTCCCTGGATAGAGACATGCAGTAGGGCCTGTAAACCTGAAGTGGGTGTATTGTAGTATAGCCCTTTGGCAGGGCAGCCAAAAATTTGGAGGCTCCACATTGTCCCTGGATAGAGACGTGCAGTAGGGCCTGTAAACCTGAAGTGGGTGTATTGGAGTATAGCCCTTTGGCAGGGGAGCCAAAAATTGGGAGGCTCCACATTGTCCCTGGATAGAGACGTGCATGAGGGCCTCAAAACATTTTTCCCATTGAAAAGGAGCGGGTCTCCCGTCGTTGTAATGCCCATTCTAAAAGAATGGGCGAAAAAATTTACCACTGGGGGTATACCTGAAACAACAGCCTAACTATTGTAACGGTCATGATGGTGGCACATGAGGAGAAGGAGGAGCACTCCAGCGATTAGCCACAGTCCAGAAGTGTGTACCCATGGGTGAGGGTTGGTACATGGCAAATTCCCATAACAAAATTTAAATTCTGCTGTCATTTGTTGGTGGTGTGGTGAAGTCTGGCCCAATCCATCCCTTGTTCATCTTGATCAGAGTCAGCCTGTCAGCATTTTCAGTTGACAGGCGGGTGCGTTTATCAGTAATGATTCCACCTGCAGCCCTGAAAACACACTCTGACAAAACGCTAGCGGCAGGGCAGGCCAAGCCTTCCAAGGCGTAGAGAGCCAATTCATGCCACGTGTCCAGCTTGGAGACCCAATAATTGTAAGGCACAGAGGAATGTTGCAGTACAGTTGTTCAATCTGCAAGGTACTCCTTCAGTATCTGGCCAAACTTATTGTGGCACTACCCCGCACGTCAGGGGCTGTGGTACGTGAGGGGCTGAGAAAACTGTCCCACATCGTAAAGACTGTTCCCCTACCTCTGGCGGATTGGACTTGTGCCCCTCTCGGCCGTACGCCTTGGTTGTCCACCGATTCCTGCCCTATGCCGCTTGCGTTTTGTGAGGGGAATGCTTTGCCTACTTCCGTGACTATGGCCTTCTGGAATTGCTGCATTTTGGCTGACCTCTCCGCCTCAGGAATGAGAGACATAAAGTTCTCCTTGTACCGTGGGTCTAAGAATGTTGCCAACCAGTACTGATTGTCGGCCAGGATGTTCTGAACGCGAGGGTCACGAGCCAGGCAGCTTACCATAAAGTCAGCCATGTGCGCCAGACTCTTAACAGTCATCACTTCAGTATCCTGACCAACACGATGACTGAACATGCTGTCCTCCTCCTCCTCCTCCTCCTCCTCCTCCTCATCTCTTCTGTCCTCTGGCCAGGCACGCTGAAGCAAGGGTATGAATGGTGTGCATGTCATATCCTCAATTTGGCCAGAGAGTTGCTCCATGTCTTCATCCTTGTCATAGTCCTCCACTGCACATTGTGATGAGATGAGGCAGGGCTGTGTGTTATCACCCACACCCACTACTGTTTCTTGCTCAAACTCATCGCGCTCCGCCTGCAACGCATCCTCTTTGTTTTTCAGCAGAGACCATTTTAGAAGGCAGAGTAGCGGTATGGCGACGCTAATAATGGCGTCATCGCCGCTAAACATCTTGGTGGAGTCCTCAAAGTTTTGGAGGATGGTACATAGGTCCGACATCCATCTCCACTCCTCAGGTGTTATGTGTGGAGTTTGACCCATTTCCCGACGGCTTAGGTGATGCAGGTACTCAACAACTGCCCTCTTCTGCTCACATATCCAGACCAACATGTGCAGAGTTGAATTCCAACGCGTGGGGACATCACACACCAGTCTGCGGGCCGGTAGACGCAAACGGCGCTGAAAGTCGGCAAGGCCGGCTGAAGCAGCAGGTGACTTGCGAAAATGTGCAGACAGGCGGCGAACTTTTACCAGAAGATCAGACAGCTCTGGGTATGACTTTATAAACCGCTGAACCACCAGGTTGGGCACATGGGCCACGCAGGGAACATGCGTCAGCTGGCCTCACCTCAAAGCTGCCACCAGGTTTTGGCCATTGTCACACACGACCTTCCCTGGCTTTAGGTTCAGAGGTGTGAGCCAGTGATCTGCCTGCTCTTTCAGAGCTGTCCACACCTCTTCTGCATTGTGGGGTTTGTCACCTATGCATATTAGCTTCAGCACAGCCTGTTGCCGCTTCGCAGAGGCAGTACTACAGTGCTTCCAGCTTGGGACGGGTGTGGAGGGTAAAGTGGATGAGGATGCGCAGGAGGAGGAGGAGGAGGCTGAGGAGCATGACATTCCGGAGCTGTACAGTCTGGGTGAAACCATGACTGAGTTAGGGCCTGCAATCCTTGGTGCGGGAAGGACGTGTTCCGTCCCTCGCTCAGACTGGGTCCCAGCTTCCACAATATTAACCCAGTGTGCCGTCAAGGAGATGTAGTGGCCTTGCCCACAAGCACTTGTCCACGTGTCTGTGGTTAGGTGGACTTTGGCTGAAACAGCGTTGTTCAGGGCACGTGTGATGCTTTGTGACACGTGGTTATGCAATGCGGGGACGGCACATCTGGAGAAATAGTGGCGGCTGGGGACCGAGTAACGTGGGACAGCAGCCACCATCAGGTCGCGGAATGCTTCCGTTTCCACCAGCCGGAAAGGTAACATTTCTAGCGCAAGCTGTCTCGAAATCTGATAATTTAGGACTGTGGCATGTGGGGCTTTGGCAGCGTATTTGCGCCTGCGTTCAAAGGTTTGCTGAATGGATAATTGAACGCTGCGCTGGGACAAGGACGTGCTTGATGGTGGTGTTATTTGTGCGTGGACAACGTCAGGTGCAGGGCCGGAGGCTTGTTCGCGGCCAGCATGGACAGGGGATTAGCTCGCACGCACAACACGCGAAGACGTAGCAGTGACATCAGCAAGCACCCCTCCTCGACTTTGTTGTATTTCCCACAAAGTCGGGTGCTTGGCTGACATGTGCTTGATCATGCTGGTGGTGGTCAGGCTGCTAGTTTTCATACCCCTGCTGATGCTGGCATGGCAGGTGTTGCAAATGGCCTTTTTAGAGTCATCTGGAGCCAACTTAAAAAGCTGCCAGACTCGGGAAGACCTAAGATTTGCACAGGCACCTTGTGTCGTGTTGTTGTTCCGGGGAACGGTTGCCTGCCTTCTGCCTGTGGACACGACCCTGCTTCTTACTGCCTGTTGGGATGCTACACCTCCCTCCCCCTGTGCACTGCTGTCCTCGCTCTGCATATCCTCCTGCCAGGTTGGGTCAGCTACTGGATCATCCTCCACGTCGTCTTCCTCTTCCGCACCCTGATCCTCCTCCTGACTTCCTGGCAATTGTGTCTCATCATCGTCCACCCCTTGTTGAGACATGTTGCCAAGGTTCCCTTCGTGAGAACGTGGCTGCTTAAATATTTGGGCATCTGTACATACCATCTCATCACCCACTTCAACAGGAGCTGGAGAGAGGCCAGATTCTGCGAATGGATACGTGAACAGCTCTTCCGAGTGTCCTAGTGTGGGATTAGTAATGTCCGTGGACATGTACTCGGTCTGTGGTAGGAATGAGGATCAGGTTGGGAAATGTGCGGTGCAGTATCACGGCTACTAACACTTGACCGTGTGGAAGACAGGGTGTTTGTGGAGGTGCCCATCTGACTTGAAGCATTATCCGCTATCCAAGTAACAACCTGTTGACACTGGTCTTGGTTCAAGAGTGGTGTACTGCTGCGGGCCCCAAGAATTTGGGACAGGACGTGCGAGCGAGTAGATGTGCCACTTTGTTGTTGCAAAAATAGTGCTTGCACACGACCTCGGCCTCTGCCTGCACCACCGTCACGTCCACTTCCTTGTCCCTTGCCAACGCCCTTGCGCATTTTTCCTGTATACAGCTACAACAGTCTGGTGACTGTTCTGGTCACAGGAAAGCTGGATTTTAGACCCTACCTGTATACAGCTAGTCAATTTTGACAGTCTAGTGACTGTTCTGGTCACAGGAAAGCTGGATTTTAGACCCTGCCTGTATACAGCTAGTCAATTTTGACAGTCTGGTGACTGTTCTGGTCACAGGAAAGCTGGATTTTAGACCCTGCCTGTATACAGCTAGTCAATTTTGATAGACCAAATTTTGACCCGAACAGTCACCAGACTGTCAAAATTGACTAGCTGTATACAGGCAGGGTCTAAAATCCAGCTTTCCTGTGACCAGAACAGTCACCAGACTGTCAAAATTGACTAGCTGTATACAGGCAGGGTCTAAAATCCAGCTTTCCTGTGACAAGAACAGTCACCAGACTGTCAAAATTGACTAGCTGCATACAGGCAGGATCTAAAATCCAGCTTTCCTGCGACCAGAACAGTCACCAGACTGTCAAAATTGACTAGCTGTATACAGGCAGGGTCTAAAATCCTGCTTTCCTGTGACCAAAACAGTCACCAGACTGTCAAAATTGACTAGCTGTATACAGGTAGGGTCTAAAATCCAGCTTTCCTGTGACCAGAACTGTCACCAGACTGTTAAAATTGACTAGCTGTATACAGGCAGGGTCTAAAATCCAGCTTTCCTGTGACCAGAACAGTCACCAGACTGTCAAAAGTGACTAGCTGTACACAGGCAGGGTCTAAAATCCAGCTTTCTTGTGACCAGAACAGTCACTAGACTGTTAAAATTGACTAGCTGTATACAGGCAGGGTCTAAAATCCTGCTTTCTTGTGACCAGAACAGTCACCAGACTGTTGTAGCTGTATACAGGAAAAATGTCCAAGGGCGTTGGCAAGGGACAAGGAAGTGGACGTGATGGTGGTGCAGGCAGAGGCCGAGGTCGTGTGCAAGCACTATTTTCGGAACAACAAAGTGGCACATCTACTCGCTCGCTGGTTCTGTCCCAAATTCTTGGGGCCCGCAGCAGTACACTGCTCTTGAACCAAGACCAGTGTCAACAGCTTGTTACTTGGATAGCGGATAATGCTTCAAGTCAGATGGGCACCTCCACAAACACCCTGTCTTCCACACGGTCAAGTGTCAGTAGCTGTGATAATGCACCGCACATTTCCCAACCTGATCCTCATTCCTACCACCAGGCCGAGTACACTTCCACGGACATTACTGATCCCACACTAGGACACTCGGAAGAGCTGTTCACGTATCCATTCGCAGAATCTGGCCTCTCTCCAGCTCCTGTTGAAGTGGGTGATGAGATGGCATGTACAGATGCCCAAATATTTGAGCAGCCACGTTCTCACGAAGGGTACCTTGGAACGTGTCTCAACAAGGGGTGGACGATGATGAGACACAATTGCCAGGAAGTCAGGAGGAGGATCAGGGTGCGGAAGAGGAAGACGACGTGGAGGATGATCCAGTAGCTGACCCAACCTGGCAGGAGGATATGCAGAGCGAGGACAGCAGTGCACAGGGGGAGGGAGGTGTAGCATCCCAAAAGGCAATAAGAAGCAGGGTCGTGTCCACAGGCAGAAGGCAGGCAACCGTTCCCCGGAACAACAACACGACACAAGGTGCCTGTGCAAATCTTAGGTCTTCCCGAGTCTGGCAGTTTTTTAAGTTGGCTCCAGATGACTCTAAAAAGGCCATTTGCAACACCTGCCATGCCAGCATCAGCAGGGGTACGAAAACTAGCAGCCTGACCACCACCAGCATGATCAGGCACACGTCAGCCAAGCACCCGACTTTGTGGGAAGTACAACCGAGTCGAGGAGGGGTGCTTGCTGATGTCACTGCTACGTCACTGCTACGTCTTCGCGTGTTGTGCGTGCGAGCCAATCCCCTGTCCATGCTGGCCACGAACAAGCCTCCGGCCCTGCACCTGACGTTGTCCATGCACAAATAACACCACCATCAAGCACGTCCTTGTCCCAGTGCAGCGTTCAATTATCCATTCAGCAAACCTTTGAACGCAGGCAAAAATACGCTGCCAAAGCCCCACATGCCACAGTCCTAAATTATCACATTTCGCGACTGCTTGCGCTAGAAATGTTACCTTTCCGGCTGGTTGAGACGGAAGCATTCCGTGACCTGATGGTGGCTGCTGTCCCACGTTACTCAGTCCCCAGCCGCCACTATTTCTCCAGATGTGCCGTCCCCGCATTGCATAACCATGTGTCACAAAGCATCACACGTGCCCTCAACAACGCTGTTTCAGCCAAAGTCCACCTAACCACAGACACGTGGACAAGTGCTTGTGGGCAAGGCCGCTTCATCTCCTTGACGGCACACTGGGTTAATATTGTGGAAGCTGGGACCCAGTCTGAGCGAGGGACGGAACACGTCCTTCCCACACCAAGGATTGCAGGCCCTACCTCAGTCATGGTTTCACCCAGACTCTACAGCTCCGGAATGTCATGCTCCTCAGCCTCCTCCTCCTCCTCCTCCTGTGCATCCTCATCCACTTTACCCTCCACACCAGTCCCAAGCTGGAAGCACTGTAGCACTGCCTCTGCGAAGCGGCAACAGGCTGTGCTGAAGCTAATATGCATAGGTGACAGACCTCACAATGCAGAAAAGGTGTGGACAGCTCTGAAACAGCAGGCAGATCACTGGCTCACACCTCTGAACCTAAAGCTAGGAAAGGTCGTGTGTGACAATGGCCGGAACCTGGTGGCAGCTTTGAGGCGAGGCCAGCTGACGCATGTTCCCTGCGTGGCCCATGTGCTTAACCTGGTGGTTCAGCGGTTTAGAAAGTCATACCCAGAGCTGTCTGATCTGCTGGTAAAAGTTCGCCGCCTGTCTGCACATTTTCGCAAGTCACTTGCTGCTTCAGCCGGCCTTGCCGGCTTTCAGCGCCGTTTGCGTCTACCGGCCCACAGACTGGTGTGTGATGTCACCACGCGTTGGAATTCAACTCTGCACATGTTGGTCAGGATATGTGAGCAGAAGAGGGCAGTTGTTGAGTACCTGCATCACCTAAGTCGTCGGGAAATGGGTCAAACTCCACACATAACACCTGAAGAGTGGAGATGGATGTCGGACCTATGTACCGTCCTCCAAAACTTTGAGGACTCCACCAAGATGGTGAGCGGCGATGACGCCATTATTAGCATCACCATACCGCTACTCTGCCTTCTAAAACGGTCTCTGCTGAAAAACAAAGAGGATGCGTTGCAGGCGGAGCGCGATGAGTTTGAGCAAGAAACAGTAGTGGGTGTGGGTGATAACACACAGCCCTGCCTCATCTCATCACAACGTGCAGTGGAGGACTATGACGAGGAGGAGGATGAAGACATGGAGCAACTCTCTGGCCAAATTGAGGATATGACATGCACACCAGTTATACCCTCACTTCAGCATGGCTGGCCAGAGGACAGGGGAGATGAGGAGGAGGAGGAGGAGGACAGCATGTTCAGTCATCGTGTTGGTCTGGTTACTGAAGTGATGGCTGTTAAGAGTCTGGCGCATGCTGAAGGAGTACCTTGCAGATCGAACAACTGTACTGCGACATTCCTCTGTGCCTTACAATTATTGGGTCTCCAAGCTGGACACGTGGCATGAATTGGCTCTCTACGCCTTGGAAGTCCTGGCCTGCCCTGCCGCTAGTGTTTTGTCAGAGCGTGTTTTCAGTGCCGCAGGTGGAATCATTACTGATAAACGCACCCGCCTGTCAACTGAAAATGCTGACAGGCTGACTCTGATCAAGATGAAAAAGGGATGGATTGGGCCAGACTTCACCACACCACCAACAAATGACAGCGGAATTTAAATTTTGTTATGGGAATTTGCCATGTACCAACACTTACCCATGGGTACACACTTCTGGACTGTGGCTAATCGCTGGAGTGCTCCTCCTTCTCCTCATGTGCCACCATCATGACCGTTACAATAGTTAGGCTGTTGTTTCAGGTATAACCCCAGTGGTAAATTTTTTCACCCATTCTTTTAGAATGGGCATTACAACGACAGGAGACCCGCTCCTTTTCAATAGGAAAAATGTTTTGAGGCCCTCATGCACGTCTCTATCCAGGGACAATGTGGAGCCTCCCAATTTTTGGCTCCCCTGCCAAAGGGCTATACTCCAATACACCCACTTCAGGTTTACAGGCCCTACTGCACGTCTCTATCCAGGGACAATGTGGAGCCTCCAAATTTTTGGCTGCCCTGCCAAAGGGCTATACTACAATACACCCACTTCAGGTTTACAGGCCCTCCTGCACGTCTCTATCCAGGGACAATGTGGAGCCTCCCAATTTTTGGCTGCCCTGCCAAAGGGCTATACTCCAATACACCCACTTCAGGTTTACAGGCCCTACTGCACGTCTCTATCCAGGGACAATGTTGAGCCTCCCAATTTTTGGCTGCCCTGCCAAAGGGCTATACTACAATACACCCACTTCCTTACAATGGGCACTTCAGGTTTACAGGCCCTCATGCACGTCTCTATCCAGGGGCATTGGTGAACCTCCCAATTTTGGACTGCCCTGGCAAAGGAAAATACTACAATAGACCCACTTCCAGAAAATGGGCACATTATGTCATGAACATTTCCACCCTGAATATTCATTTTGGTGTCATTTTGGAAGGTTTTCTAGTGACTCTGTAAAATTGGCGTGAAACTCGGACAACATTGTTCACAGCTGTGACTTTTGAGTGAGAAATGCTTACAGGGGTCTTCCCCATGGTGTTGCCATGTGATTTGAGCACTCTTCTGAGACTTTTGTGACATTTTTACGGTTTCTACATGCTGCCGGCAGTCATTTCATAAAAATACTCGGGTCTCCCATTGGATAACATTGGGCTCGTTGCTCGGGCCGAGTACACGAGTATCTTGGGATGCTCAGCCCGAGCTTCGAGCACCCGAGCATTTTAGTACTCACTCATCACTAATCATAAACAAGAGAAACATTCTCACACACAATAACAAGAAAACAGGCATTTTAAACAATAGTTAAAGACCAAGGTGAAGCAGATGGCCAAGGGTGAAGAGTAAATGCATACAGCAATTCACACCTGTGTTGCAAACATGGTGGAAACCTCACACAGACCAACACAATTACCCACCTCCTGCGGCGGGGCTGGGTCTTGGGCTGGGCTCACTGAAGGCTGCGGACGCCGCATGCTGCACCATGTTCCACGCAGCCCCTCTTGGCCCAGGGTGAAGGTGAGAAGGTCATAGTACCACAAAGTGGGCCTTTGGACCTCCTCAGCTCCAGCTCCGGACCGTGCATTTGTGTATTTTTTGTGGGCACGCTGGAACACGGTGCGCAGGCCTTTTATCTTGTCCGCAACCTTCACAGAGTTCCACCTCTTGTGGGGCTGGAGGCGATTAGCCAGCGCCACAAGAGGTTTGTAGGCCGCAGCTCGCACTGCCAGATCATGATAGGCAGGCAGCGACGTTCGCCACAGGCATTCATGCTCCTGGTACAAAGTGAGGAGTTGGGTCACAAACTCCTGATACCCGGCCATCTGTGAACATTTGTCACATATCAAAATACATGGTCACAAACACATGGGCAGCATACATCACACACTACTCTGTGTCTACATCCCCTCTGGTGGCACAAAAATAACATGTGTGGAGCATGTACGTTTGCATGTGGCCAACCCTTGTTGAAGGAGGGTACATTATGCTGTGATGTTAATATAGTTAAGGCTATGTGAAGGGTTAATATTTGACAATATAGTGATGATGGTCCATAACATTGGCTAAACACACAGCTCACACACAAATTTATTTGAAGACAATCAGGTTCTGCATTAAACATTGTTAAGGCAAGATAACTACATTACAATGTGTACTACAGAACAAAGGTTGTCAGAATGCTGAATTCAGAACGCTAACTACACTTCTACATGACGCTACCTGAAGTGACTTTGAATGCGCAGAAGCAGCATGAAAAACATTAATGTTAAAAAATAACCAATGAGGACGCCAATAATATGCCCATGTGAGTACACTTACCGTCTGTCCAACAGAGAAATAGTGATAAGACACTACTAGCTCAATGCACATTCCTGTCTGGGCAGGGGCTAGCCAAAAACAGGGGTTATTTATCCAGACATTGACCAATCATGAAACACCAATTAGGCACATTACTTTGCAACACCTGCGAACACCCATGCGCCTGCTGATTACGTGAAGTGTTGTGATTGGATAATTCACATATAAAATGTTTTCACGGCAGATGTCCGACACGCTTGCTGCCCAGAGTCATTAAGTAAGTATTGCTGTGCAAACATGAATGTTGATGCGTGTTTTAGGTGTAATCCAAAAATGAACATTTGGTAACGCAATAGTGTAGTGTACGTGACGCCCAAGTGGTGGCATTATTGTGAAAAACTGAGGTTCACATACACTATTGTGCCAAATGCATGTTTGCTTGATACTTTGGAACATTCTAGTTTTTAATGTAATGTTGTTTCCATTTGCCCTACAGGATCATGTTTGCAGGATGGTTGTGTCTTTGCTTGCGGTGATGAACATATTAGCGGACACATAGTACTGTTTGTGAACAACACACACTGGGACGTACATGGCTAGTATCAGGCATGGATTTAGCCTTGTGGCAGCACCACATGTATAGCTGTGGACATCCACCCTTGACAACTCATCTGGGCCTTGACCACTAAATGATGATTCATGTATACCCTTCTTCAGGGCGTCACATATTAATCTTCACACAAAGGCTGTGTTACGTGTTTAATTACAAAGTGTTGATGTGTATAAATATGCTATACTACAATATTTTACAGACATGTAGGGACCTGCCTTGTGCTGACACATGTACATTGTGGCCCCAGATATGGCCTGAATTTTATTAAGTTTGCCGTCTACAAATTCAACAAGGATGGACAGGGCTGATCAGTGAGCATGTTTCCTTTGTTTTCGGGGCACTGTGGTTTATGGCCTTGCAGAGGGTAAATATCTGTGTGTGCAACGCACACCACTGTTTGTATATGCTTTGGCCTAGTGGGCAGCAGAAGTATCGTGAGGCTTACTTTATATGCAAACATGTGAATAAATTTTACATTGTACTTATATTTTATGTTTATCATATACAGGTGCTGATATGTGAGATGATGTTTGACCCTGATGGAGATGTTATCGTGGCTCTTGCTTTGGTGGAGAGCAATTGTGGCTGGAAGATAGATATGAGAGGTTGCAGACTCACAGACAACGCCGTGTGTGGAGTCGGGATTGGCTTCGCCTTCGGGAGACCCGGAGCCACATGCAGCTGTTGCGTGAGCTTAAGGATGGTAGTCCGCATGATTTCAGGAACTACCTCCGTACAGTGCCTACAAGTAGTATTCAACCCCCTGCAGATTTAGGTGGTTTGATAAGATGCAAATAAGTTAGAGCCTTCAAACTGCAAACGAGAGTAGGATTTATTAACAGAAGCATAAATCTTACAAACCAAAAAGTTATGTTGCTCAGTTGAATTTTAATAAATTTTAAACATAAAAGTGTGGGTCAATTATTATTCAACCCCTCAAACCACCAGCATTCTGTTTGGTCCCCCTAAAGTATTAAGAAGTAGTTCAGGCACAAAGAACAATGAGCTTCACATGTGTGGATTAATTATCTCTTTTGCCAGCCTTTTCTGACAATTTAAGACCCTCCCCAAACTTGTGAACAGCACTCATACATGGTCAACATGGGAAAGACAAAGGAGCATTCCAAGGCCATCAGAGACAAGATCGTGGAGGGTCACAAGGCTGGCAAGGGGTACAAAACCCTTTCCAAGGAGTTGGGCCTACCTGTCTCCACTGTTGGGAGCATCATCCGGAAGTGGAAGGCTTATGGAACTACTGTTAGCCTTCCACGGCCTGGACAGCCTTTGAAAGTTTCCTCCCGTGCCGAGGCCAGGCTTGTCCGAAGAGTCAAGGCTAACCCAAGGACAACAAAGAAGGAGCTCCGGGAAGATCTAATGGCAGTGGGGACATTGGTTTCAGTCAATACCATAAGTAACATACTCCACCACAATGGTCTCCGTTCCAGACGAGCCCGTAAGGTACCTTTACTTTCAAAGCGTCATGTCAAGGCTCGTCTACAGTTTGCTCATGATCACTTGGAGGACTCTGAGACAGACTGGTTCAAGGTTCTATGGTATGATGAGACCAAGATCGAGATCTTTGGTGCCAACCACACACGTGACGTTTGGAGACTGGATGGCACTGCATACGACCCCAAGAATACCATCCCTACAGTCAAGCATGGTGGTGGCAGCATGCTGTGGGGCTGTTTCTCAGCCAAGGGGCCTGGCCATCTGGTCCGCATCCATGGGAAGATGGATAGCACGGCCTACCTGAGAATTTTGGCCAAGAACATCCGCTCCTCCATCAAGGATCTTAAGATGGGTCGTAATTTCATCTTACAACAAGACAACGACCCAAAGCACACAGCCAAGAAAACCAAGGCCTGGTTCAAGAGGGAAAAAATCAAGGTGATGGAGTGGCCTAGTCAGTCTCCTGACCTTAACCCAATTGAAAACTTGTGGAAGGAGCTCAAGATTAAAGTCCACATGAGACACCCAAAGAACCTAGATAACTTGGAGAAGATCTGCATGGAGGAGTGGGCCAAGATAACTCCAGAGACCTGTGCCGGCCTGATCAGGTCTTATAAAAGACGATTATTAGCTGTAATTGCAAACAAGGGTTATTCCACAAAATATTAACCCTAGGGGTTGAATAATAATTGACCCACACTTTTATGTTTAAAATTTATAAAAATTCAACTGAGCAACATAACTTTTTGGTTTGTAAGATTTATTCTTCTGTTAATAAATCCTACTCTCGTTTGCAGTTTGAAGGCTCTAACTTATTTGCATCTTATCAAACCACCTAAATCTGCAGGGGGTTGAATACTACTTGTAGGCACTATATGTCCGAGGACTCTTTTACATTCCTTTTGGAACGCATAGGGCAATTGATAGCCCGTCTGGACACTGGCATGCGTCGATCTGTATCAGCTGAGGAGCATTTGGCAGTTATTTTGCGATTCCTGGCTACAGGCCGGTCAAGGACCGACCTGCAATACACTTCACGTGTATCACTGTCCCTGCTGAGCCGCCTGATCCCTGAGACGAGTGAGGCCATCAGGAGTGCTCTGCTGCCATCCTATATGCAGATGCCAGAAACACCCGCTCAATGGATGGAAGTAGCCCGAGGCTTTGATAGCCGGTGGCATTTTCCAAACTGCGGTGGGGCATTGGATGGTAAGGACGTGAGGACTACTAAACCCCCCAACTCGGAGTCTTTGTATTACAATTACAAAGGTTACTTTAGTATAGTCCTCATGGCCCTGGTGGATGCAAACTATGATTTCCTTCTCTGTGGACGTTGGAATGAACGGGCGAATCTCAGATGGGGGTGTGTTTGCACACTGCTCCTTTGCACAAGAACTAAGGAAAGGTGGGCTGAACTTGCCCTCAAATGAAGAGACAAGCCATCATCTCAACTTTGCGTTTGTGGGGATGAAGCATTCCCACTTCAGGCTCACCTACTACGGATAGATCCCCAGAGGACCCGTACTTCTGAGCAGCGCATTCTCAATTACCGGCTATCCCAGGCCCACCGTGTGGTTGAAAATGCGTTTGGGATCATGGCCAATACATTCCGGGTTTTTCACGACTGCATATGAAACTGGAATCTATTGATGTGGTAGTGCTGGCCTGCTGTGTGCTGCATAACGTCCTGCATCGTAGAGATTGGTCATCATACATGCCGGCAAGTTATGTGGATTCAGTGGACCCCACAACAGGGGAGGTCCGTCCAAGGGCTTGGCGTGAGACCGACCATGGTGTGGCGCCACTCCAGCCGCTGACCCATGGTCGGACTCAGCAGCATGCCAGGACCAGTATAGAGGCATACTACTCCTACTTTAATGGCCCTGGGGCAGTGACCTGGCAGCACCAGCAGCTGTAGTGTGGCTGGTGTTGTCAGGGCTGCACATGGTGGCCATGGTGTAGTCAGCAGGGTGGCTGCACCATGTATTGTTTCATTTTATGCTATTGTGTGCACATGTTTTAGTTAGTTAGGTAGTTGAGGTTATTTTCCTGTTTTGTAGGTGGAGCACACGTTAACATTTTTTTTCCCATTTATTCTGTATTTGTGTGCCAATGTGTTTGTTGCGTGTTTACAATGTAACATGATGCTTTACTGTACATTGTATATTTTTGATGTTGCAAGGCTTTTGACATTAACAAAATAATACACTATTTTTTTTTGGATCCAAATAACAATGTGTGAGACTCATTACTTGGGGATGGAGGGCAGGTTAACCAAGCTTTCTGGTGTGCCCAGTGCTTTGTCACCCATTGTCACCTATGGCTGGGTACCAGACACATTATGTATTGATATGCATGAGTCAGGTTAAGCTATTTGTCCTACAGTGTATGTTGCAAATGTGTTTACATATCCATTGTGGTGTGGTGTGGGCAGAGGGACACCTGGACACAACACATTGATCCAGGCCATGATATTGTGGGCCATGTAGGTTGACACAATTTTTGGTACACATGTGCACACACACATAGTCGAGTGGTGCCATGGCAGCTGGACAATTCCATGGACAAATGTAGGCACATATGTTAGCAGTATTTTGACTATATTCCCACCTTCAGCTACAGACGCACACATAGCAAACCACATAGTATGGTAACGCACTGACTGTGTAGCTCCAAACCACTCCTGTGTGATGTGTGAGCGTCTCCTAAGTGGAAGTAAGCACACTTGTACACGACACAAGCATCTATTCCATGTGACAAGCCAAACACAATTGCGTCACGTATTAGCCAGCCTCCCTGCGCACCCTGGCCAATCAGGACGCTATTGCTTTGGCCAATGATTGTAGTTTGGGTGCGGTGTAGCGGAGTTTGGCACGCTTATGAGTTTGAGCCGCTGCACAGATACGCCCACATTTCCTTAGTGATTGTGGCGTGTGAAGCGGCGTCGGGATTCAACCGGATGTTTCCCCCAGGATCTGTTTCAACTTCCGGGGAGCCACGTTCCCTTAGGTTGAAGACGCAATTGCGGCATCTACATGCGGCATCGGCGATCAGTCACAACCACCGATCGCTGGTGATAGTTGCGGCGTGTAAAGGTACCTTTAGAGATTTTCTGCTGAAGAGGACACCGATACCGGTATTCACTTCAGCAGAACGGTGACCCATTGGAACCTATTGTGTACCTGCACAGCGGCCGCACACAGTCCATTTCCGAGGCCGCTTTTCAGGGGTGCACCGGAAACGTAACGTTTCCTGTGCTCCCCTGAAAAGCGGCCCCCAAAACGGAAATGTTTCCTGTGCACCCCTGAAAAACGTCAGCCGAAACAGACTGTGTGCGGCCGCTGTGCAAGTACAGAATGGGTTCCTATGGGTCACCGTTCTGCTGAAGTTAATACCGGTATTGTTGTCTGCTTCAACAGAAAATTTCTAAGTTTTTAGCGATTCTGCTAAAAACGGTGAGTGTGACCCTTGCCTTAGTGTTTGGTCCTTCATCATGATCACACCACTTGAATGAACTATGCACTCTCCTCTTCAGCTTCACCTCTGCAACATCAAAAGCAAATGGAGTGTAGCTGGCTGGATCTCATGATACCATTAGCATCATAGCTACACTTGCTAGTTCAGCTTCAGTTCTACCAAAGTGTGCCTTCAGACAAATACTGACTAAACTCTCAGATCTGCTGTTCCAAGGTGCTTGTGTGCACTTGATTCTCCTGCAGTATTAAGGTGCCTTTCTTCACACTCAACAATGCTGTTCCAAGGTGCTTATTGGCTCATTTAGCTCTGATAAACTAGGGTGCCTGTCTGCACACTCGCTCTTCTGTTCCAAGGTCCTTGTGTGCATTTGGTTCTCCTATAGTACTAAAGTGCTACACTCAACCACTGCTGCTTTAAGGTACTTAAATTAGCAAATTCAGCTTTGACATACCAGGGTGCCTGTCTGCACACTTGCCTCTGCTGATCTACATTATTTCTTGTGCTGTTCAGCATTCCTAAGGCTACGGTCACATTTGGAAGGCACAATCCGGTAACTGCATCCATTACCAGATCCGGTATTACCCTGTGCCTTCATACTAATTTGCCATTGGAAAAATTGTGTCCCTAAAAATGCATGCGGTACCGGAAGTGCCCTTAATGTTGCATCTGGTACCGGATGCAGTAGAAACTGCGGATATATAAATGTTCCCCTGCTTCCCAACACGGTTTTTGTCTTCCGGGACTGTAATCGGGTAAAATCAGATCCACCTGGATTGGGCCGGATCTGGGGCAATCTGGCGCGTAATAACATGGGAATCTATGAGTGTCGGATTCCGCTGGTACGGTAAATAAATCTGAACTGTTGCCGGATGCAAATTTTAACCCTCCCTCCCGTAGCCATTTTCCTCCCAGAGCAGGATCCTAAGCAGGACACTGGCCCATAGCTGCCCAGCAGTCAGCTAATTAGGGTGCTAATTAGAGTGAGTGCTAATTAGCTAATGTGGTACACATGTTGTGTGCACAACAATGCAGCATGTGTGCCAATGGTGCTGTGCAAAATGATGACCCTGTGCATGTCGTGGCTGCATCATGCACTGCTGTGGATCACTAATCACCTGCTGGGATAGCATGCCCCTGCCCAGTGTGCCTTCCAGCCTTGCCTGCAACTTATCACCAGATATACCATCACGTGACCTGTGACCACAAAATTTACATTTCCTCCATTTTTGAACAAAAGCCATCTGGTAATGCAGGCATTCATATGTGTCTTGCATTACCGGATACAGTTTACATAGACACCCATGTTATCAAAACTGGATCTGGGTTTGGTAACCTGTCCGAAAATCGCTGCCTGCATGATTTTTACCGCAAATCGGAAAACTGGAACCGGTAAACGCAAGGCAGTTAAGGCGATCCGGTTTTTGTATTGCTGCCTATGGGTGCGGTTTTGAGCATTTTTAATGGATTTGAAAACAAAACAGCAAATGTAATTTATCTTGAGTACACCGATACCTCATATCTGGTCATGAACCACTGTTTGGGCGCACTGCAGGACTCAGAACTGGCGGAGCACAAATTGACTTTTTGAGCTAATTTTCCATTCAAAAAGTGAAATGGCGCTCCTTCCCTTCTGAGCCCTGCCGTGCACCCAAACAGTGGTTTATGACCACATATGAGGTATTGGTGTACTCAGGAGAAATTGCACAACACATTTTAGGATGCATTTTATCCTGTTGCCCATGTGTAAATGAAAACATTTTGGCTAAAAAAACATTTTTGTGAAAAAAAAGGTACTTTTTCATTTTTACAGATCAATTTGTGAAGCACCTGGGGGTTCAAAGTGCTCCCTATGCATGTAGATACGTTCCATGTGGAGTCTAGTTTCCAAAATGGGGTCACTTGTAAGGGAGCTCCAATGTTTAGGTACACAGGGGAGCTCCAAACGTGATATGATGTCCGCTAACAATTTGAATGGAAAATCAGCTCGTATTGTTAGTGGACACCATGTTGCATTTGGAAAGCCCCCTGTGTGCTTAAACATTGGAGCTCCCCACAAGTGACCCCATTTTGGAAATTAGACCCCCCCAAGGAATGTATCTAGATGAATAATGAGCACTTTGAACCTTCAGGTACTTCACAAATTGATCCGTAAAAATGAAAAAAAATAAAATTTTTGTGAAAAAAAGTACTTTTTCCTCATTACGTATCAATTTGTGTACCCCCTTGGGGTCAAAGTGCTCACTATGCATCTAGATAAGGTCCCTGGGGGGGGTCTTGTTTCCAAAATGGGGACACTTGTGGGGGAGCTCCAATGTTTAGGCACACAGGGGCTCTCCATACGCAACATGGTGTCTGCTAACAACTGGAATTATTAGTGGACACCATGTTGCATATAAAGAGCCCCTGTGTGCCTAAACATTGGAACTCCCTCACAAGTGACCCTATTTTGGAAAAAAGACCCCCCAGGGAACTTATCTAGATGCATAGTGAGCACTTTGATCCCCTAGTTGCTTCACAAAAATGAAGAATTACTTGTTTTTTCACAAAAAATCTTTTTCCCTTTTACGGACTAATTTGTGAAGCTCCTGGGGGTTCAAAGTGCTCACTATGCATCTAGATAAGTTCCTTGGGGGGGCTAGTTTCCAAAATGAGGTCACTTGTGGGGGAGCTCCAATGTTCAGGAACACAGGGAAAGGCTCTCCATACGCGACATGGTTTCCGCTAACAATTGGAGCTAATTTTTCAAATGAAATTGTTAGAAGACAGCATGTCGCGTATGGAGAACCCGTGTGCCACCAGCACAGAGCAACTGGTAGAGTATGGGTACAGCACCAGAAAATGGCGCCTCTAATGAATGCGCTATTTTCTTGGGTGGCTGTGGGTTGCAAATTGCAGCGTGGGGGACCCACAATGTTTGGGTCTCTCCACACGAGGGTTCCAGCCCCCCAGTTGTACCTGGCTGGCTACCAAAAATACAGCAAAGGTCTTTTTTTTTATTTCTAGAACTGAATCTAGAAAATAAAAATGACGTGGAGCTCCGCCATATTTTTGGTCCAGCCAGGTACAACTTGGCAGCTACGGACTGCCACCATCCCTCAGCTGCCTCGTTGTACCTTGCTGGCAACCAAACATACAGTGAAGCCCATTTTTTTAATTTCTAGAACTAATTCTAGAAGAAAAAAAATGATGTGGGGCTTCGACATATTTTTGGCCCAGTCAGGTACAACTTTGCAGCTGGGGGCTGGAATTCTCAGCATGGAGAGGCCCAAGCATTCTGGGCCCCCTATGCTGCGTACTGCAGCCAGCAGCCGCCCCAGAAAATGGCGCATTCATTGAAGCGCCATTTTCTGTTGCTTTACCCAGGCTCTTCCAGTTGCCCTGGTGCCGGTGGCAAACTGGGTAATAAAGGGGTTAATGCCAGCTTTTTTATTGGCAGCTGGCACTAAGCCCGAGATTCATAATGTCGGGACAATGTTAGACCCGGCCACTAGGAATCTCTAGTAAATAGTCAAAAAATACACCACACAGAGAAAAATCTTTTTATTTGAAAAAAAAGCACAAACAAAATTCGGACTCCGTCTATATTATAAAGATCCGACATAGTCCACAACTAAGGTCTCACGATGCTCAATCGCCTCCGACGTAGACAACAACGAAGGTCCCACGACGCTCGGTCGCCACCGATGTAGTCCACAACGAAGTTCCCACGACACTCGATCGCCTCTGCTCCATCCAGAGACTGCAGCAAGGTATCAAGTGTCCTCTTCCTACAGTCTCTGGGGTCAGAGTTATGGTGCACTGTATGGCAGTGATCTGTCATACAGTGCACCATGACTATGATCCCAGAGACTACAACAAGAGGACACTTGATCCCTTGTTGCACCCATGCATTCATCCATCCACCCATGCATTCATCCATGCACCCATGCACCCATCCATCCATGCATGCACACATCCATGCATGCACCCATCCATCCACACACACATCCACGCACACGCACATACAACCACGCAAGCACACATCCACACACACATCCATGCATACATCCACGCAAGCACACATCCACGCACACACACATCGATCCATACACACATCCACGCACTCACTCACACATACATCCACGCACACATCCATGCACGCACACACATTCACACACACATCCACGCACGCACACATCCACGCATGCACACATCTACGCACGCACATATGCACGCACACATGCATGCACACATACACGCACGCACACATACACGCACACATCGATCCATGTACACATCCATGCATGCAATCACACATAAATCCACGCACGCACACACACATGCATGCACACATCCATGCACACATCCACGCATGCACACATCCACGCACGCACACATCCACGCATGCACGCACACATCCATGCACGCACACATTCATGCATACACACACATCCACGCATCGATCCATGCACACATACATCCACGCATGCACAGATCCACGCACGCTCTTATTTATGCACGCATGCACACATCCACGCACGCATCCACACAGCACACATCCATGCACGCACACATCCATGCAAGCACACATCCACGCACGCACACACATATCCACATCCACGAATGCACACATCGATCCATGCACACATCCACGCATGCATGCACACATCCACACATCCATACACGCACACATCCATCCATGCACACATCCACGAACGCATTCACACATACATCTGGGCACAAATCCACACATGCACACATCCACGCACGCACACATCCACGCACGCACACATCCATGCATGCACGCACACATCCATGCACGCACACATCGATCCATGCACACATCCACGCACGCATCGATCCATGCACATATCCACGCACGCACTCACACATACATCCATGCACGCATCCACGCATGCATCGATCCATGCACACATCCACGCACGCACTCACACATACATCCACGCATGCACACATTCATGCACACATGCATCCATTCACCCATGCATCCATCCATTCATCCATCCACCCATTCATCAATCAATTCATCCATTCATCCATTCATTCATTCATTCATTCATTCATTCATTTATTCTTACCTCATCCACCAGTGAGGAGGAGCCCAGGAGAGGAGGAGGAGGGGCCCACACCAAAGCAGAGGAGACTGGAGGAGTAGGGGGAAGCCGGACACAGGGGGGGCTGGAGGGAGGGGGGACAGGACACAGGGGTGGCTGGAGGAGGAAGGTGGTGGGGGTGCAGAAAAGGATGACCAGCGGGTGCACCGGCGGTGCAGCCTGCCAGCAGATAGAGTATGATTGGAGGGGCAGATGGGAGAGAAGGGGGGCCCTGATCAGCTCCGGAGTGGGAGGGGGCTGAGGAGAGGGAGGGCAACTACCAATCCGCCCCTCCAGATCTGAGAGCTCCAATCAGATCTGGAGGGGTGAATCACATTGATTCGCTCTGATCGGCAGTTTCACTTTTAACTGCTAATCAGAGCGACTTTAGCCACGGGGGGCTAAGCCACCCCCTCTGGGCTAAAATACAGGTCCTTGCAATCCTGCAGCTCTGGTGACTTGTCTCTGAAACTCACTGGAGCTGCAGGACCGCAAAGAAGTCATGACGTTATAGAGAAGTCATGGGTTGGGAAGGTGTTAATTTTATAAAATACAACTAAATTCTCCTTAAGGCTAGAGTCACATTTGCGGTTTGGTTTGCAGATTCTGATCTGGTTTTGAGCATTAAAAATGCTCAAACCCGTATCCAGATCCGCAGCCATAGGCTGCATTGTAAAAACCGGATTGCACAATCCGGTTACCGCATCCGGTTTTGCAGCTTGCGGTAAAAATCATGCAGGCTGCATTTTTCGGAGCAGTTGCATAACCAGATCCGTTTTTTTTTAAATGGGCTCCATTGGGAACTGGCCTTGTGGTACAGGAGCCGGATCGGGATGCGGTTTTTAAAATTGCAAAAATCCTCATTCCAAAACTGGATGCATTAATGCATTCACATCCGGAATGAGGGTTGCATTTTAACTGTTGCAAATTAGTATGAAAGCACAATCTAATACCGGGTCCAGTAATGGATCCGGTTACTGGATTGTGCCTTCCAAGTGTGACCCTAGCCTAATCCAGACTTTTGTTTGTGAATAGCTTGGTGCTTACTTACCTACAGGAATGTTAAACACTCACTTCACCGCTAACCTGTACTGCCACCACAGCCCCCCATTCTGTCCTTCATGCTTTTATTTCTATTATTACATCATCTTTCCTCAATGCTAGGACTTCTGACACCTATTACACTTCAGGTGTCATGATGCCGCTTGAAGCCTAGCAGCGCTCGATATGTCCTGATGTGACATCATCACACTTTGCTCTTGGTCGATGGGTAGCATGAAGCCACAATATACAATGTGATATTTGGGGCCTGCTCAATGCTGGAAGCTCCTGAAGATGATGAAACAGCCAAAAAACATGTGCAGAGGACCAGACAAAGGGCTGAAGCAATGGAACAGGTGAGTGGCAAGGTGAGAATTTTTTCACCCCATGTTTAATCTACTCTAGGTTCTATGTGATGTTAACCAACTTTCATGGCCAAATTTAAGCGAATTGGTGAATTTGAATTTCTGCTGATTCACTTATCACTCATTACCTTCTCCCCCAGGTCCAGCTCTACTTCTCTTATGTAAACGGTATAAGACACTGAGTTCAGTGATTGCCTGCAGTGCTGGTGATGTATTGTCAGTGTGTACAAAATAATTGAAGCAGCAGTGATACACTGCTGGACCTGAAAAGGATTAATAAAACATCATTTTAACAAGCCTTGCCATATGATTTAAGGTAAAAGTCATACAGCAAGGCTCATTAAAGGGTTGATATTGACTTTTAGAATTGCTACTTCCAATAGGTGGCACTAGAGTTCAAGCTCTCTTTGTCTCAGAAGAGACAATTTGCATATTTAATTCCCAAGAGGAGAATTTCATGGTTTATAAGCCTCCTCACCCCGGCATGCCAGAATTGTCACTCTTGCAAAGGAGAAATGTTACCCCCTGGACCCCATTATTACTTTTTAGCACGACCAAAGCAAATTGATTGAAAAAAATCTTGAAAAGGGAAATCTATTTTAATTGACCACGAATCCAATATTAATGGTCACTTATTTTTAAATTAAATAATGTAAAAAAAATGACATGACAAATCTGCTACATGTTGTTCAGTAAGTATTTTCCTAAATACACTGCTCAAAAAAATAAAGGGAACACTGAAACAACACAATGTAACTCCAAGTCAATCATACATCCGTGAAATCAACCTGTCTAGTTATGACACAACACTGATTCTGAATCAATGTCTCCTGCGGTTGTTCAAGTGGGACAGACAACAAGTAGAAATGATAGGCAATTATCAAGACACCCCTATAAAGGAACAGTTCTGCAGGTGGTGACCACAGACCAATCCTCTGCTCTCTTTTTTTGGGCTGTTGTTTTAGATTATTTTTGCATTTTGTCATTTCTCTTACCCCTAGAGGCATGAGGTGGTGATATGACACACCCCCTAGGGCCGTGGGATACTCGGAACTGGACTACAGTACTGCTGGGGAGTCACGGGGGTCGAGACCTGGCTCAAAATAAAAATTTGGAAGTTAAGGTTTTGGGGGTTGAAGTCGTGACGCCACCAGTGATGTTCGGCTATTGATTGCCAACACTGCAGCATGGGACCTCTGGGGATGATGGAATCGCAGCTAAGGTGGTATCGCTCCCCACAGGTGGAGCGGTTCCTCAGGGCAACCGATATAGTCCATAGCGGTTTTAGGCTGTTGGGTTATGCTGGCTGGTGAGGCAGATGGGGGGGTATTACTGAGGCAGGTCTCTTGTAGCCTCTGCTGCTACTTGGTTTGGAAAGAAGATTAGAACAAATTCCATACAACCCATATAGAACTGGTGGTGAGTGTTAGCTCACATACACCAATTAGCAACTCCAAACACTCTTTTACTGTGTACTGTAATTGTTTGATCTAATACTGTTACGCCTGCACTGTATGCACTTTGCCCCAAGCATCATTTGTTCCCATCCTTTTACTGCTTGAAGCCAGTTTATTTTTCAACATTAAATGAAATATATTTGTGCACACCTCCTCTCCTTGTCTTTTCTATATATAATTGGTTTGGAAACAAACAGTCTCACACAGCTTCTGAGTTCTGTATCTGGTTTACTCAATGATAAGTATTGCCACCAGGTGCTACCTTCTGCCAAACTCCTAAACGAGGTTCCACAGACTTTATTTGTATATTCATAATTCCCAGGGGGCAATGCACCTAGGAATTAACTGTGTTGAGCGCTTTAACCGGCTGCCCGCAGTGTTTTCTTGGACTAGTCTCTCTGAGATCAGTGATTGCTTTGTGTTGTTGGTCAAAAAGGCATTGCTCCCACCTACCCAGAATCCTACTCCACACTGATGAGGGGCAATACCCCGAAACAGCGTCTGTGGATGAATACCTGGCCTTAGTATTCCCTTGTCACGTCTTTAAGCTTGCAAAGAGCTGCATATTGACTCAAAGGGCCACTTTATACAGTGGTTATGGTGGTCTCTTCAAAGAGCCACCTCATGGCTAGGTCCTTCCATGGAGAGATATCTGGCTAATCCTGTATTGAGACTCCTAAACGAGGCTCCACAGACTTTATTTGCAAACCCCAGTCTGGACAGTCCTCAAGGAACCGGGATAGCTCATTCAAGACACCTCTCTGTGTTCCTTTCTCTCTATGGTTGCTCTCCCAGCGCTGACTATCCACCTTTCCTACCTGTGCCTCCACACACAGAGCCCCGATTCGACAGCCATGGGTCTTGGTGGGTGACAGGTACCTAGTCCTCTGACCCTAGTGCCGCTACCTTCTCGGCGAATGTGTCGGGTTTCCTGTAGATCTCGTGGCCTCTGGTTCTGTGGTTGAAGTGTTGAACCTCCTTGCCACCTCAGGGCCGGTCCCTGGTTCTCAATCAGCCCCTCGGTCTGACTCCAGTCAAATCTGGATTTGGGCGCATGAGTGGTTTGCTCTCTCTTTTCCTGTGCCCCTAGGGCTCTCTCTTCCCTTTCTCGCTGACTGCTGTTTTCATGAGTCAGGACAAGCTCCTCCCTGCTCCAGTCCCTGGGCCAACTTCCCCACTACTCTTCCTCTCTTCACCGCCTACCCTCTTAACTTCCCCCTCTCCCTGTCTTAAGACTGAGCCCTCCCACTAGTGGGTCCACCCAATGTCCCCATGCCCGGGTTGTAAGGGTGTATTGGGTGCTTGGTGCGTGTCTCATACTTACCATCCCATTTCCCTGAGCACAGGGATAACACACCCGTGGAGTGGGTGTAGTACCCTTGTGGCTACCAGACCACAGGGGCACCAACTTTCCCTTTGGCAAAGCTCAGCCCATCCTCGAGTGACCACATGGATTAAAGGTCTTTTTAACACAGAACTCACATTTTTGGCATGCATGCACAACAGTAGCAATCATAACAAAATTTCTTCTTCCCGGATGGGGAGGCTCTTCGTTATACGTTACTTTAAGAAAAAATTATGAAAAACAGCTTAATAAAAAAAGAAGTGCAATCTACTATGTTTGGCGAGAGTCCCTCACTGGGGGGCCTTTTCATTGTCTTTCAGTGCAACACAGGGGACCCGCTTCCAAAAAACCCCAATGTTGGCCTTGGGCGTGGAGACAGGCCAAGGATGAACCAACGTTTTCGGCCATGCCAAGCGGATTTTTATTTGTGGTCACCGTAGAGTGCAAACCAATCGACAGGCACTGGTATGCCAACTGAGAAAAACCAACAGGGAGCACACTGAAATGTGCTGGCTATTTACAATAAAGTTCTGGCCACTCATCGACTATGGTCATATTGTCCATGTCACACATAATTTTGCTGACTATCGGGTTAGGTAAGCATTTCTACTCACTCAATGCACGCATACCTTTACCAGATAATAACTCTCAAGAAATCATACTACTTATTCAAATTAACTAGCAAAACTATCACAAACACATTCTGTCACTTTACTTTCACTTCTAAGGCAGCTGTTTTACGGTATAATCCCAGGCCAGGTTTTCAAACGCCTGACCAGGCTTGGGAGCAGAAGGGAGTTCTAGGGGCCCACTAATGTTTCCCCAGCCCCCGGGACAATTTCAGTACCTTCATTACTGTCCTTTCCGGTACCTTGTTCTCCCTCCAGCTCTTCTGGAATTGGAGACGCTGGTCCGGAAGCCGCCCACCACTGCAACATTTCCCCCAGCAAGTTCTTTCTCCTCTGCCCCACCGTTGTTATCTGGGTTTTGAGAAGTCGGCGAGTTAGTTCTCTCACTTTCTAAAAAATGAGAATGCGCATAGGGTCTTATCCCACTTAAGAGATTGATCACGTATAGCATAAAAACTGCTCACCTGGTTTGGTTGTGAAAGCTCACAACCAGCTTGATCGCTCAAACTCAGCAGCTGCTGCAAGGACCGCACTTCCACGATGTGGGAACAAGAAATCGCTCCAGGACCAAGTGCCTCCAGATCCGCGCTGCTACTCCAAAGGAATATCAAAGATACCGGAATGCTTTGAATAAATAATATTCCACGCTATTTCCGACGCATTTCGGAGCTTAAACTCCAGCTCCTTCCTCAGGGAATGACATGATTCAACTGCAGATAATCCTTTATAAACCCAAAAGAGCGCCAAATCAAAATCACAGTCCCTCTAAAAATACGTCACTGTATGGGGAGTATACTCATTATGACATCACCATGTTTACAAACAGTGTAACGTAAAAGCTGTCAGATAATGTAAACAACACCTTATAAAGATCTATATGGGTGTCAGTGCTTGGAAAGAATCTATATAATCATTGGAGCAATTTAGAGGAAAAGGAAAGAATTTATAAGGAAGAAGGAAAGGAAAATGGAAAAAAAGGGGGAAACAATAATTCTAATTGCATGCGGATGGGATGGTGATCGAACTTGTGTGTAAAAATGTGAGGAATGGCAATAGTGCAAAAAGATAATACTTGTAATATAGAGGTATTAGCTGAAGGGGCAAAACCGATATTTGGAAAATGAATCATGACATTAGAGATGAGTATCTAAAAACATAATAATAACTGTGTAAATGTAAGAACCGGTAAAAGAATATATATATACTAGCTGTGAGCCCGATTCCAAAGAATCGGGAGTCCAGAATCTGTATATAATTTTTTTAAGAGTTTTAAATAATAGACTTAAACACCAGATATATGACTAAGTAGGCGATGTAGACAGAACTGTGAGGGTAGCAATATAGTGGAGGTGTAGAAAGAGTTAATGTCCGACTAACAGGACTATAACAGAGTAGGATCTTATAATGATATCAAAAATATTATTGAAGGAGTTAATGTCCCACAGGCACTCCCACAACAGACTCAGCGCTGTAAATTATATCCAAAATGGGGTTCAAGGGGTTAATGTAGCAGTGGCAGTAGTTATAAACACTACCAAATATGCAGTTAATGCTGAACTGGTATATAATGGGTTAATTTCGCAGTGTCATTACAACTATACACTGTGTAATAGAAATAACAACAATAATGGAATATAAGGGGTTAATGTTCCTACTGGCAGTAGTAATAGAGACTACAAGGTATGGAGTTAAGGCAGAAATGGTATATAAGGGGTTAACTTCGCAGTGGCAGTACAACTACACACTGTGTTATAGAAATTACAGATAAAACGGAATGTAAGGGGTTAATGTTGCTACAGTCATGAGTACAATGAGAGAAGCGCCTCACTGGCCATTGAGATACATGGAGGACTTTGAGTTTGACTTTGAGTAAATTTGAAACTCAAGTCCTCCATGTATCTCAATGGGAAGTGAGGCGCTATTCTCATTGGTCGCTGTGTGCTGGCGCCGACCAATGAGAATAGCGCCTCACTTACAGCGGTAAATTTGAAACTCAAAGTCCTCCATGTATCTCAATGGGAAGTGAGGCGCTATTCTCATTGGTCGCTGTGTGCTGGCGCCGACCAATGAGAATAGCGCCTCACTTACAGCGGTAAATTTGAAACTCAAAGTCCTCCATGTATCTCAATGGGAAGTGAGGCGCTATTCTCATTGGTCGCTGTGTGCTGGCGCCGACCAATGAGAATGGCGCCTCACTTACAGCAGTAAATTTGAAACTCAAAGTCCTCCATGTATCTCCATAGGAAGTGAGTCGCGAAGCTCATTGGTCGCTATGTGCTGGCGCCGACCAATGAAATAGCACCTCACTTCCCATTGAGATACATGGAGACTTTGAGTTTCAAATTTACCGCTGTAAGTGAGGCGCATAGCTCTTTGGGTCGCGCCAGCACACAGGACCAATGAGATGCGCCTACTTCCATTGAGATACATGGAAACTGAGTTCAATTTACCTGTGAAGTGAGGTGCGAGCTCATTGGTCGCTGTGTGCTGCGCCGACCAATGAGATAGCGCCTCACTTACAGCGTAAATTTGAAACTCAAAGTCCTCCATGTATCTCATGGAAGTGAGGCGCTATTCTCATTGGTCGCTGTGTGCTGCGCCGACCAATGAGAATAGCGCCTCACTTACAGCGTAATTGGGAAACTCAAAGTTCCTCCATGTATTTCAACTGGAAGTGAGGCGCATTCTCATTGGTCGCTGTGTGCTGGCGCCGACCAATGAGAATAGCGCCTCACTTACAGCGCTAAATTTGAAACTCAAAGTTCTCCATGTATCTCAATGGGAAGTGAGGTGCTATTCTCATTGGTCGCTGTGTGCTGGCGCCGACCAATGAGAATTGCGCCTCACTTACAGCGGTAAATTTGAAACTCAAAGTCCTCCATGTATCTCCATAGGAAGTGAGGCGCGAAGCTCATTGGTCGCTGTGTGCTGGCGCCGACCAATGAGAATAGCGCCTCACTTCCCATTGAGATACATGGAAGACTTTGAGTTTCAAATTTAGCGCTGTAAGTGAGGCGCGAAGCTCATTGTTCGCTGTGTGCTGGCGCCGACCAATGAGCATTGCGCCTCACTTACAGCGCTAAATGTGAAACTCAAAGTCCTCCATGTATCTCAATGGGAAGTGAGGCGCTATTCTCATTGGTCGCTGTATGCTGGCCCAACCAATGAGAATAGCGCCTCACTTACAGCGGTAAATTTGAAACTCAAAGTCCTCCATGTATCTAATGAGGCGCGAAGTCATGGCGGCGCGACATGAATAGTCTCTCATTGACTGGTTCTAGGCTGTAGTGCTTGGCGCGCGCCGACCAATGAGCATAGCGCCTCACTTACAGCGCTAAATGTGAAACTCAAAGTTCTCCATGTATCTCAATGGGAAGTGAGGTGCTATTCTCATTGGTCGCTGTGTGCTGGCGCCGACCAATGAGAATTGCGCCTCACTTACAGCGGTAAATTTGAAACTCAAAGTCCTCCATGTATCTCCATAGGAAGTGAGGCACGAAGCTCATTGGTCGCTGTGTGCTGGCGCCGACCAATGAGAATAGCGCCTCACTTCCCATTGAGATACATGGAAGACTTTGAGTTTCAAATTTAGCGCTGTAAGTGAGGCGCGAAGCCTTGGCTGTGTGTGGCGACAATCATACCACTTACACGTATTGAAACCAGTCCCATGTATCTCATGAAGTAGGGTATCCATTGTCGCTGTTGTGCCACCAATGAATGCCACTTACGCGGTAATTTAACTCAATCCTGTACTCATGAATGAGGCCGAGTCAGGCGTGGGCTGCGCGACCAATATAGCTCTTCCATTAGATATGGAGACTTGATTAAATTTAGGCTTAAGTGAGGCAAGCTCATTGGTCGCTGTGTGCTGGCGCCCGACCAATGAGCATAGCGCCTCACTTACAGCGCTAAATGTGAAACTCAAAGTCCTCCATGTATCTCAATGGGAAGTGAGGCGCTATTCTCATTGGTCGCTGTATGCTGGCGCCAACCAATGAGAATAGCGCCTCACTTACAGCGGTAAATTTGAAACTCAAATTCCTCCATGTATCTCAATGGGAAGTGAGGCACTATTCTCACTGGTCGCTGTGTGCTGGCGCCGACCAATGAGAATAGCGCCTCACTTACAGCGCTAAATTTGAAACTCAAAGTTCTCCATGTATCTCAATGGGAAGTGAGGTGCTATTCTCATTGGTCGCTGTGTGCTGGCGCCGACCAATGAGAATTGTGCCTCACTTACAGCGGTAAATTTGAAACTCATAAGTCCTCCATTATCTCCATAGGAAGTGAGGCGCGAAGCTCATTGGTCGCTGTGTGCTGGCGCCGACCAATGAGAATAGCGCCTCACTTCCCATTGAGATACATGGAAGACTTTGAGTTTCAAATTTAGCGCTGTAAGTGAGGCGCGAAGCTCATTGGTCGCTGTGTGCTGGCGCCGACCAATGAGCATAGCGCCTCACTTACAGCGCTAAATGTGAAACTCAAAGTCCTCCATGTATCTCAATGGGAAGTGAGGCGCTATTCTCATTGGTCGCTGTATGCTGGCGCCAACCAATGAGAATAGCGCCTCACTTACAGCGGTAAATTTGAAACTCAAAGTCCTCCATGTATCTCCATAGGAAGTGAGGCGCGAAGCTCATGGGTCGCTGTGTGCTTGCGCCGACCAATGAGAATAGCGCCTCTCTTCCCATTGAGATACATGGAGGACTTTGAGTTTCAAATTTAGCGCTGTAAGTGAGGCGCGAAGCTCATTGGTCGCTGTGTGCTGGCGCCGACCAATGAGCATAGCGACTCACTTACAGCGGTAAATGTGAAACTCAATGTCCTCCATGTATCTCAATGGGAAGTGAGGCGCTATTCTCATTGGTCACTGTGTGCTTGTGCCGACCAATGAGAATAGCGCCTCACTTACAGCGGTAAATGTGAAACTGAATGTCCTCCATGTATCTCAATGGGAAGTGAGGCGCTATTCTCATTGGTCGCTGTGTGCTGGCGCCGACCAATGAGAATAGCGCCTGACTTACAGCTGTAAATTTGAAACTCAAAGTCCTACATGTATCTCCATAGGAAGTGAGGCGCGAAGCTCATTGGTCGCTGTGTGCTGGCGCCGACCAATGAGAATAGCGCCTCACTTCCCATTGAGATACATGGAGGACTTTGAGTTTCAAATTTAGAGCTGTAAATGAGGCGCTATTCTCATTGGTCGGCGCCAGCACACAGCGACCAATGAGAATAGCGCCTCACTTCCCATTGAGATACATGGAGGACTTTCAGTTTCAAATTTACCGCTGTAAGTGAGGCGCGAAGCTCATTGGTCGCTGTGTGCTGGCACTGACCAATGAGCATAGCGCCTCACTTACAGCGGTAAATTTGAAACTCAAAGTCCTCCATGTATCTCAATGGGAAGTGAGGCGCTATTCTCATTGGCCGCTGTGTGCTGGCCCCGACCAATGAGAATAGCGCCTCACTTACAGCGGTAAATGTGAAACTCAAAGTCCTCCATGTATCTCAATGGGAAGTGAGGCGCTATTCTCATTGGTCGCTGTGTGCTGGCGCCGACCAATGAGAATAGCGCCTCACTTACAGCGGTAAATTTGAAACTCAAAGTCCTCCATGTATCTCCATAGGAAGTGAGGCGCGAAGCTCATTGGTCGCTGTGTGCTGGCGCCGACCAATGAGAATAGCGCCTCACTTCCCATTGAGATACATGGAGGACTTTGAGTTTTAAATTTAGCGCTGTAAGTGAGGCGCTATTCTCATTGGTCGGCGCCAGCACATAGCAACCAATGAGAATAGCGCCTCACTTCCCATTGAGATACATGGAGGACTTTGAGTTTCAAATTTACCGCTGTAAGTGAGGCGCTATGCTCATTGGTCGCTGTGTGCTGGCGCCGACCAATGAGCATAGCGCCTCACTTCCTATTGAGATACATAGCGGTCTTTAGAGCTGTGCATGGCCAGGCCCTTGGTTCTATTTTCGGCCACGGCGCTCGGCTCTCGTCGGTCGTCGCCGGGGCGGGAAACTCGCAATGGCCGCTGCGCGGCCATTGCTCGCGCCCCTGCAACGGCTCACAATGCCCGTTGCGCAGGCAATGCTTCGCAGGTCGCGTGGGCGCCGCGCGCCCACGGCCACAACGACGGAGGTAGCGCCGAAACTTACGGAAGTGCGTTAGGGGAATTATATATTAGATAAGAAAATAATGTGTATTGTGAATATATCTATGTGTATCACACACAGGTATGTATGATGGTATATGAGAAACAAAAATTGGATATATAATATGTGAGCAAAATTTGAGATCAAGGGGGCAAATAATATAACTGTATAATAATGAAAAAACTAGATGATAGTATACAAAATAATTTTGTTATATTTTCCTTTTCTTTCTTCAATAGGCTGCAAGAGGATATTTGGGAACCATGCTACTGAAAAGCATCTGAGGAAAATGTTTATTTTATAAAAATGTTAATAAAAATGTTTATTTAATTACCGTATATATAATTAATTAAAGCATCTATATAATTTAATTTGTAAAAATTAATACACAACAAAGGAATAAATAGGATAAAATCTAATACCTATTAAAAATTTCTTAGATAAAAGGTCAAGAAAATTTCTACTTTTAATAAAATGTTCATAAATTTTGTAAGATTTGTATCTAAATAATTTCTGATACCTAAAATCACTTTGTTCTTTAGGAAAGCCGGGTCCATCTGCAGTAACTGGTCTTGCTCCCTCTCCGGTTGGCTGGGAGAGTCCTCTGCTGCCACTCTGTGCTCCGGAGCTTCGTCACCACTTGCCATCGTTGTAAGTAGACTCTGCGGTGATCCACTTGCAGCACACCCAGACACCCTTCTGTCCATGCTCCTTGTTGCCTCTCCCTTTCGTGGGCTGGCCTCTCCTGTCTCGCCGTCGGCCACACCCAAGGGTGGAGCAATCCAGTCTTTTGAGTAGCCCTTCTTGCTCTCCGTAAACGAAGGGGGTAGACAACATTCCTCTCTCAGTGCTGGCCAGACCTATGATGGGGCACTGCAGCACGTTCCCCAGCCAGCACATGACTTCAGTTTATTGCGGCCACCATTACTCTGCTTTCCCAGTAAAGTCTTTTTAGCACAATCCTACAGGTGCACGAGACCCCTCGTCACCGGGTCGGTAGATTCTGTTCATGATGCTAAGGTTGATACGTTCCCCAGGGCCGTGGGATACTCAGAACTGGACTATGGTACTGCCGGGGAGTCACAGGGGTGGAGACTCAGCTCCGTGACCCTGGCAGTGTCAATTATAATTTGTGAGTTAAGGTTTTGAGGTTTGAAGTTGTGACGCCACTCGTGATGTTCGGCTATTGATGGCCGACGCTGCGGGTCGGGACAACTGGGGATGATGGAATCGCAGCTAAGGTGGTATCGCTTCCCACGGGTGGAGTGGTTCCCAAGGGAAACCGATATAGTCCATGGCAGTGGTAGGCCGTTGGTTTATTCTGACTGGATAGGCAGATTGGGGGTTGTATTACTGAGGCATGTATCTTGTGGCCTCTGCTGCTACGTGGCGCAGAAAGAAACAGTCTCACACAGCTTCTGAGTTTCTGTACCCGGTTTACTCAATGATCGGTTAAGTATTGCCACCGGGTGCTACCTTCTGCCAAACCCCAGTCCAGATTGTCCTCAAGGAACCGCGATAGCTCATCCAATACACACCTCTATTCCTACCTCTCTCTCTAGTTGCTCTCCCAGCACTGACTATCTGCCTCTCCTACCTGCACCTCCAAACACAGAGCCCAAATCCGGCAGCCACGGGTCTTGGCAGGTGACAGGTACCTAGTCCCCTGACCCTATTATTGCTACCTTCTTGGTGGATATGTCGGATTTTTGCCACAGCTCCTGTAGATCTTGTGGCCTCCGGTTCTGTGGTTGGAGCATTGAGCCTCCTTGCCACCTCAGGGCCGGTCCCTGGCTCTCAACCAGCCCCTCTTTCCGACTCTGGTCGAATCTGGATTCGGGTGCACAGATGGTTTTCTCTCTCTCTGCCCATACCCCTAGGGCTTCCTCTTGTCTTTCTCTCTGACTGATATTTTTCCTGACCCAGGATGAGCTCCTCTCAACTCCAGTCACTGGGCTAACTTCCCCACTACTCTCCCTCTCGACACCGCCTACCCTCTTCACTTCCCCCTCTCCCTGTCCTAAGACTGAGCCCTCCTACTAGTGGGTCCACCCACTGTTCCCCAGCCCGGGTTCTAGGGGTGTGTTTGGTGCTTGGTGGGTTTCTCAGACTTACCATCCCGTTTCTCTTAGCACAAGGATATCACACCCATGGAGTGGGTGCAGTACCCCTTGTGGTGACTAGACCACAGGGGCGCCACATCTACAATGCACAGAAGTTGCTCAGGTAGTGCAGCTAACCAGGATGATATATCAATGTGAGCTGAGGCAAGAAGGGTATCTGCGTCTGTCAGCAGTGTGCAGAGCATGGAGCAGATACCAGGAGAACACCAGTAGATGTGGAGGGGACAGTGGAAGGGCATAAAAACAGCAGTATGATGCTACCTCCTCATTTATGCAAGGAGGAACAGTGCCCAGAAGGAACTCAAGAGCCCACTGAACCTGCATGTGTGTGGCGCCCCTGAGTCTGGTGGTCACAGAATGGTACTCGCATGTCATATTTTGCTGTATTGCTTGTCTGAAGGCTAGTCTGATTTCTCTGCTGGAGGCTGAAGCATAGACATAGGTTGCCTGATCCCTTATAAGGAAATGTGCATGTGATGCTTGGGTTGGGCATGTGACACACTCTCTCTGGTAAAGGGGAGGGGTTAGTGTAGTAAGTCATGGGCAGTTGAGCATGAGGAAATGTCCAAGATGGAGGGTTGTGAAGCACTCGGTGGGCCGCAGACCTGAGCTCATCCTGACTTTCAAGACTTCCAAGGTCCGGTGACAGAACCTGAGAAGCTGTGTGGGTCTCTAACACCCAGCAACAAGTGTAGTTCCCATGGGCTCAGTAACATATAGGGTCAAAGACCTGCTCCAGGAATTGATGCCCACAGGACCGCATTGCCTTCCGGGCTGGAGGAAAAGCACTAGAAGAGAAGTGAAGTCGTATTAGTAGTTTCAGGCTATGACAACCCTTACGACTAAAAAAAAAAGTAGCTGTGGTAGGCAACACTACTCACCAGCAGAGGATTAAATCCCCGTTAAACAATCCAGACTGGAAGCCTGAGAAAGATATTCTGTGTCCAGTAGATCTGTCTGGACTGTCCAGTACACGGTAAAGTAAGCAACCAGTCTCCTGCTGTCTTATTTCCTGCTGCATCTCATCTACTATAAAATTTAATGGGAACCAACAATATATTGGAAATACAAAAACTAATAAGTTATGCACACAATGAACACATCTGTAGGACAATGTTCACCACCACAAAGACTGAATCACAATAAAAGTCAAACAAACGTGTAAAAAACAGGTGAAAAGCTGCTGAACAAGTAGTAAAAAACAGGGTATTTAGTTGATAATTTTTTTGCAAAAAATGTATCCTAAGCCTCTCTACCACTTCAAGGTAACCCGTATCAGAGCAGTCCCTAGCTGATGTATTTAAAACCTGACCATGTGTATTGGTACCTAAATGAGCAGGATCCAGACAGGTCCAATGTCTGACTTGGACTGACTGCATCACTGTCACCATCTATCTCCCAGGGACCAACCCTGCAGTGCCAGCCACATCCAGGCTGGACATGCCAACTGGAATCACAAACTTTCTACTTTCTTTTTATATATTTTTTGGGCTTTATAAATTCTGCACCCCTTACATAGCAACCCCCATTTCAGTGTAAGGCCAGGACACAACTGCTGAGATCGCCACCACCATGACATCAGGATTATACCCTGCTCCAGTAGTCTGAGTATCCCAGCCCTTACTGCTACACATATACAGTAGTCTCACAATGTGTCTGAGGATCTCATCTCAGTACCTTATGTCACTCAGGGTACCTCTGGCTAGAAGTGAAGGGCTGTGTGGTCCTCCAAAAAAAGTCTCCTCACCCCACTACTTACTAGCAGCAACTGGATTGGCCAGATTGCAAGGTCCTGACAGTACACCTAGGACCTTGCAATCTGGCCAATCAGGTGGCCGCTAGCGATCACGTAGTTGTGACATGTCGCCATCTGATTGGCCAGATTGCTATTGGCCATCTGATTGGCTGGTAGTCACAGGTCCTTGTCCGGGGATCGGATGTCATCTTTACCGGTCCTGGTGCAGCCGTCGGACAGGTGAGTATGTAATTTTATTATTTTTAACAACGTTTAATCACTTTTAGGCTACTTTCGCAGTGTATCTATAGATACACTGCGAAAGTATTCGTACATGCTACACTCGCAACAAGTACTAAGTACCGGTACCTACTCGTTGCGAGTATATCGAGTACGAATATTACGGTACTCGCTCATCCCTAATCATGCTAGAAGACTTCAGTTTTTTTTAATCTTATTCCATATGGATTGACTTGTTTAATGATTTTGGAATAAATAAATAATTTTTTATCTTCACCGAGTGGTTGTGTGGCAACTCATTCCAACCCTCTAGGCCGCTTTACACGTCACGATATCGCAACGCAACTACGATAAAAAGTCACCCGGTACGGGCGTTGCAGTCGATATCGTTCATGCGTTGTGTCATGTAAATGGGCAACGCAACTCAAAAACGATGCAACTACGATATCGTTTTTGAATTGTGCATGCTCTTCAACCGTGCAATATTGGCTAGGCGATCTGGCATGATCGTGCTGTGTGACAGCGCAACTACGATTTGGAGCGCAACTTCCCCTATTCACTACAATGTTAATTGGTCATTCCCTGAGTTGCTCAGGCACAGTGTGAAAAAGAGGCGTACAACATCGTAGTTGTGTTGCCTGCCGATATCTCCCTGTGTAACATCTCCTATGCGATTTTGGACAAGTGCCAAAAACGTGCGCGCTCCCGTGAAATCGTATGCAATATCGGAACGATATTGTGACGTGTAAACTGGCCTTCTCTTTCTACTTTACATTGCTGTGCTGCACAAGCAGGATTTGGCCCTCACCGGTTTGGCTTTCTCCGACTGCTTTACTCAAGTAAGCATGATGAGCAAATATTTCACCTTTGTCAAGAAAGGAAGTCCACAGTCCCACCATTCATGCAGTTTAAACTTTAAAGGGAACCTGACCTCACAAACTGACCCCCCGCATCTTTATACCTGTACCTGCATCCCCTCTTATCATTTCTAGGCATCCCTTTTGCAGAAAAAAACGATTTTGTAAAGTAGAGAAAAGAGGTTATATTTAACTTGTCCTGTGTGAGTTCTCTGTTTCTGAAAAAGTCTCAAAAGGCGGGCCTGTCTGCTGCTCCCTCCTCCTGCTTTGTAATTATGCACACCCCCTCTCGGCTTGCTGCAGTGCTGAGAGCCTTGCAGCATCATGAAAGGGGCGGGGCTAAAATCGTGTCATACTGGTAGCCCCGCCCCCTTTCATGACGTGGCCAGGCTCTCAGCACTGCAGCAAGCCGAGAGGGGGCGTGCATAATTAAAAGGGGGCGGAGGGAGCAGCAGACAGGCCTGCCTTTTGAGACTTTTTCAGAAACAGAGAACTCACAGAGGACGAGGTAAATGTAACCTCTTTTCTCTACTTTACAAAATCGTTTTTTTCTGCAAAAGGGATGGCTAGAAATTATATGAGGGGGTGCAGGTACAGGTATAAAGATGCGGGGGGGTCAGTTTGTGGCGTCAGGTTCCCTTTAGGCCATGTGCACACGTTGAGTATTTGATGAGCTTTTTACCTCAGGATTTGTAGCCAAAACCAGGAGTGGATAATTAAATACAGAAGTGATGACATGTTTCTATTATGGTGGGGTTACACGTAGCGATATCGTCCCGATATCGCATACAACGCCGCGGGAGCGCGCATTTTGGGAGCACTTTTCCCGATATCGCATCGCCGGTTTACACGCTGCGATATCGGGAAACAACGTCCCTCCGATGTGTACGCCCACCAACCCAGTAACGACCATTTAACATGGGAGTTAATGGGTGAGGTGCGAGTACGCATCGGAGTTGGGCTGTCACACGCTGTGATGCTGGTACAACGGCCTTGCGATATCGGGAAGTTGAATAGCTCTGCTATTCAACTCCGATATCGTTTTGGCATCGTTCCAGCATCGCGTTGTATGCTAAAACAGTACAACGCGCACCCAATATCGGGTCCAACTCGCGACCCCCGTGACTTTTTGTCGGAGTTGGGTCGGAGTTGGACGCCGATATCGCGCCGTGTAAACCCACCATTAGACTTTTCCTCTGATTGCCCCACTCCTGGTTTTGTCTACAAATCCTGAGGTAAAAAACTCATCAAATACTCATCGTGTGCACGAGGCCTTAAACTTTATTGCAGTTCCATAAACAGGTTAAAATAAGCTGATAGACCATGTAGATTCCTGCCTGATATGTTTCAGGTGCGAACACCCTTGCATTAATTACAAGCCACACATACGAATTAACTCTTTCAAAATGTTGCTTACTTTAAATCATTCATCATCTATAAAATATTATAATGTATATAATTACAGATCCACATCTAAATATATATATATACATATACACATTAAGAGCAAAGGTGATCTTTTTTTTTTACAAAAAATGCTTATCCTTACTATAGAGAATAATAAAGAAGGGGGATTAGATCCAGAAAAAAATTTTTTTTTGCTCCCTCATCAAAGAGAAGAAAGTGCCTAAAGGTACCGTCACACAGGGACATATCGCCGGCGATATTGCCGGGGATCGCGGGAGCGCGCATCCCTGACAACATCGCCGGTGAGATGTCACACTGAGCAACTTACCGGCGATGTCGCCGGCTAGTTGCCGCGGCTATCGCTCGCTGGGTTGCCCAGCAACCCAGCAAGCGATCACTCGCAATGTTGGATATAGGTGGAATCGCCCGCAACATTGCAGGTTGCCGCGTTACACAGGGCGATCAGGCAGGATCGCCTGAGCAACATCGCCAGGTTTCCCAACATTGTTGGGAAACCTGGCGATGTGACTCAGGCGATTCATCGCCTGATTATCGCCCTGTCACACGAGGCAACTCGCCGGCGATGTCGCCGCAACCTGGCCACGCCCCTCAGTTGCCGGCAACATCGCCGGCGATATGTCCCTGTGTGACGGGCCCTTAAGGGCGGCTTTACACACACCAACTTCTGTGACCAACTTCTGAACAGATCTCTGGTTGCAGTGAAATCATGGACACTTATCCATTTTGTGGCTGTGTACAAATGGAGCAATGTATCCATGATTTCACTGCAACCAGAGATCTGTTCAGAAGTTGGTCACAGAAGTTGGTAAGTGTAAAGCGGCCCTAAAACACAAGATAAACATGTTAAAAGCCACAAAAGATAGTTTTTGTTTCTTTTTTCTAAAATTGCATTAAAATTCTGATCAATAATTTACCAGTCAGTTTTTATTGCATAGCGGGATGGTAAATTATTTCAGAATATAAATGTCTGTAGTTATTGCAAATGAGCATGATAGCTCTTGTACTTTTTTTTGCTCTATCGTCTACGGTACCTATATGTCTACAATTTATATTTGATTTACTTTTGATACAAACCGGCATATTTATCAAGATAAATACCTTGATAAATATGCCAATTTGTATCAAAAGTAAATCAAATATAAATGTAGATATATAGGCACCGTAGATGATAGAGCAAAAAAAAGTACTAGAGCTATCATGCTCATTTGCAATAACTACAGACATTTATATTCTGAAATAATTTACCATCCCGCTATGCAATAAAAATTGACTGGTAAATTATTGATTTCTTGGCCATTTGTATAATCTTGTCGCTATTCAATAAAAAAAAAAATCCAATTTTTTTTGCCTGTGCTCAACACCCTTTGGAAAAGATTTCATTCCTTTACAAGTACAAGGTCAGATCCATTTCAGATCCATGCAAGAAATGTCTGCTTCTGTTTTAATGAACTATGTGCTGTTCATCAGTTAACTGCCTAGTGGTCATTGTCAAGGACCCTCTTAAAGATTACAGAAATAAAAAATAAGGCTTGGCTAAATATTTTTTCAAATTATATAATAAAGTAGTAAAAGAAGTTTAAAGAGAGTCTGTTAGCACAGAATTAATGTTTAAACCACCTACATGTGCTCGGTGCACCCTTAGTGTGCCTAAAACATTTAAGTGAATCTTCCCACCCACATGTTTTCCATGTATTTGTGGCGCCACAGCTGTCTAGTCGCCACGAAGATACTGCACCTAATCCATAAGAGTGGTATCCCACTGCCATGTAAGATGGGGACACAACACCGAGATCCAAACATCTGCACCAAACACCACTCCTAACTCCTGACCAGGAGATAGAGGGGGTGAAAGTGACCCCATATGAGGAGCTCCATCTGCTGGAGGGAATAGGCAGAGGGAGAGGGAACAGAGAGTAGAAAACAGAGCAGGAGGAGGAGTTAGCAGTTGGAGACAGACGTTAGTCTGAGTGAGACATCTAGAGAGATGGAGTTCTAGGGGAGGCTAGAACTGGGGCCTAATGGGTCCTGTGAGTAGGTTTGCCGAGGAAAGCCCAGCCAGAGGCACCCCGAATCTACAACCGCCTTTGAGATCGTTGCCAGGAGAACTGGTTGCAAGAGGGAACCAGCCCCAATCTGGCAACAACACTGTAAGGTTGAAGCAGGAAACTGGCGACCACTGGGCTTTATATGCAGTAGTCAACTACCGTGGACAATCCGCAGGATGGTGGCTAGACCTAGGCTCAGAGAACATGTTGACTGTCACTCGACAGCCATCAGCTTGGGACACTGTAGGAAGAAGGCGCAGGGAAGGAGTGGCGAGTAATCCAGTGCAAAGAAGGGCAACCTGGAAAGGCGTACAGAAAGGGGTCTCTGTGGAGTGAACCTGGACTGCCTGGAAATTGACTGGATTGTGGGCCCGTAGGACACAGTACTCTGCTGGGTTGCTTTGCACAAGCGTCAGTAAAAAGTAAAATAGCTGCACCCCTTTGTGTCCTCCTGTTATTTCCAACACCCTCCTTGCAGCCTCCTGCACCCTAAATATTACTGCCATTGTCCCCAAAGACTCCTGCATTACACCCGCTCCACCTGTGAGGAGTGTCACCATCCTGGCTGCCACTACATCTATCCCCTATCACCCCTGACCAGGTACCACAGGTGGCGTCATGTAAAGACTCATTATTCCCTGTAAATACCCCCACTCCTTCACGGCCAGGGCCATGGAGCTGGGCCACATCCACCGTGATCTCCCTGAAGGTACTGTCACACGCGGCAATTTTGCAAGCAATTTCACTGGCAATTTGCTGGTTGCAGTGAAATCATGGATACATGGTTCTGTTTTGTTGCCGTGTAGAAATGGAACCATGTATCCATGATTTCACTGCAACCAGCAAATTGCCAGTGAAATTGCTTGCAAAATTGCCGCGTGTGACGGTACCTTGAAAGATTGCTGGCCTGGCTATCGAGAAACCCCATGCCCTTGCAGCCATTGTATATTTCTGCCATTCTCTGGTTCTATAAAGCCAGATCTGTCAATCAATGACAAGGATAGGTGGAGATAGAGGGAAAACAAGTAGGTGGGAAGGTGCACCTAAATATTTGGTCATGCTAAAGGTGCCCCAAGCACTTAGCTTAAGGTATCATTCAGTGTTGACAGTCTGCTTTCCTTTCATGGCTGGGTAGGAGACATGTGATAGCTCTGGGTCTTCTGGATTTTAAATTAAGTTAATTTATTTTGTGCCAGCAAGTGTTAATGTCAGTTTTTTCTTTGCTGGCAGTTCCAGGCCTATTTTTTTCAGTTTGCGGACATGTTGGTGACCACATCCACCTCCCTGTAATTAGTCACATGGCTCATCACATGATGCTGTTTATGGAAAATCTCTTTCAAAGTGGACCTGGGTGGAGTAAAGAGATGCCTGCTGTTAGTGCAGTGTTAGGGGTGCTTCATCCTAAGCAAGATCGCTAGCGAGATTGCTGCAGAGTCACAAGTTTTGAGACGCAACAATGACCTAAGCAGCGATCTCGCTATGTGTTACATGTAGCAGTGACCAGGCCCTCGCTGTGAGATCGCTGATCGTGATGGAATGGTCTGGACCGTTTTTTCATCGTCGGTCTCCCGCTGGGCATGCTGCATCGATGTGTTTGACAGGGACAACGACCAATGATCTCAATTCTACGCCCGAGAGTGACAGTGACGACCGTCGTATCGTTCCTGCATCTCTGGTGAGATCTGACTGTTTGACATCCCACCAGTAACCACGTTGAGATGCTCCAGTGATCCCTACCAGGTCGTATCACTGTCGGGATCACTGGAGCATCACTATGTGTAACGGGGCCCTTAGCTGTAGACTATGGTGTTTGGGCAGTGACACTGCCGAAACGTTGCAGTCCTAGGACCAAATAAACCCACATTACTTGAACTGGAGGAAGTGCTGCCTTTCATTTTATCATCTACTTATTTGCCATTGATTGTGGTAAGAGGGCTTTGCACCCGACCTGTAGAGTTGTGCTGTTTCGTTTTTTGTTTTTTTATATATATATATATATATATATATATATATATATATATATATATATATTCATAAATGTGTGTTTGAGACTCATAGTCTGTTTTAGAGTAAAGTGTTTTGTACTTTACTCCTCGTGTGCTGGGCTGTTTCTGCGCGTAGGAGCTTTGATACTGCCCCACAGAGACTGGTAACCAAACCGCAGGCCTCTGGCCTGATGGTCTGAGGTATACAAACGCAAGACACTACACGTGCTCCTGTACAACAGGACTGGCCAAGTACAGACCTCAAGGATTGCAAACAGTGAATGTTTTCTGTATTTACTTAGCATCAAAATCTTCATGTCTATTTTGAAGCCATATACAAAAAAATCACCGAATTGGTACTAAAATTTATATAGAAAACTCACCGAAGTTTGGACACTTTTTCTACCCCTTGCATCTAGCAGGTGGCTGCAGATCCCCCACCACCAGCCTCTCCCTGCATACATGGCTGGTCGCCTGGTTGCTACAAACCGCACCCATGTTATAGGTTGCAGGGGTCTGTGTACCGGTGTCTAGACGCATGTGTTACCTCCTGGGGGATCTGCAGCCACCTGCTAGATGCAAGGGGTAGAAAAAGTGTCCAAACTTCGGTGAGTTTTCTATATAAATTTTAGTACCAATTCGGTGATTTTTTTTGTATAAAGCTAAATTATACATGTGTTATACATGTGGCTAGGTACTCGTGAGTGTAAGGGCCCTTGACGGTGGGTCATGAGCTTACGATATTCTGGCGCCATAATACCAACTGACACCTTACATCATTATCTTTAGTGTCGACTTGCATCTTTTTATCCATCGCAGTTGAGGTTGTTTTCCTCTAGGGGGCGTCTGTCACAGTGGTGCATATTTCAGTGCTGAGCAGCCCACCCGGTCTAAAAGGAGGCGTCACCAATAGGCTGCTCAGACACTATGCAACACCTGAGTGTGGCAGATGCCTGATGGTGTCCATGTGTCTGCATTCTCCACCAGCCTCTCCCTGCATACATGGCTGGTCGCCTGGTTGCTACAAACCGCCCCCATGTTATAGGTTGCAGGGGTCTGTGTACCGGTGTCTAGACGCATGTGTTACCTCCTGGGGGATCTGCAGCCACCTGCTAGATGCAAGGGGTAGAAAAAGTGTCCAAACTTCGGTGAGTTTTCTATATAAATTTTAGTACCAATTCGGTGATTTTTTTTGTATAAAGCTAAATTATACATGTGTTATACATGTGGCTAGGTACTCGTGAGTGTAAGGGCCCTTGACGGTGGGTCACGAGCTTACGATATTCTGGCGCCATAATACCAACTGACACCTTACATCATTATCTTTAGTGTCGACTTGCATCTTTTTATCCATCGCAGTTGAGGTTGTTTTCCTCTAGGGGGCGTCTGTCACAGTGGTGCATATTTCAGTGCTGAGCAGCCCGCCCGGTCTAAAAGGAGGCGTCACCAATAGGCTGCTCAGACACTATGCAACACCTGAGTGTGGCAGATGCCTGATGGTGTCCATGTGTCTGCATTCACCACCAGCCTCTCCCTGCATACATGGCTGGTCGCCTGGTTGCTACAAACCGCCCCCATGTTATAGGTTGCAGGGGTCTGTGTACCGGTGTCTAGACGCATGTGTTACCTCCTGGGGGATCTGCAGCCACCTGCTAGATGCAAGGGGTAGAAAAAGTGTCCAAACTTCGGTGAGTTTTCTATATATATTTTGAAGCCAGCAAAGTCTATGTGAGATACGAAGAGCTGTGCCAATGTGTTTTTTTCCTTGCATATTTGGTGCAGATTTGGGGGCACAAAAAAGCAATCTGAACCAAATGTGCAAGGAATAAAAAAAAGCAATGTGGGCACAGCATAGTAACATAGTAACATAGTAACATAGTTTTTAAGGTTGAAGGAAGACCTTAAGTCCATCTAGTTCAACCCATAGCCTAACATGTTGATCCAGAGGAAGGCAAAAAAAAACCATGTGGCAACACTAAGCTCCACATTGGGGGAAAAAATTCCTTCCTGACTCCAGATACGGCAATCAGACTAGTTCCCTGGATCAACGCCCTATCAAAGAATCTAGTATGTATAACTGGTAATATTATAATTTTCAAGAAAGGCATCCAGGCCCTTCTTAAATGTTAGTAGTGACTCACTCATTACAACATCATGTGGCAGAGAGTTCCATAGTCTCACTGCTCTTACAGTAAAGAATCCGCGTCTGTGATTATGATTAAACCTTCTTTCCTCCAGACGTAGAGGATGCCCCCTTGTCCCAGTCTCAGGCCTAAGAGTAAAGAGATCATTAGAAAGGTCTCTGCACTGTCCCCTCATATATTTATACATTATTATAAGATCACCCCTAAGCCTTCGTTTTTCCAAGCTAAATAACCCCAAGTTTAATAACCTGTCTTGGTATTGCAGACCCCTTAGTCCTCTAATGACTTTTGTCGCTCTTCTCTGGACCCGCTCTAGTTCAGCTATGTCTTTCTTATACACCGGAGACCAGAATTGTACACAGTATTCTAAGTGTGGTCGCACTAGTGACTTGTATACAGGTATAATTATGTTCTCCTCATGAGTATCTATGCCTCTTTTAATGCATCCCATTATTTTATTTGTCTGACTTGTTATATGCTTTGCTGGCCTCAGGATAGACATGCAGATTTGATGCAGATTTTCAAAATCTGCATAGAAAAAAGCATCAAACAACACACAATGGATACAGGGTCTAAGAAAATCCAGGGAGAGCTGCAGTTGAGATAAAAGGGCTCGTGGATTCCTCATGCCCCCTGACTACTTCCACAAAGACTTCTAGGGCAGGGAGTCCAACTACAGTCCTCAAGATCTAAAAACAGTTCAAGTTTTCAGGATTTCCTTAGCATTGCACATGTGCTAATTTCATCACCTGCAGAGGTGATGATTCTAGCACCTTGTGCAATGCTAGGTAGATCCTGAAGTCTTGCACTGTTTGTGGCCTTTGAGGACTGCACTTGTCCAGCCCTGTTCTACTGGAGTGTTTGCAGTGTCTTGTATTTCCATACCTCAGACCGTCAAGCCAGAAGCCTGCGGCTTGTTTGCTAGTCTCTGTAAGGCAGTATCAAAGCACCTCTTTGCAGAAACAGATCAACACACAATGAGTGAAGTAAAAAAAACTTTACTGTAGCACAGACTATAATAAGCTTCAAACACATATATAAATATACACAGTATAAATAAGGAAAGTACCACAGGAAGCAGCAGACTGTATTAAAATGGTGCAAAACCTATCAAGGACAGAGTCCATTAAGGGCTTTGAGTTGTAGCACAAAGGCTGCATGCATTGCCGCTAATCTTAGCAACTGGCATTAAACTTGGGAAGGGCAAAAATAAAATTAACAATAAAACAGGCCTTGCATTTTTGAAGAAGTGAACAAAAACTGAAAAAATCTTTCTTTGGACAAAATGACAACTAAGAGACGGGTCAGTGACCCAACAACATGCTTTTTTAGGTCAGTACTCTCTTTAGTCAGAGTGGAAAGACTTTAGCAGCTTTTTCAACCTTGCCCGGATGAAGGACACAGTTCCTCCTGTTACTTCACTGATGGACAGACTCAGGGAGTTGCAGGGGCTACTCTTCCAGGAACATTCTTCACCATCACTTGCCACTCAGCACACCTCATAACGGGGCACTGCTGGAGAAGACAATGGAGGAATTATGGGATGACCACCCCCTCTAAGAGAGACATTAGTAACTTGGGCAATACTCACAGGTCCTTTAGAATTAATGGCCACTTTGGGGTGGGTTCAGCTAGCAGGCTAACCAAGAGAGGCCTGCCCTACACCTAATGCCTCTTTCTCTGCCAGTTGGCCTCCTGCTGTCACTTCTCAAAGTTGGCGGCAGCAGCAACCCAACTTACGCCAACCATCCCTTGCTGCCCATCACCTATATGAAGGTGATATCTTCTCAACAAACATTGTGGAGAGTCTTTTAGGATGATGGTCACGCAACAGAGTGGACCAATTGATGTAATTCTGATGCCCAGTGTCTTGTTCGGCTAAGAAGCCAAACCCCCTATCCTGGAAGAGTGCCACCACCTTGCCTCAGATACATTGGTTGTTGAAGTGATTGGCCTTAGGTCCATGCAATCATTATTGGGCGATGGCATCTGCGAACTGAATCTCCTCATGAAAGGAGATTGGACGGGGAGGTTCATGCCATACTGGATAGATGCTTTGAGGTACTAGAGGTCCCCACATGGCATTCTCCGAGTCAAAGGCTTCTGGCATGGGCTCTACACACCGCTGGGAAACAGTACCTCATGTTATTCTACTGCCAGATGGACTCAGGGGTTGTAGGGGCTACTCCTCCAGGAACATTCTCCATCACCACTTGCCCCCCAGCACTCCACATAATGGCCACCACTGGAGAAAACAATGTAGGAATTAGGGGACGACCATCCCCTCTAGGAGAGACAAGAGTAACTTGGGCAACACCAATGGGTTCTTTAGGATCGATGGCCCCTTTGGGGTAGGTTTAGCTCACTCGTTAAACAAGAGAGGCCTGGCGTCCACCCGGTGCCACATTCTCTGCCGATTGGAATCCTGCTGCCACTTCTAAAAGTCAGTGGTGATGGCAACCCGGCTTACACCAACTGTGATCCATCCATTGGTGCTCATCACCTTCATAAAGGTCTCCAGTTATGTAGAAAACCGGGCACCAACAGGTTATCTGGGTACAAGTGTGAAGCAACCTGGAGGTTCCTCCTGGCAGCGGCCGTTGCACGATTCAATAAGGCACACAATACTAAGTCCAATATAGGAAAAAAGAGAAGCGGCACTCACCCTTTTAGATGCCAAATCCTTTATTTCGTCTTGCTCATCCTACCATAAACAAATCAGCGGGGAGAGGGAGAGGGGGCTGGCGGACGACGGCTTGCCGTTTCGCAGCTCTTGCTGCTTCAACGGGTCCAGTCTGGACCCATTGAAGCAGCAAGAGCTGCAAAACGGCAAGCCATCGTCCGCCGACCCCACTCCCTCTCCCCGCTGATTTGTCTATGCTAGGATGAGCAAGACAAAATAAAGGATTTGGCATCTAAAAGGGTGAGTGCCGCTTCTCCTTTTTCCTATATTGGACTTACCTTCATAAAGGTGTTATTCTCCCAAGAAAGATAGTGCAAAGTCTTTTGGGATGATGGTCATGCAACAGGGTGGACCAATTGATGTAGTTCTGATACCCAGTGTCTTGATCGGCTAAGAAGCCAAACCCCCTATGCTGGAAGAATGCCACCACCTTGACTCTGATAAATTGGTTGTTGAAGTGATTGGCCTTAGGTCCATGCAATCATTATTCGGTGATGGCATCTACAAGACAAATCTCCTCAAGAAAGGAGACTGGATGGGGTGGTTCATGCTGTACTGGATAGATGCTTGAAGGGGGGTAGGGGGTCCCCACATAGCATTCTTCCTGTCAAAGGCCTCTGGCGAGGGTGCTACACACAGCTGGGAAACAGGGCTTTTGCCTCTTGTACCTGCTCCTCTTTCTTGTCCTTCTTGGCTTCCTCATCATCTTCATCATGCTACTTGTCCTGGTGTATTTGCTGATCCAGTTGCTGGCAGCACTGGCTGCAGGTGTAATACAGCCAGGCATGCTGTAAGATCCTTTGGAGTCTGATATCTGGTGCTCCCAGTTGGCATGGGGAATAGCTTACCTCCTGTGAGCTCCTCAGGTCCATCTCTGGCATCCAAGCCCAGCACTGGATCTGGACCTAACTGCATATCAGGCCCAATGTGGGTAGCGCGGTTGAGCTACAGGTCACATATGGACCATGTCCTGTGCTGGCTGCTCCGTTTCTAGTGCTGCTGAATCACCCTCTGCCCCAGGGGTGGTGAGAAAGATGATATCCTCCAGGCCAGATATATCTGCATAGCTAAACTGCATACTGCAGGCACACGTTAGCAAACTCAAACTGTAGCAGAGCGTAGCTGTGTTGCACTGTACTGCATTGCTAGGATGACGTCAATCTCCTTAGAGATGCCTCTTTGCTTTGCCTAGGGACCCACCTCTTCCAGGACACAAACAATATTTTACAGTATATTATTGTTTGCACAATATTGTTGCTGAGCTCATCATTAACCACTTCATGAGGTGGACTGCAGAAAGCACCTGATTAACAAATCCCATTCCACATGCCACAGGTCACATCTGAGCTTGCAGTTCGGTGGAGTGATTATTGAAGCCTGGCATATTTAAAGGTTATTTAGCTCAACACCAATTCATCTGGAGTGCTGAATAAGACTAGTGGGCAGTAATGCACACTTGTGCAAATGCCATTAATCTGTATTGTAAATCTATGGAATGAAATTAATTAAAGTGATTGCACATTTTTAGGAAGCAATGTCCATAGTATGCTGTTTCATGAGTGTGAAAAGACCTAGATGACCATGTATGTGAAGCATATAATGGCCATATGTTATTTTTATATGAATTGCTATCACGTAAGTGTAGAAGAGATGGCCTTGCATGCTGCTGACCTTCTGTAATAACAAAGGTTTGCTCTAAAAAATATACTACTACTACTAATATTATTATTATTATTCTAATATAATATTAATAATAATAATAATAATAATAATGATAAAAAATCCAAAGCTAATAAATAAAATATTCAGCTCTCTTAAACGGATGTTTTAAGGACATTGTAAGCTTCATAGACTTTACAGCTGCTGCCAGATCTGTTTTCAAAATTTACACCCTCCATGTGTCAAAAACACCTGCAAACTCCAGTAAACTTAAAAAAAATACTTTAAAGCTGCAAAACATTCTACAGTCGGTAGACTCACTGGCTGGGAAAAATCCTTTTCTTTTCAATGCTTTGTTTATTTGAGTTGAAGAATAAAAATACAAACCTTGTATAAAATGTCACAATCATTGCAAGACAGACTTAGGTAACAGGAATTTTGTTCAATCGAATCATCTTCAAGGTCATTGCATCTTGACTCATAACCAACCAGATTCAATTAATGTGCCTTTTATCACTATTTTAGAGATAAGATAAGTGAATGCCTAGGGTCAAACTTGAGCCTTGCATCTGTTAAAACCGTCAGTTTTTCAAAGTTGAAAATGTTGAAAAACTGATCCGTTAATGGATCTATCGGCTCCAATGCAAAAAACGCACTGTCAAGAGTGCACTGTAAAAACGCTATGCGTTTTTGAAACTGCAACAAAAGACGCTGCAAGGAGCGTTTTTAGGTGCAGTAAAAAATGTATGTGTTTTTTTAACATGGGGCCCTATGGTAAACGCATCCATTAACTCAAGGTACATAAATGTACCATGTGTTAACGCATGTGTTAACACATAGCGTTTTTTAGATGCAAAAATGGCATTTTACAAAAACAAAATCAGGTTTTGGAAATAGAAAAACACTGACTCCCAAGGGTGACCCTAGCCAATGTCAACTAGTTTCCGACTCTACAGATAAAGCATTGTTTTTGAAATTTGAGTCTACATGGTAACTTTAGCTTGCATCAGTCAAACATTATCAATCTGGATAGAAAAAGTGTTAAGAGGGGTAAAGAAGGGATATCAGGGAGAAGATGCAGGTAGGGTGTGGGTAGGGGGGTGGTTCAGAAGGGATTTGCCTTATTTCAAGAGGCTGAGATATAAGTTTTAGTTGGCATGAATCAGAGGTGTATCGCACACTCCTTTATCAGGAATGATATACGAATTGAACTCTTTATATACTTTATATCTCAAACATGGTTTCTACAGTTCCTTGAATTTAGGTGTGTTATGTTGAGAAATGGCAGCTAGTTCTGCCATGTGCTACATTAAATCTAGTTGCAAGAGCAATTGCTTTCTAGTGGGTATGTCAGTCGAGCTCCAGTGCACTGGTATTAAATATTTTAGGACATCTGAGATGGACTATGAAACGGCTTTTGAAAAAATTTGCAATATTGGGCACGACCACCAAGTGTGTAAGCTAGTGCCTTCACCCAAGCCACAATTCAGGCAGCAGTTTGAGTTGTTTGATTGCTAACTGTGGGATTGTGATGGGGTGATTTGTTATCAGTGTACTTTTTTGTATGAGTTTTCTTTTAATTTAACAAGGAGATGACCCATGTAAGGCCTGATAAATGAAAATAGCTTGGTCTGTTGTAAAAGTGACACCCAGTTCTTTCTCCCAGTTAATAAGGTATGCTCTCTTTACTGGCAGGTCTTTAGTGATAAGTATTTTATAAAGGGAGGATAGTACTTTTTTGGGGATGTTTTTTGCGAGCACAGGACTTAATATGCTGACAGGGATCTGAGAAAGTTTATTTGCCTTTTCCTCTGGGGCATTTATTTCTGCAATGTTATATACTGGACGAATGAGATATTATTTAATTGTTGGATCTTTATGACATCTTGTAGTGGAAGTTGGGTTCCTTCAGCAAATACTTGGTCTAGCATTATTTGATCCCCGTGTGCAGGATCTTCAGTACCTTCAGTACTTTACTTAGCCCATTGCATCAAAATGTCGTTCATTTCAATGCTTTTATATCTATGTGAATTAGTCATCCACTATTACCGCCCCATTCCCCCTCCATCACCCTTTATCCACATCAGCGCCTCTCTACTTCCCTTTACTATGTCCTGCTCCCATACTCTCTTCACCCTACTCAATAATCTAAGCCCGTCATATTCCAGGGTCTTGCATCAACAAAAACAATGTCATAGAGCCAAACATTACTCGCTCCTTCTCTTTCTACTACTGCTTATGTCAGGCGATATTTCTCCCAATCCTGGTCCACCCTCTTCCAACTTCAACCCCCCCCCACGCCTCACACAGAAATCCCAGCAACCTTATTAGCATTACCTGCACACCTTCATCTCCCTCTTTTAAATGTGCACTCTGGAATACACGGTCCGCATGCAACAAACTTCCCTTTATCCACAACTACTTTCTCACTAACTCTCTTAACCTTTTGGCCCTTACTGAAACCTGGATCCAGGACTCAGACACTGCCTCCCCTGCTGCTATCTCCTACGGCGGTCTACACTTCTCTCATTCCCCGAGACCTGGAAACAGACGTGGTGGTGAAGTTGGCCTACTCCTGTCCCCACAATGTACTTTCCAGGTCATCCCCCCCCACTCCATCACTCTCATTCCCTTCTTTTGAGGTTCACACCATTAGGCTGTTCCGTCCCCTCCCCCTCAGAGTACCGGTGGTGTATCGCCCCCCCAGATTCAACAACCCACTTCCTCGACCACTTCTCCGCGTGGCTGCCGCACTTCATGTCCTCAGAAGTACCAACCCTTATCCTGGGAGACTTTAACATCCCCATAAACAGCCTCAACTCCACATCTGCATCCCAGCTCCTGTCTCTAACCACTTCTCTTGGCCTCTCACAACTCTCAACCTCTGAGACACATAATGATGGTAACACCCTTGACCTGGTCTTTAACCGACTCTGCTCTACCTCCTCCTTAGACAACTCATCTTCTCTCTCTGATCACAACATTCTCACCTTCACACTCACAAACCCTCGCCCATCACAGCATAGTCTGACCTATCACACATTCAGAAATCTACAGGCCATCAACCCTCATACATTCACAGACTCTCTTCTCTCATCACTGTCCCCAATCTCCTCCTTCTCCTGCCCCAATCTGGCTGTGAATTACTACAATGAGACTCTTAAAAGTACCCTGGACCAATTAGCGCCCCTCACCCTCAGAAACTCCAAACACAGAGTAAAACAGCCCTGGCTCACATCACAAACTCGATTCCTCCAGCGATGCTCGAGGAGTGCCGAACGCCTATGGAGGAAAACTCGCTCACCAGGAGACTTCATCCATTATAAATTCATGCTAAAACCTACAACTCTGCCCTTCACCTCGCCAAACAGACCTACTTCACCACCCTGATCTCCTCGCTAGCCAACAACTCAAAGAAACTCTTTGACACCTTTCACTCTCTCCTCAGTCCGAAAGTGCAGGCTCCTATCACTGACCTCTGTGCTGATGATCTGGCCTCTTACTTCACAGAGAAAATAGAAAACATCCGTCAGGAAATCAGCTCCCAACCTTCAAGTGTTTCTACTACCATCTGTCCCCACATCCCCTCTGGCACACTCTCCATTTTTGACCCAGCCACAGAAGAAGAAGTCTCCAGGCTCCTCTCGTCCTCACTTCCCACTACATGCACCTCCGACCCATTCCCTCGCACCTACTACAGACCCTCTCTCCAGTGGTCACCAGTCACTTAACCACAATCTTCAATCTCTCCCTCTCTACTGGCATCTTCCCCTCCTCCTTCAAACACTCAATTATTACTCCACTACTAAAGAAAACATCCCTTGACCCATCCTGCACAAATAACTACAGACCTGTCTCCAATCTCCCCTTCATCTCAAAACTCCTGGAGCGCCTGGTCTACACCCGCCTCACCCATTACCTCACCACTCACTCTCTTTTAGATCCATTGCAGTCTGGCTTCCGCCCCATACATTCTACAGAAACTGCCCTTATCAAAGTGACCAATGACCTTCTGACAGCAAAACGTAATGGTGACCACTCTCTGTTTATCCTTCTTGACCTCTCTGCGACTTTTGACACTGTTGACCACCATCTCCTACTCGCTATGCTGCACTCCATTGGCATCAAGGACACGGCTCTCTCCTGGTTCTCTTCCTATCTTTCTGACCGCTCTTTCAGTGTATCATTCTCTGGCTCCACTTCCTCTCCTCTTCCTCTCACTATTGGGGTCCCTCAGGGTTCAGTCCTTGGCCCTCTCCTCTTCTCACTCTACAGCCCCGATTGGACAGACCATCAGCAGATTTGGCTTCCAGTACCATCTTTATGCTGATGACACACAACTATACACTTCAGCCCCTGACCTTACTCCTGCTCTAATGAAGAACACCAATGACTGTCTAACCGCAGTCTCCAATATCATGTCCGCTCTCTATCTGAAACTCAACCTTTCCAAAACTGAACTTCTTCTGCTCCCACTCTCTGCCAACTTCCCTAAACCTGACATGTCTCTCTCGGTGTGCGGCACCATGATAATGCCCAGTCAGCAGGCTCGCTGTCTCGGTATTTTGATGGATACTGATCTCTCCTTCACCCCATATATACAATCTCTCACCCGCTCCTGTCGCTTGCACCTGAAAAATATCTTCAGAATTCGCCCTTTCCTCACCATGGAAACAACCAAAACCCTCACCGTGGCCCTGATTCATTCCCACCTTGACTACTGTAATTCTTTATTAGCTGGCCTCCCCCACAATAAGCTTTCCCCTCTCCAGTCTATCCTCAATGCAGCAGCCAGGATCACCTATCTAGCAAACCGTTACTCAGATGTTTCTGCTCTGTGCCAGTCACTACATTGGCTACCCGTACACTATAGAATCCAATTCAAATTGCTCGTTGTCACCCACAAAGCTATTCGTGGTGCGGCACCTCCTTACCTCTCCACCCTCATCTCTGTCTACCACCCCACCCGTCCCCTTCGCTCTGTACGTGACCTCAGACTAACATCGGCATTAATCCGAACCTCCCATTCCCGACTCCAAGACTTCTCTCGAGCTGCACCAAACCTCTGGAATGCTCTACCCCAAAAATTAGGACCATCCACAACTTGTATAGCTTCAGATGCTCCCTAAAAACACACGTCTTCAGGGCGGCCTATCCTTCTCCCTAACAGTAGTCATTTAGACATAAGACATTCATTGTTATAAGCCCCTATACTTTGTGTTCCCATCCCGTCTTATATTGTAAGCTCCTTCGAGCAGGGTCACCTTCATTTTTTGCCTTTTTATTGTATTTCCTAAGTTGATTCTATGTTTATTGTATGTAACTACTGTTCTGCATTACCTTTCTGTAACATATATTTTTGTTATATGTACCGTTGTACTGTAAAGCGCTGCGGAATATGTTGGTGCTATACAAATAAAGTTTTATTATTATTATTATTATTATTATTATTGGTTCTATCACTCCGAGTCAGTGATGACTGAGTGGGTGTTAATTATGTGCTCAATCTCTCTCCAGATTGCGTTGAGGAGGGTCATAAAGAAATGTGCAGAGTCGGGCTGGGGACATGTGTTCTTCTATCACAATTTATAGTCTCCCTTCCGGATTTCTGGCCCAATAAACACTTCTGGCTAGCATTGTTGCATTATAAAATTTTGTTAATGGCAGGCACTCCCATGTCACCTTTATTTTTAGGTAGTTAAAGTGTCTGAGAGTTTAGGCAGGCTTTGCATCCTTCCCATGTGTAGCTGAAGAAGCTAGTATGTACTTTGGTTAAGTAGGATTGAGGTATTGTAATTGGTAGCAACTGGAATAGATAGATGAATTTGGGGAGTATAATACTCTATATCAAATTTTCCTCCCTATCCAAGATATAATAGGGGCTTTCCATGACTTAATTAGATTTGCAGTTTTGGTCAGTAGTGGTTTAAAGTTTAATTCAAATAGATCTCTGAGTGATGCTAGTTTTCATCAGGTTTATGCTTGGGGCTTCAGATTTCATTACATTGTCCTTAAAATTGGAGATGGAGCCATATTCCTCAAGCACTCACAACAATGCAGGAGTGCCTTTGCTGGGCTTGGATAGTATCACTAAAAGATCATCCGCGAAAGCTGCAGACTTATGATGGACACCTCCAACATTAATACCTATGGTTTCATTACACTTTTGAACGTCCTGAAGAAGGGGCTCCATAACCAGGACAAAAAGAAGGGATGACAAAGGACAGCCCATCCTTGTTCAATTTTTTATTAAGAAGGGCTCCATTAATGAGTTATTAATTTTACTTCTTGCAAATGGTTTAGTATACATTTGAAAGATAGTATCATCTATCCCTGATGGAAATTGGAATTGTGGCGCCCCTGCGGGTATTAGCCACAGTATAAGATCATAATAGTTGCACTCACTTAGAAAGCCAAGCCACTGCACTACCACCTTTGGCCAGTAGGGGGAGCTCCAGAGACACCAGAGACTTCCCTAGAGATAAAACACTGGTTTGAGGTAAATTTTCAGACAGTTGGAGCCATGAGCTCAGAGTGACAGGAGCTGCATTGAGTTCCTGAGGACTGGCTGACAATTTCCAGGGCCAAGCCATCGGTCTGAGGAGGAGAAAACTGATAAGAGGAACACTTTCAGAATCGGGTAGCATCATTATCTACCCTAGATAAAAAGCGCAGATACGGATACCGGATCCGTGGCTGCATTAGTTATATACAATACAGCAACCGGAAAAACGTGAGGTAACAACAAGCTTCACAGGGCCAGACACAGCAACATACTAAGAGTTCAGCAGTACTCCCGGAGGGGGTAAGCAGAGAGAGACAAAGGACTCAAGTTGCCTGTTGAGTGGGACCCAGAGAGGACAGATTTGGGCCAGCAGCGAGTTCACACACGGCAGCAGGGCCACATAGACAGCGCAAGCAGGAGGTAAAGGACCCGGTGGGGCCTGAGCAACTGAACCCCTATTGCAGACTCCGGAGACGGGACTTGTTGTATTATAGTTTGGTTGAAAGTAAACCAGTTAAACCTCATCTGTGCCTCAGCCTCTGATTTAACAGTTACCATCTATCCAGGATTGGGACCATCACCGCTGAGAGGATTTGCTGTGAATCAAGTAAGTGTCTGTGCCCTTAACATCTCCTCACCATACTTCCATCTTCATCCATCATTAACTTTAACATCACCTGTCCAGGGGACCCTACAGCCCTACCCGGAAAAGGGCTATACCATCTCAGCTGCCTCTCACCATCATCCCCTGGCCAGTACAAGGCAGCGGTGGCCATATATAGCCACATTATTCTGGGTGGCGTCACGACAATAACATCTACAAACTTTATAAACTATATAAACTTCTAAATCCCCTGTAAATACCCCCTTTTAGGAGTGTGCCAGCCTGGGGCCACGGCCTGGGTCCAGCCACCAGTGACTCCCCCAAGGAAAGGGACCCTGCGCCGGGTATCCCGGTCCCCTAAGCTGGGCGGCACACCTCTCTTTGGCGTCACGAACAGGATTTACCGTGCCTGGTTAAATCGGGTACTGTGTGCCGTGATTAATGCCGAAAATTGTGAGAAAATCCGAGAAAAATTGACTTTTTTATCAAAAAGTGATTTTCCCATTGGAAACCATTGAAATAGACTTTTCCCCATTGACTAACATTGAAACAAAATGGCCGCCAGCCTCTGAGGTAAAATTGCATCATCACTAATTACCTCATAACTGCCACAGCACGAGACTGCTATTTGAACTGTGTCATAGCCCTGAGCTCTGATCTGACTGAAAAATTTCAGATTCCGCCATTACTGAGCTCGCGGCGAGCAGAAGCAGCAGGGGGCGTGTCTTTGTGGGCGGCACCAAGCTGAGAGCTCTGACGTCGGCAAAAGGGGAAAACCAATCCTGCTGCATAGCGGAACGATTATACGCCATCCCGACGGAAGCAGAGGACCGGAAGGGTCCGGATTAACTAAGGGGGCGCAACATGTCGCAGCACGGAGACGCCGAAACACCCGGCGACACAAATGCAGCTGAAGCACAAAACAGAGCGCTCGGCAGCACAGCGGCGCAAGGTGCAGCGCCCATTATGCCGATGTTGATGCCATATACCCCAGGTGCTCCATGGCTTCCAGTGTATGAAGGTAAGCCTAATACTTTTGATGATTTTAAAGAAAAACTGCTGGCCTATTTAAACATGTTTCCAATGGCAGAAGCTCAGCGTGTCGGTTTGCTGATGGCACAGTTAAGTGGTAATGCCAAGCGAGAAGTCACAGCATGGTCCGCTGATCTAAAAGACACTGCTGAGCATATTCTAGCTGGATTAAAGGCAGTATTTGAAACTACTGCTGGTAGCAAAGCAAAGACCAAATTCTTCAATTGCAAACAAAAGGCCAATGAGAGTGTGAGAGACTTTGCCCTGAATTTACAGGAGGCCCTTAAAGCGCTTACACTGGCTGAACCAATGTTTAACACTGGCGCTGATAAATTGCTAAGAGATCAATTCATTGAGGGACTATTAACCCCTTCTCATCGAGGGCATGCGAGTATGCTGACTTTCAAGGACCCTGAAGTGACATTTGCCCAGTTAAAGGAGAGCGCTATTCGTCTCCAGCAGGCAGAGGCACTTTGGGATCAGGATCCTGAGCCATCCATTACAGAAACCCCTCAACAACAGAGAATGCCAGTGACATCAGTTAAGCCCCTGGAGGCCAGTGCTAATGATGCTTTCCAGCAAAAGCTTGACTCTCTAACAGACATTGTCACCTCAATGGCTAAAACCATGCAGGAAATGAGAGAATCACAGACTACATCCAAGATGGAGTTGGCGAACCGCAGAGAGGATATTCCCTGGATGAGACCCCAGAGATACCCAGCGTGGAGAGGACGACCCAACGACCGTTACCAGCCGGATGGACAGCCTATTTGCCGTCGTTGCCGGAAGCCAGGCCACATCGCCCGCAATTGTGATTTAAACAAGGATCCCCTGGGAATGCGGGCCGCTTCGCAGGAGTGAACTTTCAAGGCCCAACATCCTGGCACGACAAGTACGTCGGAGGACGTCCTATTATCCCCATCGTGCTGGACGGTATTCCCCTCAATGCATTGTTGGACACTGGTTCCCAGATTTCATCTATACCACATATCCTTTATAAGAGGTACTGGGCAGATTCAGACATTGATAAAAGACCATCTAATGTTGAGCTAAGTATATATGCTAGTAATGGAAAATTGGTACCGCAAGTAGGATTTAGAGAGATGACCATTAAGATTGGTAGAGTAGAATTAAAGAATCAGGGTATCATAATTGTTGATGTTAACCAACGGGAACCTTCTGTATTGATAGGTATGAATGTTTTAGAAAATTGTTTTTCCGAGGTTATTACTATTTTACAGCAATTTGCGGAAACTGCCCAATCCTGCCAGCAGAGAATTCTACGGAGAGAGATAAAAGCATTGGTGCTGAAGCAACAAGTAGAGGTTGCAGGTGGAGAAATCGGCAGTGTGAGGGTAAGTGACCCAACTCCTATAGTAATACCTCCAAAAACTGAAATGCTGGTATGGTGTAGAGCAGCCATTGGTATTAAAGGACGAGATTACCAAGCCTTGGTAGAGCCTGTGTACACTGATAGTAGACCCACGATATTAACGGCTAGAGGAATAGTCGAGGTACACAGGGGAAGAGTGCCCATACGTCTTTTGAATTGTGGAGAGGAAGAGGTCACTTTACCAAGGTACGCTACAATGGCCAAGCTATACACTGTTGACAACAATGCCATCACAGCCATTGGGCCCTTGAATCCGTCATGTCAGGCGGACGACAATGGTTCAAGTGGAGAATTAGAAGATTGGTGTCAGCAGCTGCATATAGGTACAGATTCAACACCTACCCACCAAAAACAAGGGGTGTACCGACTAGTAGAAGAATATGAACGGGTCTTCAGTAAACACCCATTAGACTTCGGACAGATTAAAGGGGTAGAACATACAATTCCTACCGGTAACCACCCACCAATAAAAGAGAGATATAGACCCATACCGCCCGCTCATTATCAATGTGCTAAAGACATGCTGAGGGAGATGAAACAGGCCGGGTAATAAGAGACAGTTGTAGCCCCTGGGCAGCCCCTCTGGTAATAGTTAAAAAGAAAGACGGAACCATGAGAATGTGCGTAGACTACCGGCAGATTAATCACATTACCCATAAAGACGCCTACCCCTTACCTAGAATTGAAGAGTCATTAGCTGCTTTAAGATCTGCTAACTATTTTTCCACCTTAGACTTAACAAGTGGGTATTGGCAAGTCCCTGTGGCTGAGGAAGATAAAGAGAAGACAGCATTTACCACACCAATGGGTCTCTGTGAATTTAATTGTATGCCGTTCGGACTCTGCAACGCACCCGGTACCTTTCAGCGATTGATGGAATGCTGTCTCGGACACAAGAACTTTGAAGCCGTCCTTCTGTACCTAGATGATGTAATAGTCTACTCAAAGACTTACGAACAACATCTACAAGACCTGGCAGAAGTGTTCGAGGCCTTATCCCGGTATGGTATGAAGATCAAGCCATCAAAATGTCACCTTCTAAAGCCAAAGGTACAATACCTGGGACACATTGTGAGTTCAGAAGGAGTAGCACCGGATCCCGAGAAAGTAACCGCAATAAGGGATTGGCCAAGACCTACCAGCGTGAAACAGGTGAGGCAATTCCTGGGACTGGTGGGCTACTATCGTAGATTCATCCAAGGGTTCACCAAGCTAGCAGCACCTCTACAAGACATCCTGGTAGGGCAGTCGAAGAAGCCTTCAAACCGCAATCCTCCTTTCCAGTGGAGTGATGAGAGGGAAGATTCCTTTGAAAAGTTGAAGAAGGCATTGACCGGAGAAGAAGTTCTGGCATACCCCGATTACCATCAACCTTTCATCCTTTACACAGATGCCAGTAATGTGGGACTGGGAGCAGTACTATCTCAGAAGCAAGGAGGCAAGGAGAAAGTCATCGCCTTTGCAAGTAGAAAGCTCCGGCCTACTGAAAGAAATCCTGAAAATTACAGCTCCTTCAAGTTAGAACTACTGGCAGTAGTCTGGGCTGTGACTGAGCGTTTCAAACACTACTTGGCAGCTGCAGAATTCACCGTCTATACTGATAACAACCCATTGACCCACCTGGATACAGCCAAGCTAGGTGCGCTGGAACAGCGATGGATAGCCCGGCTGTCTAATTACAACTTCGTGATCAAGTATAGAGCAGGCCGAAAGAATGGAAATGCAGACGCCTTATCCCGGATGCCGCACTTGAGAGACGTGGAAGAAGAACCGGTAGAACTTGAAGAAATTGAACTACCCGCCTTCCATCGTCCCAAGGTAGGACAGTATCAATCCAGTGCCTACCAGAAACATCAACAGGTGAATCTCAACCCATTAGCACACCACAGATGGGCTGACACTCAAGACAGCAATCCAGCTGTGAAGTTGGTGAAAGAACTGCTGACTGAGCAAAGTGCGTATCCCAATGAAAATGCACCGAAAGAGACACATCAACTCTGGAAAGAGAGAGGCAAAATGTTCCTGTACCAAGGAAAGCTGTGCAGAAGATATACCAATCCAAAGACGCATGAGCTAGTATGGCAGATCATTGTGCCTAAACAAGATGTAAAAATGGTCCTAAAAGCTTATCACAATGGTGCTGGTCACTTCGGGTGGAAAAAGCTAGAAGTACTTTTAAGAGAAAGATTCTACTGGGTTGGAATGAGAAGATCAATTGAAGAATGGTGCAGAAACTGTGGTCCGTGCAACCTCAGAAGAAAAGATCTAAAAAACCAAAGAGCACCACTCCAGCCTATAGTTACCAAGCAACCACTTGAGCTCGTAGCAATAGACCACGTGAAATTGACACCAAGCCGGTCCGGCTATGTCTATGCTTTAACCATCGTGGACCATTACTCACGCTTCCTGGTAGTAGTGCCCGTGAAAGATCTCACTGCAAAGACAGCAGCTAAGGCGTTCCAGACATACTTTTGCAGACCCCATGGATATCCGGAACAAGTACTCGCAGACCAAGGCACAGCATTTGAATCAGAGATCTTCAGAGAATTTTGCAATATGTATGGCTGCAAGAAGATCCGTACAACAGCCTATCATCCGCAAACAAATGGCTTATGCGAAAAAATGAACCATATTGTAATCGATCTCTTAAAGACTTTACCAGAGACAGAGAGAAACCTATGGCCAGAGAAATTGCCTGACTTGGTAGACCTCTATAACAATGTCCCGGTAAGCTCCACAAACTGTACCCCAGCTTACCTTATGCGTGCAAGACCTGGCAAGCTACCAATAGATCTAGAAATGGGTATTGTAAAACCTGACGCAGAAGTGCAGGATTCCAACTGGGACTCCCTACGCCAACAACAATATCGCCAAGTGCAAGAATGCGTAGAAAGGAATCTCCAGAAAACTAGAGAAAGACAAGAGCAATACTTCAACCAGAATGCTCTAGCAACCCCATTAAAACCTGGTGATCAAGTGCTCAAGAGAAACCGTCGCACTAATAAATTGGACAATCAGTGGGAATCTGTCCCATATACAGTTTTACCAATGAGAGTGAACAATCCTAAAATGTGTCTTATAAGCAAAGATGGTGGATTAACATCAGTACTAATGTCAAGAGACAATCTAAAACTATGTCCAGAGACATTGAAAGAAAAAGAAGTCATTCAACCTGAACCAGAAGTTATTCAACCAGTACCGGTTCAACCTGTTAACGAAAAAGAAGAAGATGGAGTATATCATACCTATCTAGGAGACTTTCCTAAAACCTGGCCAACCTACAATGGTGCAGTAGTAGTTCCCATGATGGCTTTCTATCAAACACCAGACCCTGTACCACAAGAAGTCCCAAGACAGGAAGAACAAATTCCTAGTAATAATAGTCCTGGACACGGTGGAATTGCCAACCCCACAAATGTGGAATTATCCCTAGCAGAACCAGAAGTACTTACTAGGTATACGTCCACTCACACCATCACATTGAGTACACCCAGTACACAAGCGTTACGCAGATCACAGCGTAGTACTCAGGGTCAATTACCAGCAAGATATGCAGACTACCAAATGTAAATAGATTTCATGTGCATTGTCTATATGTTAAAGTTATGTAATTGAATAGAATCCTAAAAGGTATGATGTAAAGTGGCAGTCACGAAGAGTTAAAACTTGGCCTCATATGCGGTGACCCGAGGGCCTTGAGGCCTACTGCACTTACAACCCGAAATATCTGAAAGGAACTTGTTTAGTTGTTAATTAGTAGTTATTAGATGTAACGTTAAAAAGCTCAGTACCTACAGAGACTATTCTGTATGAACTACTTGCATATTCTTGAACTCTTTTCTTCATTTATCAGCCCGGAGGCGGTAAATTAAAGCTCCGGAAAGACTGTTTTTTGAACATTCTTAAATTATTCATAAACTTTGTTGGAAAAATGGACGCTAATTGCAGTGCCTTTCCTAACAAATAAATAGCCCTCAAGGACAGAGCTGTATTAATGGACGCTATTTGAATTGACTTTTTACAAGACTCTATTTTTTAAACTTGAGTGGTTTTTGTAACTTTTTATTTTTTTTTAAGACTCTGTAAATATTATCTGTTATATCTTATGTTTATTGTCCCACAGTCCCGGAGTACTGTTCTTAACTAAGGGGGAATGTGGCGCCCCTGCGGGTATTAGCCACAGTATAAGATCATAATAGTTGCACTCACTTAGAAAGCCAAGCCACTGCACTACCACCTTTGGCCAGTAGGGGGAGCTCCAGAGACACCAGAGACTTCCCTAGAGATAAAACACTGGTTTGAGGTAAATTTTCAGACAGTTGGAGCCATGAGCTCAGAGTGACAGGAGCTGCATTGAGTTCCTGAGGACTGGCTGACAATTTCCAGGGCCAAGCCATCGGTCTGAGGAGGAGAAAACTGATAAGAGGAACACTTTCAGAATCGGGTAGCATCATTATCTACCCTAGATAAAAAGCGCAGATACGGATACCGGATCAGTGGCTGCATTAGTTATATACAATACAGCAACCGGAAAAACGTGAGGTAACAACAAGCTTCACAGGGCCAGACACAGCAACATACTAAGAGTTCAGCAGTACTCCCGGAGGGGGTAAGCAGAGAGAGACAAAGGACTCAAGTTGCCTGTTGAGTGGGACCCAGAGAGGACAGATTTGGGCCAGCAGCGAGTTCACACACGGCAGCAGGGCCACATAGACAGCGCAAGCAGGAGGTAAAGGACCCGGTGGGGCCTGAGCAACTGAACCCCTATTGCAGACTCCGGAGACGGGACTTGTTGTATTATAGTTTGGTTGAAAGTAAACCAGTTAAACCTCATCTGTGCCTCAGCCTCTGATTTAACAGTTACCATCTATCCAGGATTGGGACCATCACCGCTGAGAGGATTTGCTGTGAATCAAGTAAGTGTCTGTGCCCTTAACATCTCCTCACCATACTTCCATCTTCATCCATCATTAACTTTAACATCACCTGTCCAGGGGACCCTACAGCCCTACCCGGAAAAGGGCTATACCATCTCAGCTGCCTCTCACCATCATCCCCTGGCCAGTACAAGGCAGCGGTGGCCATATATAGCCACATTATTCTGGGTGGCGTCACGACAATAACATCTACAAACTTTATAAACTATATAAACTTCTAAATCCCCTGTAAATACCCCCTTTTAGGAGTGTGCCAGCCTGGGGCCACGGCCTGGGTCCAGCCACCAGTGACTCCCCCAAGGAAAGGGACCCTGCGCCGGGTATCCCGGTCCCCTAAGCTGGGCGGCACAGAATTTATTAAGAGTTTCTTCAAGGAAGGTCCAGTCCACCTTGTCAAACGTTTTTTCTCTGCATCCGTACCCAAGAGAACTGAAAAGTAACTTGTGAAGCTTTGAATATTACAAGAGATGTAGGGCTTTGTGAGCACTGTCTTTTCCTTCCCTACCTTTTGTGAAACCTGTTTGATCATGTGAAACCAGATCCAACAAAAGTTCAGCTATGCATTTTGCTATCATGCTAGCCAAAATCTTGAGGTCCAGTTCAACGTCCCTTTTCTGATCCCTCCGCACTCCTAAGGCTGCAGTTTTTTTGTCTAATGGTAGATTATATCCACACCTATCCTCCTCTGCAGCTTCTGTAGCTGTATCTGGGGCCCATTATTGACTCACCTGCTTCACTAGTGTTCTGGATGCTGCAGTTGCATTTCTGGAAGGAAACACTGTGTCCCGTGTGCCTCCGTCCACGAATGCTAGGGGGAGGTCGGATGCCCTGGGAACACGAGCCACACTGCTAAGCACTTTTTTCAGTGGTCTTACCCTGAAATTTAGGCCATCACCTCATTCCAGAGCTCTCGCAGGTGATCAAAGCTTCCTTCCGCTCCGCTCCGCCGGGTGTTCAGGGATCTCAAGCTGGTAAGCGAAAAGGGGAATCATACGTCTCCTGTGGTCGGAATTGAACACACCTATGTCTGGGGTGGTAGGCTCCCAAGGATGGGAGCTGGGCCGAAGGGTGTTTGAACTGGTGAGTTGCACCTCTCTCACCAAAAGTTCACTCCACGGGTGCTTCTTACTAGCAGATGACTTTTCCCAGAGTTTTGAGGAGTGGTCCTGGGCTGTTTTCTTAGGCTAGATGGAGTGGATTAGCTCTGATTGTATGGAGAGCTCTCAGAAGCAGCCTCCCTGCATGGCAGCCATCTTCGATAATGTGTAAAACAAAAAGGAAAAGGGGCGCAAATGTGTAGGATCCCCCTTATTAAAAACGTCTAAATGGCGTGGGTAGGTGGCCACTCACCTTATCGGGTTGTGCAAGTCCTGCACAACCCGGTTTAACAGCCTCCGCCGCTGGCGGTATGTGCACTGCCTCTCCGCTCTCCTCTCTCCTGTTCAAGGCAGATCGTTTGTGCTGTTCCTGAGCTGCTCCAGCCGCCAGACCCTCAAAAAGGGAGTAGTTTTCATGCAAAAAATAGTAATGGCGGTCTGATTAGGAGCGCTCTAAGGAACAAGCAGACATGTGAGATGTTTTCATAAATGAAAAACCTTTTATTAACTTCTTAGCTCCCCTCACAGCTCCACTACGCGTTTCAACTGCATACAAACAGTCTTCGATAATGTGGCTGGGAACACTCCCAATCATAAGGTTAGGTGTTATTCCCAGCCTGCGGGTCTTCCAGCGAGCATTTTGGCCCCACAACATTCAAGGAAAGTTTTAGGGCCATTTTAAATTTTTACCCAAACAAAGCCACATTCGCTGAATTTTTTTGGGTAAATTGATTGGATTTCCGATCATGAACTGAAAAGTCAATTTCGTGCCAAATTTGAAATTGGCGAACATGTTCGTGAAAGGTACGCTGATCTCTACTCAAGACAAGGAAATGAGGCTCAGTAGTGTGTGTGACCTCCACATACCTGTATGACCTCCCTACAAGGCCTGGGCATGGTCCTGATGTTCTCCTGAGGGATCTCCTCCCAGACAGTCAACTCCTGGACAGTCTGTGATTGAACGTGACATTGGTGGAAGGAATGAGACATGATGTCTCAGATGTGCTCGATTGGATTCAGATCTTGGGAATGGGCAGGTCAATCCATAGCATCAGTGCCTTCATCATGCAGTAACTGCTGACACACCTCAGCCACATGAGCACGAGGCCTAGCATTGTCATGCATCAGAAGGAACCCAGGGACCACTGCACTTGCATATGCTTCCACTGGAATAGAAGAGGATAAATATTTAGGTCACTATATTATAAGAGCGGATGACCCGAGATGGTTAACTAGACCTCACTGTTATCTGCCTGTAAGGACCTTCCTAGGAATTACTAAATAAAAAAATGTGGTGTATAACTCTTTGTGCTAGATAATATTACAGTATTTTCTGGAGGTCTGAGACGGCTTCATAATTGTCCTACAAACTCATTCTTATTGTACCTTTGCCAGTTTTTGAATATTTCTGTGAATGATCTACTATATAATCGTCTAATGTTCTCTTTCTGTCACGAAAATCGCGCGCCTGCGCTCATTGGCTGCCGCCAGCCGTGGCAACCAATGAGCGCCGCGTATGCAAAAAGCCGCGCCCATTCAAATTAGACGATTATATAGTAGCTGTAACCTGGCGACAGTGACGCATAACGTCGCTCTCGCAGGCTGCATGTACGGCCACGGCGACCCTCGGCAATGGTACCCGCAGCCTCCACCTCGCCCCCCCCCCTTGCCTCCCCCTCTCCTCCCCCTCACTGAGGATTTTTTTATTTTTACTTTTACTGTGGAGGAGCGGGGCCAGGAGGAGTGGGGGGGCCGTGGAGAGCGGAGTATCACCATATACCATAGTGCTGTAATGTGCTGTAATGTACCGCCATATACTATAGTGCTGCTATACATGTAATGTAATGTACCGCCATATACTATAGTGCTGCTATACATGTACTGTAATGTACCGCCATATACTATAGTGCTGCTATACATGTGCTATAATGTACCAGCATATACCATAGCACGGCTATACATGTACTATAATGTACCGCCATATACTATAGTGCTGGTATACATGTACTGTAATGTACCGCCATTTACCATAGCGCTGCTATACATGTACTGTAGTGTACTGCCAGATACTAGAGTGCTGCTATACATGTGCTGTAATGTACCGCCATATACCATAGTGCTGCTATACATGTGCTGTAATGTACCGCCATATACCATAGCACGGCTATATATGTACTAAAATGTACCACCATATACTATAGTGCTACTATACATGTACTGTAATGTACTGCAAGATACTATAGTGTTCCTATACATGTGCTGTAATGTACCGCCATATGCCATAGCACGGCTATACATGTACTATAATGTACCACCATATACTATAGTGCTGCTATACATGTACTGTAATGTACCGCCATTTACCATAGCGCTGCTATACATGTACTGTAGTGTACTGCCAGATACTTTAGTGCTGCTATACATGTGCTGTAATGTACCGCCATACATGTGCTGTAATGTACCGCCATATACTATAGCGCTGCTATACATGTAATGTAATGTGCCGCCATATACTATAGTGCTGCTACACATGTGCTATACTGTACCGCCATATACTATAGTGCTGCTATACATGTGTCGAACCCCAGGGCATAGAGTACTCGGGTATCAGGCGGCAGAGGGTTAACTTTGTCATGGGGAATGGCGGCCGCACCTGATCCCTTGTCGTGGGTGACACTTCAAAATGGGAAATTATTTACAAGGATTATGTACAAGTTTGTCGTGACGCCACCTGCAGTACCTGGTGAGATGTCACCAGCGCCACTCCAGTCCTCCGGAGGTTGGTGGTATTGTGGCCGAGAAGGTTTAGTCCTCCGCAGGCAGGACTGGGACCTCTATGGCAGGAAATCTGTGGGATGAATGAGTTCATGCAAAGAAAGATGTAGCAGAGTTAAAAGTCACTTCACTGGGTACTTTTCTGGAACTTAGCAGAGTCATAACAGTCCTCAGTGCAGTATGATGTTACAAAGACAAGTGGCTATGGGAGGCTGCAAGCAGATATATGGTAGATAGACGAAACCCCTTTATGTGCCTTTCTTGTTCCTTTCCTTCCTCGCTTCCCAGTAGCTGTGTGAAGCCTGACCTCATATAGGGTAAGTCTGACCTCCTGCTGTCTCTCTCTTTACTTCCTTGGCTCCCGTCGGGTAACCTTCTATTGATCACTGCTGCGGGCCAGCTCCATGCTGCCCTCCGGCTCCATGCTGCCCCACACGCTCCATGCTGCCCTGCTCGCTGCATGCTTCCCTGCTCACTCCATGCTGCCCCGCTCACTCCATCCTGCTGCCCCACCTCCATCCTGCCCCCACACCAACATCCTGCCCCCCGCCACCATCCTGCCCCCCTGCCACCATCCTGCCCCCCCCCGTCACCATCCTGCCTCCCTGCTCAATTCTGCTCCCCACTCCATCCTGCCCCCCGGCAGTTAGCGGTCATGTGACCGATCAGCTAATCGGTTTCCCAGGCAATGACAAGTCCTAAAGGCCTGTAGGACCTAGAAGACGGAGGTAGAGCGAGCCGGTGGCAGGTGAGTATCCTCACTGAGGATTTTTTTATTTTACTTTTACTGTGGAGGAGCGGGGGCCAGGAGGAGTGGGGGGCCGTGGAGAGCGGAGTATCTCCATATATCATAGTGCTGTAATGTGCTGTAATGTACCGCCATATACTATAGTGCTGCTATACATGTACTGTAATGTACCGCCATATACTATAGTGCTGCTATATATGTACTGTAATGTACCGCCATATACTATAGTGCTGCTATACATGTGCTATAATGTACCGCCATATACCATAGCACGGCTATACATCTACTATAATGTACCGCCATATACTATAGTGCTGCTATACATGTACTGTAATGTACCGCCATTTACCATAGCGCTGCTATACATGTACTGTAGTGTACTGCCAGATACTATAGTGCTGCTATACTTGTGCTGTAATGTACCACCATATACCATAGTGCTGCTATACATGTGCTGTAATGTACCGCCATATACCATAGCACGGCTATATATGTACTATAATGTACCACCATATACTATAGTGCTACTATACATGTATTGTAATGTACTGCCAGATACTATAGTGCTCCTATACATGTGCTGTAATGTACCGCCATATACCATAGCGCTGCTATGCAGGTACTGTAATGTACTGCCAGATACTATAGTGCTGCTATACATGTGCTGTAATGTACCACCATATACCATAGCGCTGCTATACATGTGCTATAATGTACCGACATATACCATAGCACGGCTATACATGTACTATAATGTACCACCATATACTATAGTATTGCTATACATGTAGTGTAATGTACCGCCATATACCATAGCGCTGCTATACATGTACTGTAATGTACTGCCAAATACTATAGTGCTGCTATACATGTGCTGTAATGTACCGCCATACACCATAGTGCTGCTATACATGTGCTGTAATGTACCGCCATATACTATAGCGCTGCTATACATGTAATGTAATGTACTGCCATATGCTATAGTGCTGCTACACATGTGCTATACTGTACCTCCATATACTATAGTGCTGCTATACATGTGTCGAACCCCAGGGCATAGAGTATTCGTGTATCAGGCGGCAGAGGGTTAACTTTGTCATGGAAAATGGTGGCCGAACCTGGTCCCTTGTCATGGGTGACACTTCAAAATGTGAAATCATTTACAAGGATTATGTACAAGTTTGTCGTGACGCCACCTGCAGTACCTGGTGAGATGTCACCAGCGCCACTCCAGTCCTCCGGAGGTTGGTGGTATTGCGGTCGAGAAGGTTTAGTCCTCCACAGGCAGGACTGGGACCTCCGGGTCAGGAAATATGTGGGATGAATGAGTTCATGCAAAGAAAGATGTAGCAGAGTTAAAAGTCACTTCACTGGGTACTTTTCTGGAACTTAGCAGAGTCATAACAGTCCTCAGTGCGGTATGATGTTACAAAGACAAGTGGCTACGGGTGGCTGCAAGCGGATATATGGTAGATAGACGAAACCCCTTTATGTGCCTTTCTTGTTCCTTTCCTTCCTCGCTTCCCAGTAGCTGTGTGAAGCCTGACCTCATATAGAGTAAGTCTGACCTCCTGCTGTCTCTCTCTTTACTTCCTTGGCTCCCGTCGGGTAACCTTCTATTGATCACTGCTGCGGGCCAGCTGTGTCTGGTCCCCTCTAATGGTCACTTAGGAATCAGGGCCGTATCTGGAGATACCCCCGTGTTGCGGATTTTCTGCAGGACGTAGAGGTTCCCACAGGTTCGGGCTCCGGTACCTGGTTTCTCTCTTTGAGCAAACTCCCTCCGAGCTCCTTGCTCCCTTCTCTCCTCTGACTGGGATCTGTTCTATTTTCCTGGGTCCCTCAGCCGAGGAGACCCTCCTTCATGCCTCAGGCTCCCTGCCTGAACTCCTCTAGCTCTCCAACCCGGAGTCAAAAACAAGACCTGAAGCCGGAAAGGCCTCCAGCCATGGAAAAAAGACCTCCTTTCTCCCCCTGGGGGTGACTATATACCCTCCTGGGTTCCCTCCCACTGCCTGTTTTAATGTGGGATGTGGGTTTAGGGTCCCGCATACCATCCTGAAATCTACTTGCAGCTGGGGTGACTACACCTCTTTTATTGGGGTAATAAGGTGTATAACAGTCCGCGCTGCCAGGATGACTCACATCAAAGAAGACGAGTAATCGATGTTCAATCCAATCCTTCTTTATTCACCTACGCGTTTCGGTGCCATCCTGGCACCTTCATCAGGGTACCGGTAGAAGGGCCAGTAGAAGGTCCTTCGCCCAAAACGGACCCGTTGTCACCTCGGCGCCCCCTCCCTGCACTTTGTATGTTCCCGCAATAAAGATCTCGTTACCTGCTGACCTGGTGAGTGCCGTTTTCTTACATTTGGATCATGTACTGTAATGTACTGCCAGATACTATAGTGCTGCTATACATGTGCTGTAATGTACCACCATATACCATAGCGCTGCTATACATGTGCTATAATGTACCGACATATACCATAGCACGGCTATACATGTATTATAATGTACCACCATATACTATAGTACTGCTATACATGCACTGTAATGTACCGCCATATACCATAGCGCTGCTATAAATGTACTGTAATGTACTGCCAGATACTATAGTGCTGCTATACATGTGCTGTAATGTACCGCCATATACTTTAGCGCTGCTATACATGTAATGTAATGTACCGCCATATACTATAGTGCTGCTACACATGTGCTATACTGTACCGCCATATACTATAGTGCTGCTATACATGTGTCGAACCCCAGGGCATAGAGTACTCGGGTATCAGGAGGCAGAGGGTTAACTTTGTCATGGGGAATGGCGGCCGAACCTGGTCCCTTATCATGGGTGACACTTCAAAATGTGAAATCATTTACAAGGATTATGTACAAGTTTGTCGTGACGCCACCTGCAGTACCTGGTGAGATGTCACCAGCGCCGCTCCAGTCCTCCGGAGGTTGGTGGTATTGCGGCCGAGAAGGATTAGTCCTTCACAGGCAGGACTGGGACCTCTGGGGCAGGAAATATGTGGGATGAATGAGTTCATGCAAAGAAAGATGTAGCAGAGTCAAAAGTCACTTCACTGGGTACTTCTGGAACTTAGCAGAGTCATAACAGTCCTCAGTGCAGTATGATGTTACAAAGACAAGTGGCTATGGGAGGCTGCAAGCAGATATATGGTAGATAGACGAAACCCCTTTATGTGCCTTTCTTGTTCCTTTCCTTCCTCGCTTCCCAGCAGCTGTGTGAAGCCTGACCTCATATAGAGTAAGTCTGACCTCCTGCTGTCTCTCTCTTTACTTCCTTGGCTCCCGTCGGGTAACCTTCTATTGATCACTGCTGCGGGCCAGCTGTGTCTGGTCCCCTCTAATGGTCGCTTAGGAATCAGGGCCGTATCTGGAGATACCCCCGTGTTGCGGATTTTCTGCAGGACGTAGAGGTTCCTACAGGTTCGGGCTCCGGTACCTGGTTTCTCTCTTTGAGCAAACTCCCTCCGAGCTCCTGACCTGAAGCCGGAAAGGCCTCCAGCCATGGACAAAAGACCTCCTTTCTCCCCCTGGGGGTGACTATATACCCTCCCGGATTCCCTCCCACTGCCTGTTTTAATGTGGGATGTAGGTTTAGGGTCCCGCCTACCATCCTGAAATCTACTTGCAGCTGGGGTGACTACACCTCTTTTATTGGGGTAAAAAGGTGTATAACAGTCCGCGCTGCCAGGATGACTCACATCAAAGAAGACGAGTAATCGATGTTCAATCCAATCCTTCTTTATTCACCTACGCGTTTCGGTGCCCTCCTGGCACCTTCATCAGGGATCCCTGATGAAGGTGCCAGGAGGGCACCGAAACGCGTAGGTGAATAAAGAAGGATTGGATTGAACATTGATCACTCGTCTTCTTTGATGTGAGTCATCCTGGCAGCGCGGACTGTTATACACCTTTTTACCCCAAACTTATTGTTGCATCTCCATGTGAGTGTGGCCAGTGGAAGTCCAGCAGCAGCCATCAGGACTTTGTTGACAAGCCTTCAAGCCAGTTGTGGGTTTCACAACTGGATCAGGTGAGTGGATTGTATTTCTCAACGTTGCACGAACCAGTGTCGAGTGATAAGGGCACTATTGCGCCTCTTGTCCCCCCCCCTCTCTTTTTTACACCTCTTTTTTGGGTGCAGTACCCCTCTGTAGCACCTACATAGTGGGGTGCCACACATGCACTGTAATGTACTGCCATATACTATAGTGCTGCTATACATGTACTGTAATGTACTGCCATGTACTATAGTGCTGCTATACATGTGCTATAAAGTACCCCCATAGTGCTGCTATACATGTGCTATAAAGTACCACCATATGCCATAGTGCACCTGTGTATGTACTGTAATATACCGCCATATACTATAGTGCTGCTATACATGTGCTATAATGTAGCGCCATATACTATAGTGCTGCTATACATGTACTGTAATGTACCGCCATATACAATAGCGCTGCTATATATATATATATCTATATATACGGTATATATATATATATATATATAGTTCACTCACGTTGACTGAACAAGTTCTGTCAGTCACAGTATGTCAACTACATACATATTCTAGAATACCCGATGCATTAGAATCGGGCCCCCATCTAGTTAATTAATATAGTTATAAGATAATTTGTCTATTATATCATTCAATGTGGTTTTAGATGTTGAACTGCTGATTGAATTAAATTGGTATTCAGGATTTTATTTTACAGTTTTCCATGGATTTTAGAAGTAAGAAAATTATTCTATCTTGTCTATATGACTGTATAGAATGACATTGCAGTAAAAATATGACGATCCTTGAATGTGAGGCTGAATGATTGTGGAGATAGATTGAGTGATTGACATAGGGTAGGGTCACATTGAAAACCTAAATTGCACGGTGTGACGCGTTTCGCCCCGCCCCTTTCATGACGCGTCCGGCCTCACATCAATGGATGAGGCAAAGAGGGGGCGGCCATGAGAAATGAGGGGGCTGAGGCTGCCGCAAACAGCCCCGCCCATGGATTTCGCTAAACACGGCAGGAGAAGACACGTAGATATGAACTGCAATACTTTAATATATCATTTACCACACATACAGGAATAACTATACCAGAGGGGTGCAGGCACCCCGGTATAGTAATTCGGAGGGCTGGGGTGTGGGGACTTGCACGGGCTCGGATGAGCCCGTGCCATCGGGGATATTGTAGTAGGAGGCCACCGAAGTGGGCGGCCGGTCTGTAGTGGGGTCTAAGCCCCCCCTACAGACCTCTAACAGTCATTTAGCAATCAATTTAACTCTTTACTAGGTTTGCTGATCCCGGCAATAGCCGGGATCCGCAAACTCTGCAGTTACCGGATGGCTCAGGATTACACATCCTGAGCCATCCGGTGACCGCAGTGCGGTCCCGGCAAACGCTGCGAAAACTGCTGCCTGCATGATTTTAAACGCAGGCAGCAGTGCCGGATCCGGCCACCGGATGGCTTGTGAAGCCATCCGGTGTTTTGCATAGGCTTCCATCAGGAGCCTTTCCTGGTCCGGTTTTGAGCTTTTTTAAAGCTCAAAACCGGATCAGGATTTAAAACAAAAAACGCCAATGTGACCCTACCCATATTGTGAAATAGTTCTGATGAATCATCATTCTTGGTGTCTTTGTTGTGTGTACTCAAGAGAGTAAATGTCATATTAGGAGTTGTAGTTGTTACCTAGCCAGTGTATTCAGACCTGATAGGGAAGATTTATTGCAGATAATTGTTTAGTGTGTTTAAATCATTTAAAATCTAACATTATGCTCTAGTCTGAATATTACCCATCTATTATACCCTATAAAGTGGGTAGGGAAAGTATTCAGACCCCTTTAAATTTTTCACTCTTTGTTTCATTGCAGCCATTTGGTAAATTCAAAAAAGTTCATATTTTTTCATTAAAGTACACTCTGCACCCCATCTTCACTGAAAAAAAAACAGAAATGTAGAAATTTTTGCAAATTTATTAAAAAAGAAAAACTGAAATATCACATGGTCATAAGTATTCAGACCGTTTGCTCAAACACTCATATTTAAGTCACATGCTGTCCATTTCCTTGTGTTCTACTCCTTCATTGGAGTCCAATTGTGTTTAATTAAACTGATGGGACTTGATTTTGAAAGGCGCACACCTGTCTATATAAGATCTCATAGCTCACAGAGCATGTCAGAGCAGATGAGAATCATGAGGTCAAAGGAACTGCTCAAGGAGCTCTGAGACAGAATTGTGACAAGGCACGAAGCCGGCCAAGGAAACAAAAGAATTTCTGTAGTACTCAAGGTTCCTAAGAGCACAGTGGCCTTCATAATCCTTAAAAGGAAGAAGTTTGGGACCATCAGAAGTCTTTCTAGACCTACATGTCCAGCCAAACTGAGCAATCATGGGAGAAGAGCCTTGGTGAGAGAAGTAAAAATAACTCCAAGATCACTGTGGCTGAGCTCCAGAGATGCAGTAGGGAGATGGGAGAAAGTTCCACAAAGTCGACTATCACTGCAGCCCTTCACCAGTCGGTCCTTTATGGCAGAATGACCTAACGGAAGCCTTTCCTCAGTGCAAGACATATGAAAGCCCGCATAAAGTTTACAAAAAAAAAAAAAACACATGAATGACTCCCAGATTATGATAAATAAGATTTTATGATTTTATGAGATGAAGATAGAGCTTTTTGGTGATAATTCTAAGCGGTATGCATGGAGAAAACAAGGCACTGTCCATCACCTGCCCAATACAATCTCAACAGTGAAACATGGTGGTGGCAGCATCATGCTATGGGGGTGTTTTTTAGCTGCATGGATAGGACAACTGGTTGCAATTTAAGGAAACATGAATGCGGCCAAGTACAGAGATATCCTGGATGAAAACCTCTTCCAGAGTGCTCTAGACCTCAGACTTGGCTAAAAGTTCACCTTCCAACAAGACAATGACCCTAAGCACACCGCTAAAATAACAAAGGATTCGCTCCAGAACGACTGTGTGACCATTCTTGACTGGCACAGCCAGAGCCCTGACCTAAACCTTACTGAGCATCTCTGGAGAGACCAGAAAATGTCTGTCCACCAACATTCACCATCCAACCTCATGAAACTGGAGAGGATCTGCAATGAAGAATGGCAGAGGATTCCCAAATCCAGGTGTGAAAAACTTGTTACATCATTCCCAAGACGACTCATGGCTGTATTAGCTCAAAAGGTGCTTCTACTCAATACTGAGCAAAGGGTCTGAATACTTATCACCATGTGATATTTCAGTTTTTCTTTTTAATAAATTTGCAAAAAATTCTACATTTCAGTTTTTTTTCAGTCAAGATGGGGTGCAGAGTGTGCATTAATGAGAAAAAAATTAACTTTCTTGAATTTACCAAACGGCTGCAATGAAACAGAGTGAAAAATGTAATGGGGTCTGAACACTTTTTGTACCCACTGTATGTATTGTGTTTGAATCAGAGGAAGTGGATGACATTTTTGTAGAAAAAAAAATACTTATTCTCACATGATACAGTATGATACATTTTTTGCATGGGCAAATGGGGGGGTCTGGAAGAGAGAGAATGGGAGAAAGTACTATACTTGACATACCTAGATGTAGATGTACTATTGAATTAACCATTGATTGGGGAAAATCCTCAGGAACTGCAAAATGTATTGGTTCAATATTGATCTTGTTACGTTAGAACTTGGGATGAGTGAGCACTAAAATGTTCAGGTGCTTGATACTCAAATTGAACAGGTCAGATGCTCAGATGGGCTTGATTTGAGTAACAAGTGTAAAGGAAATAAATGGAAACTTGAACATTTTTTTGACAGTACATCTATAGGAGAGAATGGGGACAGGAAAATTAATGACAAGCATGTAAACAGCACTTACATGGAATGGGAACAGCATGGGGAAGACAGCTGGATGCATCTCTGTCTCCCAGGTTGCTGCTGGTAACAATGTTGTCAGAGCATTATAACACTTTTACAGACTGAGAATAAATCATACAAAAGCAAAAATAAAATTAATTTTCCAGGAAAAATAGTTAGCAAACATGACTTCTTGTATAATGAATTGTATGTAAGTGAAATTAAAGAGAGAAAAGAAAGAAAAAAACGCCTTTTCCGCCCCTTAGGCCATGTTCACAGATAGCGTTTTGCTGAGTTGTTGACTTTTTCATTGCTTTCATTATTAAAAAAAAATCTGCAAAAAAATCTGCCAAAATACTGAAAGAAATGACATGCTGCTTCTTTAAAAAGGCAGCAGTGTTCTAATTCAGTCAGGAAAAAAACCTACTATGGCTAGGGTCACATTTTGAAGTGTAATTGCGTTTAACGCATCCACATCCGGATACGGTAATCGCAATTACCTTCACACACATTTAAGGAACAAAATGTGTTCCTAAGCCGGAATCCGGCAACCGGATTGGTCTGAATGTGCAATCCGGTTGCCAGATACTTTGTTCATCCCTGCTGCCGCAGGGATGAACAAAGGGTTAATGTCGTTAAAAGATGTGGGCAACATGTCTGTAGCAAGTGCCCACCCCCTCTACAGACATGCTGATCACATAGGTCGGCGTAGGAAGGGTTAATCACATTTATTTTACAGACAGCTATTGCCAGCTTTTAATTAAACTAAATGTTCGCCGGGTGTTGCTAGCTTATACAGTAGTTCTATGGCAGCAGCACTGCCATAGACTTACTGTTTAAGCTTTCAGGACCTTGGAGAGCAGCAGATACAGTGCATACAATGTGCACTGTATCTGCTTCACTGACAGGAGCCCCCCCGAACATTTAGTTTAATTAAAAGCCGGCAATAGCCACCGCCTGTAAAATAAATGTGACTAACCCTTCCTATGCCGACCTATGTGGTCAGCATCTCTGTTGGATGGGTGGGCATCCCTACAGACATGTTGCCCACATTCATTAATAACATTTAACCCTCTGCTCACAAAGAGTAACAGCAAGTGTATAGTCGCTGAGGTGTAGCCCCAACATTGGATACTCACCACGCACCCGAACAAACACACACACCACAAAGAGACACACACAACACAGAGACACACACACACCCTATAGCGACACTCACCCCACAGGGACACACACACTACAAAGAGGCACACACAACACAGACAAACACACCACACAGACCCCCTCACAGGGACACACACACATAGCCACCCTATAGGGACACATGCACTCACCCCACAGGGACACACACACCACAAAGAGACACACACACCACACAGACCCCCCCCACAGGGACACACACACATACACACCCTATACGGGACACATGCACTCACCCCACAGGGACACAAACACACACACACAGCACAAAGAGACACACACACCACACAGACCCCCCCACAGGGACACACACACATACACACCCTATAGGGACACATGCACTCACCCCACAGGGACACAAACACACACACACAGCACAAAGAGACACACACAACACAGAGACACACACACCCCACACAGACACCCCCCCACAGGGACACACACACATACACACCCTATAGGGACACATGCACTCACCCCACAGGGACACACACACACCACAAAGAGACACACACAACACAGATACACACACACACACCACACAGACCCCCCCCCACAGGGACAAATACACACCCTATAGGGACACATGCACTCACCCCACAGGGACACGCACACACACACACACACCACAAAGAGACACACACAACACAGATACACACACGACACAGACCCCACCACCCACAGGGACAAATTCACACCCTATAGGGACACATGCACTCACCCCACAGGGACACACACACACCACAGAGAGACACACACAACAGAGACACACACCACACAGACCCCCCCCACACGGACACACACACACACACCCTATAGGGACACATCCACTCACACACAGGGACACACACATACACACACCCCAGGGACACCACACACCACACAGACAGACACAGATGTGCACAAATCACCTCACATAACTCGCCTCATATGTGTGCTATCTTTAATTTCCAAACATAAACATCTGATTAAAAACAGCCAATGTGCAACACATGTGCCATATAGGGAATTAATCTGTGAAAGAAAGAATGCGCATATAGGGTCTTATCTCAATTAAAAACTCTCACTTGTCGATGTGGAATTGCTCACCTTAATCAGTTGTGAAACCCACAACTGGTAGAATAGCGTACAGGCAGCTGCTGCAGGGACCGCACTCTCAACGGTGACCGTGGTCGTAATACAGAATCCTGGACAAAGTGCTTCGGTGTCCGCGCTGCTGCTCCAAAGCCAAAGAAACACAGACACGGGAATGTCTGGTACAGCTACAGCCTTTATTTTCCTCCTACGCGTTTCGGAGCCTCCTCCCGAGCTCCTTCCTCAGGATGTTCCCTGAGGAAGGAGCTCGGGAGGAGGCTCCGAAACGCGTAGGAGGAAAATAAAGGCTGTAGCTGTACCAGACATTCCCGTGTCTGTGTTTCTTTGGCTTTGGAGCAGCAGCGCGGACACCGAAGCACTTTGTCCAGGATTCTATATAGGGAATTAAGGCAGATGTCAGTCACATGAGCTGTCTATTATGTGTATGTGTGAGGTAACATATACTGCCCGGCCAGGGGGAGGGTTTACTGTTGGCTGGAGATTTATCAGGCTGCCTATAGCAATCAATCACAGCTCAGCTTCTATTTTCCTACAGGTCATTAATATGACATATTCAAATTCTATTTTGTTATAGCTAACATCAGTTATTTATTAACCCGGGCGTAGCCGGGTACTACAGCTAGTCTAATATATAAAGCTGAATGTGTGTGTGTATGTATGTATTTATGTATGTATGTATATCCGGGATTGGCATCTACCCGGGTACTACAGCTAGTCTACTATATAATTGCCGTAGGCACGTTTGTGTCGGACCCCGGCACGCCGTGGCTTTGTCACTATGTGACGTCACCACGTGCGAGGCATTGCCCGCGTAGCGGGCATTGCGACCCCTCGCCGCTGTCATCCCGCTCCGGAGCAGCTGCTGTCAGCACATGCTGACACAGTGCTCCGGAGCCTGTGCCCCTGTGCCCCAGTGCCTCTGTGCCCCTGTGCCCCAGTGCCGCTCCGGAGCAGCTGCTGTCAGCACATGCTGACACAGTGCTCCGGAGCCTCTGCCCCTGTGCCCCTGTGCCCCTGTGATCCCGCTCCGGAGCAGCTGCTGTCAGCACATGCTGACACAGTGCTCCGGAGCCTGTGCCCCTGTGCCCCTGTGCCCCAGTGCCCCTGTGCCCCAGAGCCCCAGTGCCCCTGTGCCCCTGTGCCCCAGTGCCTCTGTGCCCCTGTGCCCCTGTGATCCCGCTCTGGAGCAGCTGCTGTCAGCACATGCTGACACAGTGCTCCGGAGCCTGTGCCCCTGTGCCCCTGTGTCCCAGTGCCCCTGTGCCCCAGTGCCCCTGTGCCCCAGTGCCCCTGTCATCCCGCTCCGGAGCAGCTGCTGTCAGCACATGCTGACACAGTGCTCCGGAGCCTGTGCCCCAGTGCCTCTGTGCCCCTGAGCCCCTGTGCCCCAGTGCCCCTGTGCCCCTGTGCCCCAGTGCCCCTGTGATTACCGCAACCGCGCCGCATTGCGACTCGCTGCCTGAGTGCGAGCACTTGCGGCGCGGTTGCGGTAATCCCCATAAGGATTACCGCAACCGCGCCGCATTGCGACTCGCTGGCTGAGTGCGAGCACTTGCGGCGCGGTTGCGGTAATCCCCATAGAAAGTATAGGGGGACTTGCGGCAGGTGCGGCAAGTGCGGTTTTGCCGCACCTGCCGCAAGTCCCCCTATACTTTGTATGGGGATTACCGCAACCGCGCCGCAGATGCGGTTTTTAAATAAAATAAAATAATCTTTATACAAATAAATTCACTTAAAATAACAAATAATAAATAAATTTAATAATAATAAAAATAGTAAAAAAAAAAAACAAAATAAATAATAACATAAAAAATAAGAATAACAAAAAAAAAATAATATATTAAATTAAGATATTAATTACATTAAGTAATTAAAATATAATAAAATAAAATAATTTTCATTAAAATAAAAAATTAATATACAAAATAATATAATTAATAATATATTAATATAAAATAAAAATGCAAATAATAATGATATTAATGCTATTAATACTGCTATTAATGCTACTAATAATGCTATTCAGGATATGATTAATGTTATTAATGCTAATAATAATGCTATTAATGCTAATAATACTGCTAATAATGCTATTAATACTGCTATTAATGCTACCAATAATGCTATTAATGCTATTAATAATGTTATTAATGCTATTAAAAATGCTATTAATGCTAATAATAATGCTATTAATGCTAATAATACTGCTAATAATGCTATTAATACTGCTATTAATGCTATCAATAATGCTATTAAGGCTATTATTAATGTTATTAATGCTATTAATGCTATTAATAATGCTATTAATGCTAATAATAATGCTATTAATGCTATTAATAATGTTATTAATGCTATTATTAATGCTAATAATGCTATTAATACTGCTATTACTGCTAATTATAATGCTATTGCTTATATTATTGCTATTGATGATGCCATTATTATTTAAAAATCTTTAAAAAAACAATAAACATATTTTAGATACCCGATCCATTTGCATCAGGCTAACAGCTATCTACTATATAATTGCCGTAGGCACTTCCGTGTCGGACCCCGGCAAAGACCGTGGCTATGTCACTCTGTGACGTCACCACGGCGAAGCATTGGCCGCATAGCGGCCAATGCGAGTCGTTGGCCTGCGCGAGCAATGGCCGCGAGGCCATTGCTCGCGCAGGCTGAGTACGAGCAATGGCCGCGAAGCGGCCATTGCGAGTCGCTGGCCGAAAATAGAACCAGAGGCTCGGCCACAAAGCTAGCGATCTCCCGCTCAGGTAGCGCGAGCAATGGCCGCCAGGCCATTGCGAGTCGCTGGCTGAGTGCGAGCACTTGCGGCGCGGTTGCGGTAATCCCCATAAGGATTACCGCAACCGGGCCGCATTGCGAGTCGCTGGCTGAGTGCGAGCACTTGCGGCGCGGTAGCGGTAATCCCCATAAGGATTATCGCAACCGCGCCGCAAGTGCAAGTTGCGGCGCGGTTGCGGTAATCCCCATAGAAAGTATAGGGGGACTTGCGGCAGGTGCGGCAAGTGCGGTTTTGCCGCACCTGCCGCAAGTTCCCCTATACTTTCTATGGGGATTACCGCAACCGCGCCGCAGATGCGGTTTTTAAATAAAATAAAATAATCTTAAAACAAATAAATTCACTTAAAATAACAAATAATAAATAAATGTAATAATAATAAAAATAGTAAAAAAACAAAACAAAATAAATAATAAAATAAAAAATAGCTATCTACTATAATCAAATTAATGCACGTTCTAGAATCCCGATGCATTTGCATCGGGCTCACAGCTAGTATTTTATAAGATGCTGTATGGCCTGTGTGATGTCATGATCATGTGACTACAATAAGTGGAGCTAAGTCTTCATAGCACATAATGATTTTGCTGGCTTAGCTCTGCCCACCAAGGCCACAGGATCATTACATCACCCAGGTCCTTTATACAAAGAAGTTAAAAGTGAGTTAAAGCGAACCTGTCATGTCAATTTAGGCTTCAAACCTATGACTACCTGTCCCTGCAGCTTCCAAACACATCCCTAACCATCCCTGTGTGACCTAACAGTGTGCTATATTTGCTTTGTAAAATGAGTTTGATACATTCATTTTCCATTGTCTGCAGCATCCAGTCCCCGCTGAGTGGAGACTGAGTGGGCGGTCTCCCCTCCTAGCTCTGGTTTGCATGCCCTGCTGGGCGTGCGAACACATCCCCCTGGCGCGCTCCCGTCTACATTGTTCGGTCCCGCCGTTGTGTCGGTCACAGCCGTGGGACAGTCATTTCCGCATCTGCGCATTTGCACAGTCATAACATTTAAAGTTGCCGCCTTTGTGAATGACACGGCCATGGCTGCGTCATTTACGCTTCTGCGCACTGCACAGACATCAAAGCCGCACTTGGCCCTCCCCTGTGTATGATGTGGTCCGGATTCTCCCGTGATGTCATTTCAGCATCTGGGCAGCACGCAGTAGCGTAAATGACGCAGCCGTGTCATTCACAAAGGCGGCAACTTTAAATGTTATGACTGTGCAAATGCGCAGATGCGGAAATGACTGCCCCATGGCCGCGACCGACACAACGGCGCGACCGAACAATGGAGACAGGAGCGCGCCAGGGGGATATGTTCAGAACTGACATTGCTGAAAACAGTCAAGTCTGGGAGCAAAGTGCATTTTTTATTGAATTTCACTAAGTGATTGTTTTTTTTTTACATTTTAGAAGGGTCAATACTGTGCTTTATAAACCGTCTAATAAACTGTCTACAGTAAAAACAGTAAACCAGCTGCTCATATTTTTAATTTCTGCATTATAAAGGATGAATTTTATTCTTTGCAATGCATAGGGTGAAATCCACAGCATAACTATAAGCAAATGTGTTGCAAAATCCCCTTCTAACATTCACATTTTGCCAGTAAGTTGCCACAGATATGAAGATTTCATGGTTTTATAAGTACTGTACTTATTTACTCCCCTTTTCTTCACATTAAGTACAGCTGAGCTTTGTGTTTTTGGTCCAGATAGCTACAGAAGGTGAAACAAGTTTTAACCAAACATATTAAGATGACAAAAAGCTAACTGCCATAAAACATGAATGGTTAAATCTATTGGTACTTTGCAATCAATGAATTGAGGTATATTAAGTTTTTACTCAACTAGACATTGCTTTTAAAATAATTACATAAATAAATAATTACATAAATAAATAAGCATTCAATACATCATACCAAACAAGAAAGAATGGTTTGTTTACACCAAATATATTACAATATACAAAATGATTTTTCATTTCATAAATACTGAATAGCAACATTTTATCAGATTAAAAAGTGCAATCAGTGCCAAAGATGGCACAGCCCAAGGTATTTGTTTCCTAATGAGTACCAATGTGCAACAAGGACAAAATATAACAAAACAAAGGGCAATTATTTCAACACAAGAAAAAATACATAAATATACTTGTCAAAACATTGTGTTTATTATTATTATTATTATTATTATTATTATTATTATTATTATTTATTCATTTATAGAGCACCATTGATTCCATGGTGCTGTACATGAGAAAGGGTTACATACAAACAAGTTAAAATATAATGAACAAACTAACAGAGACATCCTGGTACAGAGGTGAGAGAGGACCCTGCCCTTGTGGGCTTACATTCTACAGGGCAATGGGAAGGGAAACAGTAGATTGGGTCTGCTCTGGTGATGGTGGAGCGCCAGGTCCAGTGGTGGTGAGGTGGCACTGTGGTCATTCAAGGTTGTTCTGAAGAGATGGGTTTTCAAGTTCTGCTTGAAGGTTCCGAGTGTAGGGGATAGTTGGACGATTTGGGGTGCAGAATTCCGGAGGATAGGGGATGCTCGGGCGAAGTCTTGCAGGTGGTTAGATGAGGAACATACAAGTGTGGAGGAAAGGAGGAGGTCTTGGGAGGAATGCGAGTTGGATGATATCAGGAGATTAGTTCAGAGATATATGGAGGGGACAGATTTTGGATGGCTTTGTAAGTTAATATTAGTAGTTTGAATTGGATATGTTGGTGAATTGAGAGCCAGTGGAGGGATTTGAAGAAAGGAGAAGTGAAGGAGCAGCAAGGAGAGAGGTTGATTAGTCGGGCAGCAGAGTTAAAGACAGATTGGAGAGGTGCAAGAGTGTTATCAGGGATGCCACAGAGGAGGAGGTTGCAGTAGAGGGAGATGATGAGGACATGCACTAGTAGTTTAGTAGATTGAGGGTTGAAGAAGAGACGGATTTTGGAAATATTTTTGAGTTGGAGGCAGCAGGAAGTGGTGATAGCTTGGATGTTTGGTTTGAAGGATAAGGCAGAGTCAAGGGTTACTCCGAGGCAGCAGACTTCAGGTACAGGGCAAAGTGTGATGCCATTTATTCTGATGATAGATCTGATAAGGAAGGTGTGTGAGATGGAGGAAAGATGATGAGTTCAGTTTTGTCTACATTTAGTTTAAGGAAGCGAGAGGAGAAGAAGGGGGATTTGGCTGATAGACTCTCTGGGATTTTGGACAGCAGAGAGGTGATGTCTGGGCTAGAGAGATAGATCTGAATGTCATCAGCGTATAGGTGGTACTGGAATCCATGGGACTTTCTGAGTTGTCCTAGACCAAGGGTATAGATCGATAAAAGAAGGGGTCCCAGGACAGAGCCTTGAGGGGCCCTCAACATAGAGGGGATGGTGCGAGGAGGCAGTATGGAAGGAGACTCTAAATGTGCAGTTGGAAAGGTAGGAGGAAGGCAAAGTCAGTGATGCCTATGGAAGAGAGGATCTGTAATAGGAGGCAGTGGTCGACTGTGTCGAATGCAGAGGACAGGTCAAAAAGGAGGAGGATAGAGAAGTGTTGTTAGCTTTGGAGGTAAGTAGGTTGTTAGTAATTTTGGCTAAGGTGGTTTCAGTGGAGTGGTGGGGGCGGAAGCAAGATTGAAGGTTGTCAAAGAGAGAGTTAGATGAAAGGTGGGAGAAAAGTACAGTGTGGTCATGCTTTTCAAGAAGTTTGAAGGCAATATGGGCCGGCAGCTAGATATGGAGGACAGCTCAATGGGACACTTCTTTAAGTTAAGTGTAATTGTTGCGTGTTTGAAAGTAGAAGGAAAACTACCGAAGGTCACTTTATATGAATTTTTAGAATATTTATTTTATATCTTTCCATTTACACATTTCAGATATTCCCAGTCACTTTAATGTTTTAGTTAAGCAACACCATTGCATTTTTAGGTGTTCTCCATCGTTACAATAGCATGTACTGTATATACTGAAGGCTGTATGAATTTCTTTTAGTGTAATTTAAACAAAAATGTACATAACCAGTATTTGGCCCTTATTTTTGATTCTTCCCTACTATCAACATGCCTGAGTGATCCAGATTTACCAATCAATTTCCAAATCAGATAAATGACGTAGGCTTAACCAAACTGAAGCACTTCTTTACTATTGAGCTGCCCAAACATGACACCACCAAAACAAGAGTTCTGCAGCTTCTGTAAATACATAGGCATAACCCCACAGCTACTTACCAGTGAACCAGTCTATTCAGAATTCATTAAAAAGTGAAATTGTATTATTTTGTCCTGGAAAACATCATAATGTAAAAGGAGTCAACATATAAAACCATTCTAAAAATTAATATAAATTGTACGTTTTTTATAAGTCTTAATATTTTATTTACTAACACTTTTTGTGATTTTCCCATACCCTATAGGAATTTTTTAAGATCCCTGTAACAAACTATTGCAGTCATTTCTTTAAGGGAAGTGACAAGCAGTGGTGAAACTTCAAACTCTTTGTCCCTAATGCAAAATCTCCCACAGGGTCCCCAACTATTGCAGTTTTTTTTTTTAAAAATAGTCTTTTCTTATGGGCCAAAGGTACCTTTTGGACTCTTGAAACCCCTGCAGCCAATATAGTTACATCCCTGGTGTCAAATCATAGAATCGTAGCTCTTCCACAGCTTTTCTGGAGTAAAGCTCCATAAACATTAGACTAAAGTGGGCTAGACTCACTGATATCTGTCATGCCTTGGGACTCAATCTGGTGGCTACTTGCTTATGTTGACCCACAGCCTGGTTGGTCTCTGTCCAAATACTGATTGTTCTTTTATATTTGCTTTTCTCTTTTGCTCTGCTCCAAGTCAGCTGGTCTCACTTTCCCATTTTATCTCTGTCCTATCACATCCCCAGGTGGCTAGTTATACTCTCTTTTCGTCAGTCTTCTCTGCAAGCTATATTTCTGTGTGGATTTCTCCTAAGAAGTTCCAGTCCTGCAGCTAGGTATATTGTCTATTAGGGTGCTATTACACAGCGTTTTTCTGGGATCCGTGGCTGTTTATTTGTAAAACGGACAGCCACGGATCCAATTTGGCCCCCATCTTATCCTATGGGCATGGATCGGATCGGATTTGCCCTTAGTGGCATCCGATTTTTGTCGGATACAATTCTGTCAAATTTTTAGCTGTGCTCAAAATTGCAGCCTGCTGCGATTTTGGGCACAGCGGGTCAAATCGGACCAAATTGGATCCGACCTGATTCACGCCAAATAACATGGGGCCTATAGAGCGCGGGTCCGAGGAAACAGCTGATCATTCCTCAAACCCAATTTTTGTGTACTGAGCATGCTCAGTACACTAAGATCGCTCTGAGCCATCTAATTTACCATATATACTCGTGTATAAGCCGACCCGTGTATAAGCCGATCCCCCTACTTTTGCCCCCAAAACCTGGGAAAACCTATTGACTCATGTATAAGCCGAGGGTGGACCCCAGCACTGGTATACAGCCCCCAGCAGTGTGGTATACAGGCCCCCCCAGTGGTAGTATACAGCAGCCTCCCAGTGGCATATACAGGCCCCAGCAGTATATACAGCAGCCCCAGTGGTATATAGCAGCCCCAGTGGTGTGGTATACAGCATCCCCAGGGGTATATAGCAGCCCCAGGGGTATATAGCAGCTCCAGGGGTATATAGCAGCCCCAGTAGTGTGGTATACAGCAGCCCCAGGGGTATATAGCAGCCCCAGGGGTATATAGCAGCCCCAGGGGTATATAGCAGCCCCAGTGGTGTGGTATACAGCAGCCCCAGGGGTGTATAGCAGCCCCAGGGGTATATAGCAGCCCCAGAGGTATATAGCAGCCACAGGGGTATACAGGCACCCAAATGCTGGCACTCGCCCCCCCCTCCTTGTAAGGCTACCCCTGCTGCTTAACATACCATCCCTGGTCTTCTGCACAGCGCCGGTTTTCTGTGCTCCATCCTCCATGCTCCCGTCCTCGCTGCATCCGGGATCCCCGGCCGTCGCACGATGACGTCATATGCCTGCGACGGCCGGGGATCCCGGATGCAGCCGGACGGGAGCATGGAGGACGGAGCACCGAGGACCGGCACTGTGCAGAAGACCGGGGATGGTAAGATAAGCAGCAGGGGGGCCCTTACACAGAGGGGGGGCGAGTGCCAGCATTTGGGGGCCAGATATGCACTGCTTCCCCTGCCGCTGATTGACAGGGGGAAGCAGTGCATATATAATGACTGGCCCCACGTTATGGGGCGCTCATACAGCAGCCTCCCCCCGCCTCCTCCAGCCTCCCCAGCCCCGGACACAGCCCCCACCACTGTATTGACCCGTGTATAAGCTGAGGGGGAGACTTTTCAGCCCAATTTTTGGGCTGAAAAACTCGGCTTATACACGAGTATATACGGTAACCTCTGCAATGTATTTTCATACATTGCAGAAGTGACATATAGTGAAAAGAAAGGATTACTGTCCCACGATCCAGCGATGCTTAACATCTTTGTTTCATAGAGTCAATCAACTTTTGGCACCTGTCAACTGTTATTCCAGCCCAGGATGCTTTGACTACATCCCACAATTTATTTGCATTTGTTGGCTTTGTCTCAGAAACAGCATTTTTGATGTCACCCCACAAGTGTTCTATCAGATAAAGGTCCGGGGATTGGGGTTGCCACTCCATAACCTCAAGTTTGTAGGACTGAAACCAACACTTTTATCATTTACAGGTGTGTTTAGTCTTGTTGTCTTGTTGAAACACCCATTTCAAGGGCATTTCCTCATCAGTGTAAGGTAACATAACCTCTTCAAGTCCAACTGTCTGTGGCACGTAGACCCAAAAAGAGCAATTTTACTTTCATCAGTTCTCTTTAGGCCAGTTGATGTGTTCTTTGGCAAATTATATACACCTCAGTACATTTTTTTTAACAGTGGGACTGTGTGAGGACTTCTTGCTAGTAGATTAGCTTCAGACAGGCATCTTCTAACTGTCACAGTTTAGCTGAACAGCCTAGCAGCGCCTGCACCTTTTTATACGTTTCACCCTCTTAAATAAACTTTTTACTCCAAGTACACTGTTTTTCTGAATAATGTCTCGGACGACCCATATGTCTCAGGATTTCAAGGACAAATGCATTAACAAACATGTGCTGGCTTCACCCTTAAATAAGGGCCACTTGATTCAAACCTGTTTCTTCACAGAATTATTGACCTCACTAATTGAACTCCACACTGCTATTATTTTGAACACACCCTTTCAATTAATAATTCAAATATATAGACTCAAAAACATGCAGATCATGAATGCTGAGTGTGTGGCTTTTCTAAGAATCTACTGCAACAACTGGTAAATTGTTTGACATTAGATAATATAATTTATACCAATAACAGTGAATAAGCTGTTTAGTAATTTTGGACTGCTATGATTTTGAACACTACTGTAATACAAAAGATTAGATGGGACAGATGGTTGGAGGAAGAGGTTGGATATATCCCTGTAGGATAAATGGTCAATAAATATGACTTTTCATTACAGATAATATATAGTAGCATTATTACTTTTCTGGTCCCATTGATATTTTTTGTGATATAATAATGTATACTGCAGGTTATCCCTTATTGGTATTAAGCACCAAAACAAAACCCCTCAAATTTCACTTGATTGTAAATAATCCCCATAAAGGGAATGTGTCATCAACATATTATTTTCATCACTTGAAAAAATGCAAAGGATCAATGTTGTATGGAAAAAAAGATATTAATGTTTTTTATACTAATATATAAAGTTGAGCGTATGTATGTGTGTGTATGGATGTCCACTAAAGGAATCCGCACCGTCACATTTACAATCACAGAATTTTGTACAGCCACCTCATTTGACTCAGGGAGCGTCATAAACTGTTTCAGGCAATATTCTAAAGGTACCGTCACATGGAACGATATCGTTGACGATATAGTTCAAAAGTCATATGTTTTGTGACGCTTGAACGATGTCGAAACGACATCGTTGCATGTGACACTGCAAACGATGAACGATCAGTCAGCTGATCGTTCATCGTTTGATTTGAGGTCCTGTCCTCAAATCAATTGTTGGTCGCCCGGTGGACACACAGCATCGCTGCGTGTGACACCGGGAGACGACCAATAAGCCAGCTCCCAGCGCCTCTCACAAGCGCTGGGAGCTGGTATCCAAGGTAAGCTGCGGGTATCTAGGCAGCGCACGATGCCTAGAAACCCGATGTATACCTTAGTTACCAGCCTCCTCCGCTCCCCGGCTGGTATCTAAGGTACACAGCAGGTAACTAGGGACCCTAGTTACCCGCTGTGTACCTTAGATACCAGCCGGTGAGCGGAGGAGGCTGGTAACCAAGGTATACATCGGGTATCTAGGCAGCGCGTGCTGCCTAGATACCCGCAGTTTTCCTTGGAGACCAGCCTGCTCCCGCTTACCGCAGGCTGGCAGCGGGAGCAAGACATTGTGGAAACGATATTTAAATCGTTTCCACGATGTCTCTGGTCCATTGATCGCTGGTGAGTCTGCCTGTGTGACAGCTCACCAGCGATCTGAACGATATTGTTAGCGATCGCATGTGCATGTGATCGCTAACAATATCGTTCATCACATCACTGCGTGGGACAGCATCTTAACCCTGCGATTTGCAGTCAGTTAACAAATCAAAGGTTTGTACTGTTTATATGTGTGAGCTTATAGATACTGCCTTGCCTGTTTTGACAGTTGGCCTGGATATTTATCAGGTGGCCTACAGCAACAAATCACAGCTCAGCTTCTGATTGGTTGCTATAGGCAACAAAGGACATTCTTACTATAACACAGCTCATGCATGGCTGTGAAACATTCAGGGAAGCTGCCAAAGGCAAGGACTTCTGGAGAATGCCACACACTGAAAAATAACTTTCAGTGAAGCAGCAGCCACAAAAACCTCAAAGCAATTAAGACAAGTCTATTGACAAGTCTAAGACAAAGCTATTCTTTTATCAACCTGCTGCACACTGCCCCCAATGTACCGCAAGAGGCTGCACACAGTCACCAGTACACAGCAGGAGGATGCACACAGCCCCCAGTACACAGCAAGAGGCTACAACCAGCACCCAGTATAAAACAGGAGGCTGCACACAGCCCACAGGATAAAACAAGAGGCCGCACACATCCCCCACTTTACAGCAAGAAACCACAACACAGCCCCCAGTGTACAGCAGGAGTCAACTCACAGCACCCAGTATACAACAAGAGGTTGCACAAACCACTCACTATACAGTAGGAGGCCACACACCGCACCCACTATACAACAGGAGGTTGCACAAAGCACCCACTATACAATAGGAGCCCACACCAAGTGCCCAGTATACAGCAGGAGACCGTACACAGCACCCACTATACAGCAAGAGGCCACACACAGGGCCAAATATTACAACCTGAGGCCTAACGTAGCCTTTGTATTACATCAGAAAGTCACACATAGTCCCCTATATTAGAGCAGGAGCTCACATGTATCCCCCTGTATTGTAACCTGTACCCACACACATACCCTGTATTACAATAGTAGACCATACATAGTCCCTGTTTTACACTTGAAGCCTCACATAGCCCCTATATTAGAACCTGTGCCACACCTAGCCACTGTATTACACCATGAACTCAAACATAGCTCTTATATAACACCTGGAGCCCACACATAGCCCCCGTTTTACACTTACATACAACCTGTGCCTCACATAGCCCCTGTATTACAGCCTGTGCCCCACATATCCCTTATATTACAGCCTGTGCCCACAATAGCCCCTGTATTACAGCCTGTGCCCAAACTTAGCCCCTTTATTACACCAGGAGCCCACACATAATCCCTGTATTACACAAGGAGCCCACATATAGCCCCTTTATTATACTTAGAGCTTGTATATCTCAGCAGAGGGAAGATAGACTTTGTTAAAGGGAACCTCTCACCCTCTTTTGGCTTCTTAAACTGTTCCCCACCAGCTTACACATAATGTAAATGGGGTTCTTATAACCCCTCTATGTGCCCAGATGTGCCTCTCATACCTGAGAAAATAACTTTTATTCTGTCTAGTGCTGGCCTCCTATTAAGTCTGGGAGGCTGGTGTTTGGTCCTGGTGGATTAAGTCCTCGCCACCCTCCGGCTGCAAAACCTGCTTTTATTTAAAATTGCCACCCTCATCTGTGAGCGGCACTTGAGTGACAGCCGCACTCAAGCCTGTGCGGTGGAGTGGGTGTATGCGCTCCATTGAACATAGTGCTGACGTCTTGCGAGATTTGTGAAGTCTTGCGAGATGTTGGTATTATGTTCAGTGGAGCATGGACACTCACTCCACTGCGCAGGCGTGAGTGTGGCTGTCACTCAAGCGCCAGTCACAGATGGGGGCAGCAATTTAAAAAACGTAGGGTGGGTTTTGTAGGTGGTGGGCGGCGAGAGCATAATCCATGAGGACCAAATACCAGCATTCCGGACTTAATAGGAGGCCAGCACTGGACAGAATAAAAGTTATTTTCTCAGGTATGAGGGGCATGCCTGGCCACATAGAGGGGTTGCTAGAACACCATTTACATTATGTGTAAGCTAGTGGGCCGAGTTTAAAATGCCAAAGGGGGTAACAGGTTCCCTTTAAGCCATTCTATTTTGTTATAGCTAAGTGCAGTTAATTACCATCCCAGACAATGCAAGAACTGCAGCAAGTGGTAAAATATAATTGAAAAAGTTAAGCTTTTTACATTTTTAAACACCAGACAGCAGCTATTGAAATTTGCAATGAAAACTTAGGGTGCTTATAGATTGCATTACAACTGCAATAACAATGAGTGGCATCTGGTCACATGTGTGCAATGTTAATATTCCCCTCTCATTCTCAGCATTTGCAAAAGAATAAGGGAGGAGGAAATTAAGGATCACAGCGCAAACGCATTTTGTTGGTAACTGCAAAGTGATTCATGAATGTGGACAGTGTCAACAAGGAAGGCTGACAGGGCAGAGACTCTAAATATGGCGTATCTTTATCATGGGCTGGGGTTAGACATGTTGACAGTATCACAGGCTAGACCTAGATAGGTGGATGTGTGACATTTTGAGATTACATACAAGGACAGTATCATGCATTGGGAATAAATGTATGGCTCAGCAGAATGTATCACACGTGATAGGATTAGATACACTGAGGGTGTCGAGCCCACTGGGACGGGGTACTCGGTACCGGACCGGGTCTGCTGCTGGGGAAGTCCTGGTCCTGGTCCGGACCGTGTCCCGGGCCCTGGCAATAATAAGGGGTATTTACAGGGGAATGTCAGTCGTGACGCCACCCACTGTGTGCGGCCAGTAATGGGGCCGCCTCTGCTGCAGAACCTCCGGGGATGATGTAATATCAGCGGAGATGGAATAGTTCCCGTGGGCAGAACTGTGTTCCCCGGGGCAGTGTTGGTTAAAGTCTATGGTGTAGTGTGCAGGCCTGGTGCTGAATGCAGTACGCTTACTGTCCAGACGCTGCAGGAATCTTCCTTCAGTGTTGGAGCCTGCACGCTGTGGCTCTGCAGGTGGGAAGTGGTTGCAAACCTGTATGGAGCGAGTAGTATTCAAGCAGAGACACACAAGGGAGACGTATTCAGAGTTCTCCGTGTTTACTTCTCAAGTTCGCAAGTTCAAGTTACAGTTCAGTACAGTTCTTACAGTTGGTCTCAGTTCAAGTCTCAGTACATGGGCTCACTCTCCCCTCAGGGTTCCCTTTACTCTCTGCAGCCAGGTCTCTCCTCTCTGTGACCCCTCACTCTGTCTCTGTGTCCTTTCCGGGCTGTTGTCTCTCTCTGTCTCTGTGTTCACTTGGTGTGCGTCTCCGGACAGTATGGCGGTGACTCGGGCCCCTGTGGGTCCTCCTGGTTGTCACTGAGTTGCCTGTCCTTTGTGGTAGGGACCCTAATGTGTAGCTGTGGTTCCCCGTCGGTTGTCTGGGGATGCCAGGTGAAACTACGGTCCCCTCTAGAGCCGACACTCTACTCAGCCCAGCCTCCAGCAGTCCTCCCATGTGAGGCTCTACCAGGCTCTCTCTACTGTGTCCTCCAGTGTCATAGGAGGGCTTCTCTGCCTGCAGTCTGGTCATCTCGGCTGCCGTTCTAGGGACCAGTGTCACTGTCCCTCTCTTCCCTCACACTCCTGTGGTGCTGGCTTCAGACGTGCTTTCTCTCGGTGGCTCGCACTGGCTCTGTTCAGATTCTGCGCTCCTACACCCACACTGGCAGGATGTGTGATCTCAATCTTTTCATCTCAGCCTACCTCGGCCTACTGACTCCTTCCTCCTCCCCCTTCACTATTTCTACTGTCTGTCACCTGACTTCGTGTGTGCCCACCCACTGCTCTAAACCCACCACCCCTCGCCTGCCTAGAGTTCCCAGGCTCCGGGTTGGGTGCTGCCCTCTACTTTACGTGGGTTGTGTGGGCAGTGAGGGTGTTGGTGTTCAACTGTCGCCCTACCTGCCTGGCTGCAGTTCCCTTTGTGGCCTCCTGGACGCAAGGGCGCCACAAGTGTATCACACAGGATGGGATAAAACGCAGGATCCAGTGGACTGTATCACACATAATAGAATTTGATACAGGGTTCAATATACTATATCACATAGGCTTAAATAAGGGGCTCTGTGCAGTGTATCATAAATGAAAACATTACAAACAGGGCTCAGAGGATTGTATCATACATAATATGATTAAATATTTGACTCAGCAGGTACCCATCTCATAAGACTGTCTCAAATATCATAAAATTAGATACATGGCTCTACTATGTCAGCATAAAGCCTCATTCAGATGTATGTCATGCCGTGACGTTTAAATGAGGCTTTTACTATTATATCTGCAAAGTGCATAAGACCTGTTCTGCAAAAGAACAGAAAACAAATTTGGTGACCTTATATTTAAGCTGGTTGAAAAAAAATCTGTTTTATATATTGTTCAATAATGGAGAGGTTAATGAGCTTCATCAGATTGTAAAAAGTTGAGGATGCTATACTTAATGAAAGCAGCAGGAAATATTAGCATCACGTTCATCCAAAGTGTAGCTGAATAATGCAGATAGGAAGTTCTTATGGTACAATTATTATTGACATTTTCAGACGTGATACTTAAGGAAATCACTGTGTGATTATTTTTTAAATATGTTTCAGAATAATATAATATAGTCTTGCTCCAAACAACTTCTTACTGAATGAGAGATAATAATTACCCAACCCTGCTTTTTTACTTGTATTCAACACAACTTTGTTTTAGACAAAAAACTAATGAGCCATGCACACAGGATCCAGACAGGTCCAAGGTCTGACATGGCTGCAGAAGACGGCATTTTATGTGCAGGGCTCATGGGAGAAGGGCGGAGGCTTCCCCTATCTTGCAAAGGCAAGAAACATAATATAAAAAAAACTAATGAGCCATGCACACAGTGAACGTGTCTGTAGGACCGCGATCACACCACCAAAAGACTGAAACACAAAAAACAGTCAAGCAAACATGTAAAATACTCTGTTGTAAAGAAAAACACACATAAAAAGCCGTCTTCTGCATTCAGTCCATGTCAGACATTGGACCTGTCTGGATCCTGCTCATAGAGGTACCAATACTCACGGTCAGGTTTTTGAATACAACAGATAGGGACTGCGCTGACAAGGGTTACCGTGAAGAGGTAGAGTATTTTACACATTTGTTTGACTGTTTTTTGATTTTCAGTATTTTGGTGGTGTGAACGCGGTCCTACAGACTCGTTCACTGTGTGCATGGCTCATTAGCTTTTTGTCTGTTATGTTTCTTGCTTATTATGTTTCTTGCCTTTGCAAGATAGGGGAACCTCCCGCCCTTCCCTCATTAGACCTGCACATAAAAAGCCGTCTTCTACATTCAGTCCATGTCAGACCTTTGACCTGTCTGGATCCTGCTCATATAGGTAACAATACACATGGTCAGGTTTTTGAATACAACAGATAGGGACTGCTCTGACAAGGGTTACCGTAAAAAGGTAGAGCGGCTTAGTGTACATTTTTTGCAAAAAACGTATCAACTAAATACCCTGTTTTTACTCATTTTTAGCAGCACTTGCTTTTTACTGTTTTTCTTTGCAACAGAGTATTTTACACGTTTGTTTGACTGTTTTTTGTGTTTCAGCCTTTTGGTGGTGTGAACGCGGTCCTACAGACACGTTCACTGTGTGCATGGCTCATTAGTTTATTGTCTATTATGTTTGTTTGCCTTTACAAGATAGGGGCACCCTCCGCCCTTCCCCATGAGCCCTGCACATAAAAAGCCGTCCTCTGCATTCAGTCCATGTCAGACCTCGGAACTGTCTGGATCCTGCTCATATAGGTACCAATACACATGGTCAGGTTATTGAATACAACAGATAGGGAATGCACTGACAAGGGTTACTGTGAAGAGGTAGAGTGGCTTAGCGTGCATTTTTTTGCAAAAATCGTATCAACTAAATATCCTGTTTTTACTACTTTTTTAGCAGCACTTGCTTTTTACTGTTTTTCTTTACAACAGAGTGTTTTACACATTTGTTTGACTGTTTTTTGTGTTTCACAACTTTCTTTTAGCCTAACTTTCAATGATGCAAAAAGCTTGACCAAAGTGGAGGTATTTTATAGTAACAGCAAATTCACTGGAGGAAATAGTTATTTGATCCCTTGCTGATTTTGTTTGCCCACTGAAAAAGACATGAACAGTCTATAGGTAGGTTAATTTTAACAGTGAGAGAATATAATAAAATACAGAAAATCACATTGTCTAAATTATATAAAAGAGAGAAATAATTATTGGATCCCCTACCAATCATTAGCAGTTCTGGCTCCTACAGACCAGTTAGATGCTCCTAATCAACTTGTTACCTGCATTATAGACAGCTGTCTTAAATTGTCATCTGTATAAAAGACTCCTGTCCACACACTCAATTCATCAGTCAGACCCTAACCTCTATAACATGGGCAAAACCAAAGAGCTTTCTAAGGATGTCAGGGAAAAGATTCTAGACCTGCACAAGGCTGGAACGGACTATAAAACCATGTCTAAGACGCTGAGTGAGAAGGAGACAACTGTTGGTGCAATAGTAGGAAAATGGAAGAAATACAAAATGAGTGACAATAGACATCAATCAGGGGCTCCATGAAAAATCTCACGGCGTGGGGTATCCAGGGTAATGAGGAAGGTGAGAGATCAGCCTAAAACTACACAGGGAGAACTTGTTAAAGATCTTAAGTCAGATGGGACCACTGTCACCAAGAAAACCATTGGTAACACATTATGCCATAATGGATTAAAATCCTGCAGTTCCTACAAAGTCCCACTGTTCAAGATGGCACATGTGCAGACCCGTCTGAAGCACCGTGGTGATTCTGAGAGTGATTGGGAAAAGGTGCTGTGGTCAGATGAGACAAAAATTGAGCCCTTTGGTATTAACTGGCCTTGTTTGGAGGAAGTAAAATGCTGCCTATAACTCAAAGAACACCGTCCCCACAATCAAGCATCGAGGTGGAAACATTATGTTTTGGGGGTGTTTCTCTGCTAAGGACACAGAACTATTTAACCACATCAATAGGACAATGGATGGAGCCACGTACCATAAAATCCTGAGTGACAACCTCTTTTCCTCTGCCAGGACATTAAAAATGGGTCATGGCTGGGTCTTCCAGCACAATATTGACCCAAAACATACAGCCAAAGCAACAAAGGAGAGGCTTAAAAAAAAGCACATTATTGTCATGAAGTGGCCTAGCTAGTCTCCAGACTTTAATCCCATAGAAAACCTATAGATGGATCTGAAGCTCCAAGTTGCCAAGCAATAAACTCAAAATCTTAATAATTTAGAGATGATCTGCAAAGAGGAGTGGACCAAAATTCCTCCTGATAAGTGCGCAATCCTCATCATCAACTGCAGGAAAAATCTGACTTCTGTGCTTGCCAACAAGGGTTTTGCCACCAAGTACTAATATTGTTTGTCAGAGGGATCAGATACTTATTTCACTCTGCGAAATGCAAATACATTTATATAATTTAGACAATGTGATTTTCTGGATTTTATTTTTGATATTCTCTCACTGTTAAAATTAACCTACCCTTAAAGAGGACCTGTCACCAAACCAGGCATGGTGATCTAATTACAGCACTGGATGCAGCATGTCTGCAGCATGCAGGCAAGGGGTCCCCCAGCACTTGAGCAGCCCTGTACCCGAGATAATACACTTAGAAAACTTACATGCTCCAGCCACTAAGGAGGTGGCTAGGGGCTGCAGCCAAGGGCAGATTCACACCCCTGCATGTTTAATCTGCCCACCGCTGCCAATCAGCCAATCATTCTCTCCCTCTTCTGCAGCATTTAAACAGAGTTTTTTTTCTCTCTCCCAGAAAGTACGTTTAGCCCCGCCCTGAGGGGCGGAGCCAAACGGCAAGTTCTGAAAAAAAAAAAAAACTCTGTTTAAATGCTGCTGAAGAGGGAGAGAATGATTGGCAACGGTGGGCAGATTAAACATGCAATACTGCAATGGTTATCAGTGCAGAACCTCTGCTGCTGGAGGCGTGCAGTAAATATGTTCCATGGGAACTTAGCCCTATAAGGCAAAAATGGTATAAAAATCATCAAATTTTCTCATTATACTAAGAAAATCTGCCTAAACGCTATTTGCACAGTGGGGAAAATAATATGAATCAAAAGATTATCCTTAACAATATATATTCAGGCCCCTGAAGAAGACAATTGAAACACATTGGGGAATATATATGGTTCAGGATAATCATTTGATTTACATGTGAGTCGGGCCGGCAGGGAAGGGGTTACTCGAATGCCATGACGGTGGCTTCAGTGGGGATCACGGCTGATCGGGTCCCGGTTCCGTGCCCTGGGCACTCAATGGCTGAAGGGGATGATGATTTGGGATTATACGTGATGCCACCTGTGGTGTCTGGTAAGCGGTTAGCAACGCTGCAGCTGGGCGCTGAGGTGATGGTGTGGTGCAGCAGAGGTAATATAGCTCCCCACAGGTGGAGTTTTTCCTCAGCGCAGCGGGGTGGATGAGGGGAGTTATAGTTGCGGTCCTGCTGTAATCGCTGCAGGCGGCAGAGGGAATCAGGCTCACACACACAACAGTCTCTGTTTCAGTACCTTTTACTGGTGTTACTGTGCAGGTACGGTCCAAGAGGGTAACCAGGTGGCCGGTGTGTTTTGGGATGTCCACCTTGGAGAGTTGTGAGGCCTCCTCTGTCTGTGTATGCGATGATTTGGGTAAGTTGCCTGAATCTAGATCTGCCGCTCTCTTCTCCTCATGATGTTTCATCCACAACAGCCGGTGAGGACCTCCTCTTGGGATCCCTATTCTTTTCTTGGGGTCCCCGGTCCTAAGCTGGTCGCGTTTGGGCACTGTGCTTCCTGAGCTTCAGGGGCAGGGGCAGACTGGCCCACCGGAGGATAGGGAGAATCCCCGGTGGGCCCCGAGACATGTGGCTACGCCCCCCAAACCCCGCCCCCGTACCCCCTGGCCCCTTTGGTCCGGTAATATCGCTAATCATATCGGCAGCACTGCCGATATGATTGGCGATGCCTGTGCCCCTCTGCAGATGCAAAGCAGGGAAAGTGATCTCCCTGCTCTGCCTGCTGCTGCTCTGTGCCGCTCTGACTCCTGCCGGCGTGTACGCAGGACATTAGTCTCAAAGTGATCGCCCTGAGACTGCTTCCTGTGTGCGCAGCGAGAGCCGGTGCTCAGGGTGCTGTAGAGGAGAGACCGCCCCAGGCAGTGGCTGCCTGCACCGTGGTGACAATGGAGAGGGGGGGAAAGCCTCAGGGTGCCTGGTACTGCTGGACCCCAGGGTGTCTGGTGCTGCTGGGTCCCAAGGGTGCCTGGTACTGCTGGGCCCCCAGGGTGCCTGGTGCTGCTGGGCCCACAGGGTGCCTGGTGCTGCTGGGCCCCCAGGGTGCCTGGTGCTGCTGGGCCCCCAGGGTGCCTGGTGCTGCTGGGCCTCAAGGGTGCCTGGTGCTGCTGGGCCCCCAGGGTGCCTGGTGCTGCTGGGCCCCCAGGGTGCCTGGTGCTGCCGGGCCCACAGGGTGCCTGGTGCTGACGGGCCCCCAGGGTGCCTGGTGCTGCCGGGCCCCCAGGGTGCCTGGTGCTGCCGGGCCCCCAGGGTGCCTGGTGCTGCTGGGCCCCTCAGGGTGCCTGATGGTGCGGGCCCCTGGTGCTGCCAGACCCCCAGGGTGCCTGATGGTGCTGGGCCCCTGGTGCTGCCAGGCTTCCATGGTGCCTGATAGTGCCAGGCCCCCAGGGTGCCTGGTGGTGCCTGGTGCTGCTGGGCACCCAGGGTGACTGATTGTGCTGGGCCCCTGGTGCTTCCGGGCCCCCTGGATGCCTGGTGGTGCCTTGTGCTGCCGGGCCCCTGGTGGTGCCTGGTGCTGCCGGGCCCCTGATGGTGCATGGTACTGCTGGCCCCCTGGGTGCCTGGTGGTGCCTGATGGTGCCGGCCCCCTGGTGGTGCCTGGTGGTGCCGGGCCCCCCTGGTGGTGCTGGGCCCTCTGGTGGTGTCGGGTACCCTGGTGGTGCCTGGTGGTGCCTGGTGTTGCTGGGCCTCTGGTGGTGCCTGCTGGTGCCGGGACCCTGGTGCTGCCAGGCCCCTGGTGGTGCATGGTGCTGCCGGCCCCCTGGGTGCCTGGTGGTGCCTGATGGTGCCAGCCTCCTGGTGGTGCCTGGTAGTGCCATGCCCCCCTGGTGGTGCTGGGCCCCCTGGTGGTGCCAGGCCCCCTGGTGGTGCCTGGTGGTGCCTGGTTCTGCTGGGCCCCTGGTGGTGCCTGCTGGTGCTGGGCCCCTGGAGCTGCCGGGCCCCTGGGTGCCTGGTGGAGCCTGATGGTGCCTAGCCCATGGTAGTGCCTGGTGCTGCCTGGCCCCTGGTGTTGCTTAGTGCTGCTGGGCCCCTGGTGCTGCCTGGCCCCCCAAGGTGCCTGGTGGTGCCTGGTGCTGCCTGACCCATGATGGTGCCTGGTGCTGCCTGGCCCCTGGTGTTGCTTAGTGCTGCTGGGCCCCTGGTGCTGCCTGGCCCCCCAAGGTGTCTGGTGGTGCCTGGTGCTGCCTGACCCATGATGGTGCCTGGTGCTGCCTGGCCCCTGGTGTTGCCCGGTGCTGCTGGCCCCTGGTGGTGCCTGGTGCTGCCGGGCCCCCTGGATGCCTGGTGGTGCCTGGTGCTGCTGGGCTCATAGTGGAGTTGGGCCCCCAGGGCCCCTGGTGGTGCCTGGTGCTGCCGGGCCCCTGGTGGTGCATGGTGCTGCCGCAGGGGGCCGGCAGCACCATGTACCACCAGGGGCCCGGCAGCACCAGACACCACCAGGCACCCTGGGGGCCTGGCAGCACCAGGGACCTGGCACCAGCAGGCACCACCAGGGCCCCAGAAGCAGCACCAGGCACCACCTGGCACCACCAGGGGCCCAGCAGCACCAGGCACCCAGGGGGCCGGGGTGCCTGATGGTGCTGGCCCCCTGGTTGTGCCGGGCCCCCCTGGTGGTGCTGGGCCCCCTGGTGGTGTCGGGCCCCCTGGTGGTGCCTGGTGCTGCTGGGCCTCCAGAGCGCCTGGTGCTGACAGGCCCCAGTGTGCCTGCTGGTGCTAAGCCCCTGGTGCTGCCGGGCCCCCAGGGTGCTGGATGGTGCTGGGCCCATGGTGCTGCCAGGCCCCCATGGTGCTTGATGGTGCCGGGCCCCCATGGTGCCTGATGGGGCCGAGCCCCTGTTGGTGCCTGGTGCTGCCGGGCCCCCAGGGTGCTGGATTGTGCCGGGCCCCTGGTGCTGCCAGGCCCCCATGGTGCCTGATGGTGCCGGGCCCCAATGGTGCCTGATGGGGCCGAGCCCCTGGTGGTGCCTGGTGCTGCCGGGCCCCCTGGGTGCTTGGTGGTGCCTGGTGCTGTCGGCCCCCTGGGTGCCTGGTGGTGCCTGATGGTGCCGGCCCCCTGGTGCTGCCGGGCCCCCAGGGTGCCTGATTGTGCCTGGTGCTGCCGGGCCCATGGTGGTGCCTGGTGCTGCCTGGCCCATGGTGGTGCCTGGTGTTGCCTGGCCCCTGGTGGTGCCTGGTGCTGCCGGGCCCCCTGGATGCCTGGTGGTGCCAGGTGCTGCCGGGCTCATAGTGTGGCTGGGCCCCCAGGGCCCCTGGTGGTGCCTGGTTCTGCTGGGCCCCTGGTGGTGCCTGGTGCTGCCAGGTCCCTAATGGTGTCTGGTGCTGCCAGGCCCCTGGTGGTGCCTGGTGGTGCCGGGCCCCCTGGTTGTGCCTGGTGCTGCTGGGCTCCTGGTGGTGCCTTGTGCTGTGGGTCCCCTGGTGACTGGTGCTACTAGGCCCCCTGGGCCCCTGGTGGTGCCTGCTGCTGATAGGCCCCCTGGGTGCCTCATGGTGCCTTGTGCTGCCGGGCCCGTGGTGGTGCCTGGTGCTGCTGAGCCCTGGGTGTCTGGTGATGGTTGGTACCACCGGGCTCCTGGTGGTGCCGGGCCTCTGGTGGTGCCTGGTGCTGCCGGGCCCCTGGGTGCCTTTTGGTGCTTGGTGCTGCCAGAACTCTGGTGGTGCCTGGTGCTGCCGGGCCCCTGGTGGGAGCTGGTGCTGGCCTGGTGGTGCCTGGTGCTTCCCGGCCCCTAGTGGTGCCTGGTGCTGCCGGGTGTCTGGTGCCGGAGACTGGGAGCTTCAGAGGACTAAGCTGCCGGGTACCTGATGCCAGAGACTAGCTGCCACAGAGGAAGAAGCTGCCGGGTGTCTGGTGCCGGAGACTGGCAGCCGCAGATGAAGAAGCTGCCTGGTGCTGGTGAGCGGGAGACTGGGAGCCACAGAGGAAGAAGCTGCCTGGTGCCAGCAAGCGGGAGACCAGGAGCCACAGAGGAAGAAGCTGCCAGGATCAAGAGTGTAGATTCAAGTAAGGCGCTGTTACAGCCGAAGATAGCAGCCAGGGGGACAGAGTGGAATGGATGAATGGATGGATGGGGCGGCCTGGAAGAGGGGGCAAAATGGGATGGATGGGGCAGCCTGGAAGAGGGAGCAGAATGGGATGGATGGGGGGGCAGCATGGAAAAGGGGAGAGAACGGGATGGATGGATGGATGGATGGGGAAGAAGGTACATGGATGGATGGGGAGAAGGTACATGGATGATTTGGTGGATGGGGGGAAAAGGTACATGGATGGATGGGGGAATAGAGGGAGAAGGAACATGGATGGATGGGGAGGAGAAGCTACATTGAACGTGGGGGGAGAAGCTACATGTATTACCTGACACTATATACAGAGTTCATGCGTATAATGTCAATGGTGATCATTGCATTACCTGTACACTGACACTATATACTGAACTCCTGTGTATAATGTCACTGGTGATGACTGAATTATCTGTACACTGACACTATACCTGAACTCCTGTGTATTATGTCACTGGCGATCACTGTATTACCTGTACACTGACCCAATATACAGAGCTTTTTTACAATTCTGTTAATTTAGTATTATATGTGGTGGACCGTGGCATTATGTGCTTTGGACATGACATGACGGTATTTGTCCCTTGTATATGGTATTATTCGGTCACTATGTGGTGGTAATATGTGGTCTCATGGTGTGGCAGTATTTATACCTTGTATGTGGTAGTATTTGATCACTATGTGGTGGTATTATGTGCTTTCGTCATGGTTTGGCAGTATTTGTCTGGTATGTGGCATTATTTGGGCACTATGTCGTGGTAGTATGTGATCTGGTCACGGTGTGGTGGTATTTCTGACATCTATCTGGTAATATTGCTTTGAGTGGATTTTGGTCGGTCATTTATTTTATCTGATATCAATAAGTGGAAACTGTTTTATTTCCAATAGATATTAAATACTTAGATGTTTAACCCCTCCCTGTCCTGTGGCAGAGCAGCAGAAATGCGGAGGTTTGCCAGAGAAAGCAAGCTGAACATTTGGTGACCTCAGTATTTATAAGACAAAACCAGGAGTGAGTGAGAAATGCATAAAAAATTACCTTTAATTGCTTTACTCCTGGTTTTGTCTTAGGTTGGCTTCACACCACGTTTTTACCCCTGTCAGGCTGTGGCCGGTGCTTTGCACGAGGCACCGGACACAGCCTGACAGGTCCGGACAAATAGAAGCAGAGGGTTAATATGTCCTCCGGTCCTGTTTGTAGCCAGATTCTGCAAAGCGCAGCTTCAGGAGCTGTCCCCTACTGAAATGGTGCTGAACCTCTTGAAGTTCAGCGGAGCTCACACTGAAGTGCAGCAGTCAGCATCCAGGAACCTGACAGACTCTTTGTCAGGTCCGGCACGATCCGGCGCCCCATAGACTCTCATGTTAGGGGGTGCCAGATCATGTTAGGGGGTGCCGGATCGTGCTGGAACCCGGGAGAATCCAGTAGGATCTGGTTTGTTAAAATTTTTCGCCCCGGACACAAAAATGATGGAAGCTCCTTTTTTGTGTCCGGGGCAAAAATTCTTTGCAGCCTGATGCTGCCAGACAGGGACCAAACCGAATGGCAAATAGCTGCCATCCAGCCCTGTCCAGCACCATAAGGGCTGCAATATGTCAAAATCGGGTCTGGGGCTGTCGGATTCATATCGGACTAGAAAAAGTCGACTGCCCCCCAGTGCAAGATCTGCCATCCAGCCCCTGCCTGTGCATTGCTGATAACTTGTTTTCACCAAAAAATCCAAACTAATGCAAACTACAGTAATGATACATCGCAGTAAAGGTGAGCGCACAGTGATGGGCAGGAGCCGCCTGTGTTTTACAGTCCCTGCTACACTATAATAGGTATAATAGATAACATGGATAACAGGTATTTGCATATAGCTGAAGAATGGTGGGCCCGGGTGGGTAGGCCCCTGCAGTCAATTTTCCCGATGGGCCCCAGACACCCCAGTCTGCTGCTGTTCAGGGGGAACTAGATCCTCCTGGTTCCTCCAGGGTTTCTCTGCCACAAGTGGTTAAAGGCAGGCACGGACTCTGGCATCTGGGTGAACTATGAGGGTTACCACTATGTTCCCTTCTTCTTCCTGAGCTCCCACTGGCCTCGGAACCTTTCTCTAGGGCGCTGCACAGCTGGGTCGGTCCTCTCTGGTTCTGGGCCTAATTCCCAGCAACCAGCTACTGTAGGCTCTTCAGTCCTAGCTGACCTAACTCACTGACTGACTTCCTGATTGACCTTACTAGTCCCTCAGACCTGGGCATTTGTAGGGGATCTGGCTTAAGGGCAGCCAGTGGAGCTCCCCCTCCAGGCCTGGGGTGGGAAGTGTTGGGTGTTGTGTGTGCCAAGGTGTACATCCCTCCCCGCACCAGTGGGTCCTGTGGCAATCCCCGCAGGGGTGCCACACATGTTTCAAAGTAACTAGAACTATTGAGATTTCTGATGTCTAAGTGGGGAAAATATGTTTTTGATACAGTGCCGATTTTAGTTTTCCCACCTACAAAAATGGAGAGGTCTGTAATTGTTATTGTAGCAAAGCCAAAGAAAAGACAGAAAAAGGAGCAAATACCGTACAACAAGTGAATAAATAAATTGCAATAGTGCTTAAAAAAAAATAGGTTATTTGGTATTATTTTGTTAAAAAAATGTAAACACCATCCTACCATGACAAGGTGACTTCAGCGGTTCCACAGTGTAATAGTTAGCACTCTAGACTCTGAATCCAGTGATCTGAGTTCAAATCTGGGTGTGCATGTTTGTTTTGTTATTCCATTACCTTGATGTGGTGGGATGGCTTTGACAACAAAAATGTTACAAGTACCTTATTTTTATTTTCATGCACTATTGCAATTTATTTATTTACTTATTTTAGGGTATCTGCTCATTTTTGTTTAATTTCTTTGGTTTTGTGGCTTATGTAAACATACACCTACATGCCTTTTCTTGCATTCCAGTTCAACTTTTTTTGTTTTCTTTGAATTTCTATCATAGGTACACTTCAACTATGAGAGATAGTCTAAAAAAACAAAAAATCAAAGGGCCACTATCAAGATTCCTGAATGGAGGGGAAGGATTTCAGGGGATCCGAGTGGGCCAAAGGATTATAAAGTCCAGTTTCTTTGCAGATGATGTGGCCCTTAATATAGAAAACCACATGCGGGATCTGCCAGGTTTTCTTAAACACCTGGACACGTATGGAAGATTTTTGGGATTTAAATTGAATAAAGCGAAACGTGAAATCTTATTTCTCAATTTGTCTACTCCGACCAAGACATGTCTAACAGAACTACATGGCATCCTTATAGCTATTAATTCTGTGAAATATTTAGGCATTTACCTGGCGAAATCAGTGGGTCAGATATATCGACTTAATTACGAACCCTTCTTTACTAAAATTGAACAAGAACTTAAAAGAAGGGAAGGATTGCCACTCTCATTATTGGGGTGGTGCCACCTGGTCAAAATGATGAGCTTCCCTAAATATACTATATCCACTTCAAGCATTGCCTTTATTATTAAAGCATTAAGACGTAGAGAGATTGAATAAGATATTCTCCCGATTTATTTGGAGGGGAAAACTACTAAGGATAAGATTAGGAACATTGATGCTATCTATAAACAACAGAGGTTTTGGATTTTTGGATGTGAGAGGTTATAATCTGACATGTTTGGATAGGCCCGTGTCGGATTTCAAGTTGAAATCAGAACTGAGTAGCCCTTGGAAGTTAGTCTCCGTACTGCACGCATCCAGAACTCGGATTCCCCACCTATTAAATCATGAGACAATATTCAGAGACATGATAGTCTCATGGAAGGCGGTGCGCAAGAAATTACGCCTCTCTTGGAGGATTTCCAAGTATCTGGATCTGAGGGCTCACCCTGACTTCCCACTGGGAAGAGAGAATAATCTTTTCACAATGTGGCGGGAGCGAGGAATTAAATCAGTGGGTGATTTATTTCATACAATAAAGACCTGATGACTAAGGGGCCGGGAGCTCCTGGACAAATTACATCTTCCAGAATTTCAGGTTCTCCAGTACAATTAAGTGAAACATCATATCATGTCCGCACTACATGATGTGGCAGCGGAATATGTTACCAATACGTGGGATGACCTAGGATTAATTGACATGGGCTCTAATAACATTTTTTCAATATATATGGGACTAAGAGAAGATATGTATCCAAAGGGTCTGGGTAAACTATTCGGGAGCTGGGAGCGCCAGCTACATGACCCAGACATAGGAGATAAAATCCAGGGGGGCTGGAAATCGGTAAGGGAGAATGTCATAAATGAACGTTGGAGACATACATTCTTTAGAGTCATACATAGAACCATACTGGGCTTTAATCTACCAGTCCGAGACCCTCAATTTGGTAGACTCTGAAATTGCCCCAAATGTGGAACCTCTGGAGCACACATGTTTCATGGACTCTGGGGATGTGGAGTAATTAACCAGTTGTGGAGAACCTTAGGTGTGCTCTTGCAAGATATAGTGGCGGTAAATCTACCAATAGACCTTTCAGTGTTATGATCTGATGACGTAAGAGTAACAAAGATTCCACAGAAGTCGTTGGTAACTATACTGACCGTGACATCTGACTTAATATCGCAACTAGAAGTAGCCGTGGGATGTAACTAACCATGCCCTAGACACCTCAATACGGCCGGAGAACTAGCTACCCCTAGAGATCAAAATAGGAAAAGCTATCTTGCCTCAGAGCAGAACCCGAAAAGAGCAGCAAGCCCTCCACAGATACTAACTGGGAAACAGGAGAGGAAAAGACACACAGGCAGAATATAGAGTTCAGCAAAAGAGGCCACACTAGCTAGATAGTAAAGATAGAATAGAATACTATTGCGGTCAGTATAAAAGTACTATCAAAAAATCTCCAACAGTAGATAGTGTCAAAAATTACCCTGAGTCTACTAAGACTCACCGCCCTCTATATCTGCAGAGCTTCTGTGAATCAAGCAAGAATAAACAAGTACCAATACTAACAATACTGGAAATAGCAGATAACAGTGAATAGCAATTTCTGTCCAGGAAGAAAACTTCCTAACTGAAAGCAGGTAAACAAATATGCAAACTAAATTTCAAACCCTCAACTCAGAACAAGACAAACTGAAAACAGATCCACGAACACACAACATGTGCGCCACAAAGTAACAAAAACCATTCACTTAGCTTGCAAGGATTTCAGCAGAACAGGAGAAACCAGGAAAAGGTGTGGACACCTCCAGGAACATTTACAACTGGCAAGGACTGATTAGCTTCAAACCACTATATACTCCAATCTGAACCTGACTGCCAATCATCAAGATCAGCTGTGGAACTCTCCAACACACAGCCAGCAACATTACCAGCAACAACCACTGGAGGGAGCTCACAACCAGAATTCCTCCTTAATGAATTCACAACACTACAGTATGGCTGATCCATCTTCTGGGGCTCAAACGTATGGGGAAGGCGGACACCCAAATATTTCATACAATAGCGTTTGCAGCAAAAATAATTATTTTAAGGAAGTGAATAAATGGTTCCCCCCGACTATCTTTGGGGTGGTGGAGGAAACAACGAGAGCTATACACAATGAAAGGGTTGAAACAGAGAGGCATATGAATAGAGATGAAGATAAGTTTTTCAGAAAGTGGAGAAAATTTATAGTCACCCAAGTACCCATAACAGAAATCCAGAGGGTAGTAACTCCATGTTGAGGGTCACAGTGGTACCTCCTTGAGGACCTGCAGGGAGTCTTAGGCAAATTGAAATTGCTCCCATGACATGTCAACTTGAGGAAAGGCAAGTAAAATTTGATAAATGGGGGGGAATAGAGGCATGACAGCAAGAGCTATAGTAATGTTTTGATTTTGTGTGCGTGTGATTTTGTGAGGTCAGCATGGGGAAGGGGAGGAGGGTGAGAAAGGGTGGGGAGGATGGTTCAGGGTTGATTGATGTTTTTACTAGTTGTAAATCCCACGTTATTAAGTCTGTATGTTTTCCTGAAAACTCTAATATAATTGATTTAAGAAAAAAAAAATCACATGGTATTATTTTTACATGATTAATTTTCAAATTATTGCACGAAATAAGTATTTTATACAATAGAAAAACAGAACTTAACATTTGTTATGGAAACTTTTGTTTGCAATTACAGAAGTCAGGCGTTTCCTGTAGTTCTTGACCAAGTTTGTACCCACTGCAGCAGTGAATTTGGCCCACTCCTCCATGCAGATCTTCCAGATCTTTCAGGTTTTGGGTATGTCACTAAGTAACATTGAGTTTCAGCTCCCTCCAGGATCTTGAAATGCTTCTTACGCAGCCACTCCTGAGTTTCCATGACTGTGTTTTTCTGGTCATTGTCATGCTGGAAAACCTAGCCATGAACCATCTTAAATGTTCTTACTGAGTGAAAGAGGTTGTTGACCAAAATCTCATGAAACATGACCTGATCCATTTTCCCTTTAATACCATCCAGTAGTCTTGCCCCTTTGCAGAAAGCTCCCCTAAAGTATAATTTTCCACTCTCATGCTTCATAGTTGAGACTGTGTTCTTGGGGTTGGACTCATCCATATACTTCCTCCAAACACTTTGAGTAATATAAGTAAGTTATATTTTGGCCTTATCTAACCTCAAGTCCTTCTCCAATGCCTTCTCTGGATCATCCAGATGGTTCTTGGTGAACTTCAAATTGGCATAGATATGTGCTGGCATGAACAGGGCAACTTTGCATGCCATGCAGGATTTGAATTCATGACAGCGTAATATTTGAGACTGCTGTCCCAGCTCTCTTCAGCTTATTGACCAGATCCTTCCTTGCAGTTATGGGCTGATTCCTGACCTTTCTCAGAATCATCCTTACCCAAGAAAGAGATCTTGCATGGAGCCTCAGTCCAAGGACAAATGACAGACATCTTGTGTTTCTTCCATTTAAAAAGGACAACAACAGGGTGCCTCTTGTGATCACATACAATCCTCACATGAACATACTAAGGAAAATTGGTGCTGATCTTCAGCCCATATTCCACAAAGACCACAGACTTAAAGCCATATTCCCAGAACTGCCACTACTCTCCTATAAACAGCCCCCAACCTAGGGAATCCCCTTGTCAGAAGTGTCCTCACATCACCATCACAGACGGGCATCCCTGTAACAGCAAGAAATGCAAGACGTTTACCCACATATTACCAACAGATACAGTCCCTATACTCAACACAAACCAGGACTATAAGATAGTGGACTTCTTTTCATGTACATCCTCCAATGTGGTGTATATGATACAATGTACAAAGTGCACTACAGGAATGTATATTTGAGAAACAATGCAAAAGCTACAAACAAGGATGAATTAACATAGACATACACTAAAAATAAGCTGGACATGCCAGTAGGAATACACTTCTCTGAGCCTGGACACAGCATGGCAGACCACATATATCATACAATCCATTCGCCAACTTCAGATTAATAAAAAGGTTATTATCAAGCCGGCGGATAAAGGCGGTGCTGTTGTCATTATGGATCGGGCATATTATATTAATGAGATTAAACAGCAACTAAGTGATACGGAGACTTACACTCCTATTGATCGTGATCCTACAAGTTCCATCAGGAATATAATTATTAAGAAGGTTGAGCATTATCTGAATAACAACATTATTGACTCAAAATTAGCAGAATTCCTTGTGGCACAGCACCCTATTATGCCTGTATTTTACACCTTGCCTAAAGTACATAAAAATCTTTTACATCCACCAGGACGCCCTATTGTGTCGTCAGCTGAATCATTACTCTCGCATTTGGCAATAGTGGTTGATAAAATTCTGTCTCCTTTGGTTCCCTTAATTCCTTCGTATCTTAAGGATACGTCTCATTTTCTTACTGTCATTCATGAACTGGGTGTATTACCAAGTAATAGCATTTTAGTCACCATGGACGTGAATAGTTTATACACGTCCATTGGACATAATTTAGGTTTAGAAGCCATTAAGTGGTTTTTAGATACATTTAGCGCACTCAGTGGTCAGCAAAAGGATTTTTGTAGAGAGTTTGTAGAGTTGGTTCTTCGGAACAATTATTTTCTTTTTATGGACTAGTTTTACATGCAGCGTAGGGGGACGGCCATGGGTTCGAACATGGCGCCCCCCTACGCTAATATTTTTATGGCATATTTTGAATATAATTATGTTACATCTGATCCCTTATTACAATCTAGGGCATTAACTTGGAAGCGTTATATAGATGACGTGTTTGTAGTGTGGACAGGGACAGAAATGGAGTTGGATATGATGTATAATCGGTTAAATACATTGGTTCCTGGTTTGACTTTTTCTATCCATACTAGTTTACAGGAGATTTCTTTTCTCGATACTTTAGTAGTGTTGGATGATCATGGCACAGTATCTGTTGATATCTATACTAAACCTACGGATAGGAATAGTATCCTTCATTATGAGAGTTGCCATCCACGTCATATAAAAAGTTTGTTGCCCCATTCCCAACATATGAGGATTAAAAGGATTGTCACGAACCCCATAAAATTGAAAACTAGACAAGAGGAAATGACTCAAAAATTTGTTAAAAGGGGATATCCACTACATTTAGCATCGCCTTGTACTGTTATTGTACCTAGAAAATCTGTTTCTACCCCTAGGGTGACTTTTGTATCAACATTTCATCCTTATTCATATAAGATTAAGAAGATCGTGAAGGAACACTGGCCCATTCTCATGAAGTCCTATCCTGACATTACAGAGTTTAATGTTCCACCATTATTCTGCTATAAAAGATCACAAAATCTTAAAGACAGATTGGTTCGTGCTGATATAGATCCCGAGAGAATAACCAGACAAAGGTTTTTGGATATTCCAAGAGAAGGAAATTTTCCCTGTCTTGGATGCCCTCAATGTTCCCATATGGTGAAAGGATCAACATTCACACATCCCAGGTGAGGTAAGGTCTTCACGATCCAGGGGTATTTTACCTGTGATTCGTCCTATGTAGTGTATCTTCTGAAATGTCCGTGCGATCTCGGATACGTTGGGGAAACTACCCAGCGTATCCGAGACCGCATTAGTAAACATAAATCTACCATCAGGTGTAGTAATACTTTATTACCGGTTCCGAGCCACTTTATTGAGAAGGGACATGGCATTTCTCAACTTCTTTCCAGGTGTTGGAACAGGTGCCCCTAGCTAGACGGGGAGGAGACAGGGTTAAACGCTTAAAGGAGCGAGAATCATTTTGGATACATCGTCTCCAGACTCTTTTCCCCTTAGGTTTAAATAGAGAGTATGAGGTTTCATGACATGATTTCTCCCCACTTTATGTCGTACTTTTTATGCCTCTATATGACTATAGATAGTATGGAAGAGTATCATTTATGCCCATTGGAAATGCTCTAGTACATTTCATTCCTTATGTTTCAATGGTTATGGCACTTTAAGTATATGATATACTTAGATTGAAGGTATCCTTTCATTAATTACTATATTTACACAATATGGACACATATAGTTCTAAGTACTAATTTGGTATGTTTTGCATTAAGTATAACCTTAATTTTCTTATTATTTCCTCTCTTCCCCTTGTTTAGGCTTGAACAAGGTTTCCCTGACAACAAATAGCGTTCAAACAGGAAACACTACCATGACAAACGTTTCCTGTTTCTTTTTCTCATCTCAGCACATTTTACTAGTGCCGCGACGTCACTTCCGGTGACGTCACCACCGGTGACGTCACTTCCGGTCGCATATGCGTTCCATAGCACGTTTTGCGGTCCAAATACCGGAAGTAGGAGGTATTTGACCACCCGGGCATTATAAAAGCCAGTTTCTTGTGTTACTCTGTGCATTTCTGCCAGGGCCCTGCAGTGAACAGCACCAGTGAGTAATAAGGAGCGTTTTAATTAAGTCTTTACTTGTATTGAGTACTTTTGTCATTCTTTATGTTATTTTACCAGGTTTCTGGTGATTCCTTGTATCTTGGGCTTGACTTTAAGGTATGCAACTTGCTAAATAAATAAGTTGTTGCTGTCATACAGTTTGGACCTGATGGCATTGTTGATTTTACTTTTCAGCATTTACTTCATGATTGATTCTTTTTATGTTGTGGTAGTGGAATCTTAGTTAATCGACATATCAGGTATGGACCTGACTTTGTGACTATATTGTGTCAAGTATGAATGACAGGGATTCTGTCTATTATAATGATTTCTTTCTATCTAGATAATTTCCAACGGGTCTCCACTGTATATGACGGTTATTTTCAATATTACATTGCATGGTAATCAATATAAGGTAACGCATTAGTCCAGCACATACACGCCACCTTTTAGTAGTTTTTATTATACTATTGCTCTATATGGGCTTTATATGTACTATTCCGTTTAGTAGGAAGAACCCATGTTCTATCTTATTATGGTAGTATGATTTTCATTGAATAGTATTGGACATACGTACAATCCTAGTTTGGATTGGCTCTCTTGAGGTGTTAGTTTGTTGCACCTTTTTTCCATTAATTGTTCATTAATTTTTCTTATTATTTTTTTGTGGTGTTTCTCTTTGTCATAGACACTTTTGTGCACAGAATTTTTTGTATATGTGAAGATTTAATACATACAAGAAAGAAAGGAGATATACAGGTATATATAATCCTGATTCTTTTACTTTTTCCACGAGGATGAAGTTCTATCCCATGTTGTATCATTATTGTAAATAAAAAAATTTTTCCCCTATTTTTCTTTCTGTATCCTTGATTAATTTAGGATTGTCCCCCCCTAATGATTGTTTGGCCATTTTGTGGATTTTTTCTGTTAAAAATGTTGATTCAAATTGAAAACATGTTATTCATTGTGATTATTTCTGTTTACATTACCAGATATTTGTGTCTGAGGAAGGCAATAGCCGAAAACGTTTATACGAATGACTGAGATATATATATACAAAAAGAATATTGAATTGATTCCACGAATAAAAAGCCATCAACAAAAACTATTGGACTATATTTGTCTTTATGGTGTGCCAGATTTTCTCTGGATTATAGCATGGCAGACCTAACAGTCCTGATATTGAAAGGTCACTTTAAAAATGACACAGAACGTAAAATCTGGGAATTCAAATTCATAAGAATGTTCCAATCCTTAACAAAAGGGCTTAATTTGACACCTGGATTCATGACTCATTACCTAGACACAATTAACACTTCCACAAGAAGATCTTCTGATGTGTAAAAGACCATTTCAAGTCATCTACATCATTAACAAAGATTTAATTTAAATTTCCTTAGCACACCTCCATTTCCTTATGTCCTGCTGTATTTTGTATTTAAATGCCTCAGTAATTCATTTGTGATATGTCTGATGAAGGAGCCTTGAGCTCTAAGAGCTTACAAATATTATTATTCTTGTTAGTCAATAAAGGTATCACTCCTATAATACTTTTATCAACCTTTTTTTGGCGACTTAAGTATTTACATCGATTCCATTTAATAATAACTGGGCCAACAGTTGTTGCCTCCTAACCAAGTTGCTTACATATTATCAAGTAGCCTTTCTCAGACTTGTTCCAGTTTACAGTTTTCTCACAGGTTTTCTTTGACAGCTCTTTTGTCTTGGCCATGGTGGAGAGGTTGAAGTGTAATTGGTTGAGTGTATGTGAACAGGTCTCTTTTATTTAGGTAACTAGTAAAAAGGCCCGATGCAATTGCATCGGGAGCAGGGTGAAATGAATTGTGTGTATACAGGCGGGCCAGTGGGTAGCAGAGTATACAGGGGGCTCTGTGGGTAGCAGAGTATACAGGCGGGTCTGTGGGTAGCAGAGTATACAGACGGCTCTGAGGGTAGGAGATTATACAGGTGACTCTGTGGGTAGTAAAGTATACAGGCGGCTCTGTGGGTAGAAGAGTATACAGGTGGGTCTGTGGGTAGTGGAGTATACAGGCGTGTGTGGTGGTGGTGGCAGAGTATACAGGTGTGTGTGGTGGTGGTGGCAGAGTATACAGGCGTGTGTGGTGGTGGCAGAGTATACAGGCGTCTGTGCTGGTGGCGGCAGAGTATACAGGCGTGTGTGGTGGTGGCAGAGTGTACAGGCGTGTGTGGTGGTGGCAGAGTGTACAGGTGTGTGTGGTGGTGGCAGAGTGTACAGGCGTGTGTGGTGGTGGGAGAGTATACCGGCGTGTGTGGTGGTGGCGGCAGAGTGTACAGGCGTCTGTGCTGGTGGCGGCAGAGTATACAGGCATGTGTGGTGGTGGCAGAGTATACAGGCGTCTGTGCTGGTGGCGGCAGAGTATACAGGCATGTGTGGTGGTGGCAGAGTATACAGGCGTCTGTGCTGGTGGCGGCAGAGTATACAGGCGTCTGTGCTGGTGGCGCAGAGTATACAGGCGTCTGTGCTGGTGGCGGCAGAGTATACAGGCAGGTGTGGTGGTGGCGGCAGAGTATACAGGCGTCTGTGGTGGTGGCAGAGTGTACAGGTGTGTGTGGTGGTGGCAGAGTGTACAGGCGTGTGTGGTGGTGGGAGAGTATACAGGCGTGTGTGGTGGTGGCAGAGTATACAGGCGTGTGTGGTGGTGGCAGAGTATACAGGCGTGTGTGGTGGTGGCAGAGTATACAGGCGTGTGTGGTGGTGGCAGAGTATACAGGCGTGTGTGGTGGTGGCAGAGTATACAGGCGTGTGTGGTGGTGGCAGAGTATACAGGCGTGTGTGGTGGTGGCAGAGTATACAGGCGTCTGTGCTGGTGGCGGCAGAGTATACAGGCGTGTGTGGTGGTGGCAGAGTGTACAGGCGTGTGTGGTGGTGGCAGAGTGTACAGGCGTGTGTGGTGGTGGCAGAGTATACAGGCGTGTGTGGTGGTGGCGGCAGAGTATACAGGCGTGTGTGGTGGTGGCGGCAGAGTATACAGGCGTGTGTGGTGGTGGCGGCAGAGTATACAGGCGTGTGTGGTGGTGGCGGCACAGTATACAGGCGGTGTGTGGTGGTGGCGGCAGAGTATACAGGCGTCTGTGGTGGTGGCAGAGTATACAGGCATGTGTGGTGGTGGCAGAGTATACAGGCGTCTGTGCTGGTGGCGGCAGAGTATACAGGCGTGTGTGGGTGGGTGGCAGAGTATACAGGCGTGTGTGGTGGTGGCGGCAGAGTATACAGGCGTGTGTGGTGGTGGCGGCAGAGTATACAGGCGTGTGTGGTGGTGGCGGCACAGTGTACAGGCGGGTGTGGTGGTGGCGGCAGAGTGTACAGGCGTGTGTGGTGGTGGCGGCAGAGTGTACAGGCGTGTGTGGTGGTGGCGGCAGAGTGTACAGGCGTGTGTGGTGGTGGCAGAGTGTACAGGCGTGTGTGGTGGTGGCAGAGTGTACAGGCGTGTGTGGTGGTGGCAGAGTGTACAGGCGTGTGTGGTGTGTGGCAGAGTGTACAGGCGTGTGTGGTGGTGGCAGAGTATACAGGCGTGTGTGGTGGTGGCGGCAGAGTGTACAGGCGTCTGTGCTGGTGGCAGAGTATAGAGGCGTGTGTGGTGGTGGCGGCAGAGTGTACAGGCGTGTGTGGTGGTGGCGGCAGAGTGTACAGGCGTCTGTGCTGGTGGCGGCAGAGTATACAGGCATGTGTGGTGGTGGCAGAGTATACAGGCGTCTGTGCTGGTGGCGGCAGAGTATACAGGCATGTGTGGTGGCGGCAGAGTATACAGGCGTCTGTGCTGGTGGCGGCAGAGTATACAGGCGTCTGTGCTGGTGGCGGCAGAGTATACAGGCAGGTGTGGTGGTGGCGGCAGAGTATACAGGCGTCTGTGGTGGTGGCAGAGTGTACAGGTGTGTGTGGTGGTGGCAGAGTGTACAGGTGTGTGTGGTGGTGGCAGAGTGTACAGGCGTGTGTGGTGGTGGCAGAGTGTACAGGCGTGTGTGGTGGTGGCAGAGTGTACAGGCGTGTGTGGTGGTGGCAGAGTGTACAGGCGTGTGTGGTGGCGGCAGAGTGTACAGGCGTGTGTGGTGGCGGCAGAGTGTACAGGCGTGTGTGGTGGCGGCAGAGTGTACAGGCGTGTGTGGTGGCGGCAGAGTGTACAGGCGTGTGTGGTGGCGGCAGAGTGTACAGGCGTGTGTGGTGGCGGCAGAGTGTACAGGTGTGTGTGGTGGTGGCGGCAGAGTGTACAGGCGTGTGTGTGGGGCAGAGTGTACAGGCGTGTGTGGTGGCAGAGTATACAGGCGTGTGTGGTGGTGGAGTATACAGGTGTCTGTGGTGCGCTCGTGCAAGGCAGGGGTTAAAAAAAATAAAAAAAGATTATGCTCACCTCACCCCGAGCCCCCGCCGTCTTCTGCCGTGTTCCGCCGTCTTCTGCCGTGTTCCGCTAGGCTCCCGGTGGCTGTGCAGGCTCCCGGTGCCTGCAGTGATCTTCTATCTACTGAGAGTGAAGGACCTGTGGTGATGTCAGAGTCACGTGATCCGCGATTTGCCTGGAGTAAGCTGGTGTCACGTGACTCTGACATCACCACAGGTCCTTCACTCTCAGTAGATAGAAGATCACTGCAGGCACCGGGAGCCTAGCGGAACACGGCAGAAGACGGCGGGAGACGGCGGGAGACAGCGCGGGCTCGGGTAGAGGTGAGGATTTTTTTTTTTTTTAGAGTAGTGCGGGTCTGCGGCTCGTGATGACGCTGCGCGTCATCACTCGCAGTCCCGCGCAAAGCATGTTGGGATTCGGCTACAACGCCCGAAATCCCAACTGCGGATTATATAAGTAGACGAGTTCAAACAGGTTCAATTATTATAGCTAATAAGTACAGGGTAGGAGGGTTTCTTAAAGAAAAAGTAACAGGTCTGTGAGAGGCAGAATTCTTGCTGATTGGAAAGTGATCAAATACTTTTATCATGCAATAAAATGCAATTTAATGATTTAAAAATTATACAACTTGATTTTCTGGATTTTTTTTAGATTCTGTATCTCTCAGTTGTAGTGTACCAATGATAAATTACAAACCTCTCCATTCCTTGTAGGTGGGAAAACTCGCAAAATAAGCATTGTAGCAAATACTTAAAGCATAACCGTCATTTAAATTTTTATTCAATAATAATGTAGAGCAAGTTATTATAATCAAATTTCTAATATACTTTATTAATGAAATCTGGAAGGAAACCTTATAAAAAAAAAACTTCCACAAGATGTCCTCAGTAGGCCATTTCTTAACTATATGTATGCTCTTTGTCAGCCAACTCCATCTTCAGGGGTGGGGCCTACTTTGCATTCACAATATAGCTTATAAGACTCAAGTTACCTCCTGACAGCACCTCCATTAACATGGCTTTGCTTGGTGTTACCACAGAGTAGAGCCATGTGAATGGAGGATATCTGGAAAAATGGTATCAAATATGTGCTGCTGCCAAATTATCCAATTCAAAGCATTTGTTGTAGCATATGGTGGTTTATTCTACACGTTTCAAAGTGCAACCCCACTTCTTCATCAGGAAATATACACCAGTTCTGAGTCTTATCAGCTGTATTGTGAACAGTGTAGGCCACGCCCCTTGAAAACGGATCTGATTGAAAAAGAGCTTCATACACAGTCTACTGAGGACATCTTGTGGAAGGTTTTTTTTGTAGGTTTTCTTCCATATTTCATTAATAAAGTATATTTGAAAGCTGATTATAATCACTTGCTCTACATTATTATTATTATTATTTTTATTATTATTATTATTATGATTAACTAAAAATTTAAACAGCGGTTATACTTTTAGTTTCCCTACAGTATGCAATAATATGAATTGCTCCATCTTCTAATACTACCCATACTTTCAATTTAGTGTTTGATCACAGATTAAAAAAGTTTTACTTTGAAAAATAAAAAACTCCAACCAGAAGTCTATGGGATATAAAAACTATTGCAGAACTGGATTTGTCAATGATAAATGTACTTGATATATCTCTATAGATTCAGTTGTTACTTTATTTAGATTTCCCATGTCCAACATATACATTGCTCTTAGCTACTGGCAAATTTATTAAGGAAGATGTACCGCCAATATATTAATTTCATAGTCCATCTGCTTACCTAAATATTTATGTGTAAGTCCTTTAAAATAATTACTATGTGCCGTCTTCTCCTTATTCCAGCACCATTTTAGTCCTATGTCATCGCTCCTCTTTTTCACTGTCACACAGAGGTACAATTAGGGGTGTAACTACAATAGGAGCTGGGGTTGCAATCACACCCAGGCCCTGCAGCCTAGGGGGCCCCAGAAGTCCCTTTGGCCTTTAGAAAAAGACTAATACTATTAAAGATTTGCAATAATTGAGGGCCCCATTGGAGTTTTGCATAGGGGCTCCTGGCCCTGAAGTTACACCACTGGATACAATTGTGTGTTGCAGAGCTACTTAATTTATTTTAAGTTATGGTACCACAAAAAAGACTCAATACACTTACTTTGATAAAGTCACATAAACACTTGTATCAACTGTGTTAGTCTATTTGCATACCATGTAGGCCAAAATAGGAATGGAGCAGCCTTGGAAGATAGGAACAACACAAATGGGTAAATATTTTAATGCACATGCACATTACATTATATGGAAAGTTAGGATGGACTATAAAGTAAGTTTTGATGAGACAGCTTCCTTGGGTACATACTGTATGTAGAAAAGATCAGATATAATGGAGCAGATTTCTTACAACTTTACATTAATTTTAATTTGCCTATTTCCACAGAATTTGCTCAGAAATGAATGTCCCTTAGTATATTCTGGGGTCTCTCCAGGCCCTAGAGTGTAATAAATGTAATATGTAAAAATTGAAAAAAATACTTATACTCACCCCTTCCGGCCCTTATCACATTTTCTGGTCACCACTGCTCACACTAAATTTCACAACGTCATGATGTCATATGCATGTGCAGAACCATGCCGAAAATTTCAGCAGAAGCAGTGAAAAAGTGTGAGCTAGCGTTGTCTTAGTTTATATATGTACGTGTTCAGAATTTGTTGTGTATATATGTGCTTGTTCAGAATCTGTGCCCGATGAAGAGGCCTTAGAGTCTGGAAAGCTTGCTATTATTTACCATGTTTTCAGTTATCAATTAAAAGGTATCAACCACTGAGGACTCTCAGATACTAATATTTTTCTATCTACTGGCTAACAGCGCAAACATTTTTAACCTTAGCAGAAGTAGTGGTGATTGGAACACGTTGTAAGGACTGGACGGGTGATGATGGGAAGAGGAACAGTTAACAGTTGAAAATAGCAGTCATTTTTTTTTCTATATCCACATGGAACGGAATGACCAAAATTCTGCCTTTAGCTGAATGTGGATTTTGATAAAAATGTGAGTGAAATTCAATTCAAATCAAATATGTTCTCATATCTCTAATTAAAACTATTCCACTTTTAGATATCTTAATGTATAATAAGTCTGTTTTTTTTAAGACTGTAGTTTATCTCAATTGCCAAATCCACTCTCAGTAAACTCGTATACAGACCTGTTGAAAAAATTGGATTATGTGAGAATATCAGAAAAATGTACCTGCTGCCTTCTAGAAACAGCAGCATTTTATCCGTTTACTGCATGAACTATACACCACCAAGACAGCGCTCAATTCTTAACATTGTACTGCTGTAAACAGGTAAGTGAAGGCACCGATACAGACGGCATGGGCTCAGTGGTCAGGATAGAACAAGTTGTTGTTTATTAATTATTCACAAAAACTGTTTACACAGCAGATTGTAAAACCAGAAAACTACAAATTGTGAAACAATGACAATACAGACACTATAGTGCTAACCCTGCACTCTCTCTTGGCCTTGTGGTTATCATCTGGACTTAATCCTGGCCTTGATTCCCATGACAGTTGCTGCCCCAAATCGTAGCTGGAGTTCACACTACAAACTCTTTGCAGGCAGCAAGTTTAGCAGTATAGACAGTTCTTTCTGCCACAGACCTGCTCCCATTGCTCTTAATCCTCAATTTCTCAAATCAAGTCTGTGCGCACAAGACCAAATTTGGAACAGGAGAGGAATATTGTAAAATGTTGTGCTGACCCAAAGGCGGCATGTATTTAACCCTCATTTATTCGCTCGAGCTTCAAGGATGTTATCAAGCAACAGGAGGTTGGTTTAGGCAGTTTCACATCTGTGATAAGTGTAATTGGTGGCAGATTCAGCAGATGTTGCCGCATCTACCGCGTAATGGCTGGCTTGTGGCACCGATCCAACATGCCCCATTCATTATCTATGGGGTTCACGGTCGGGTGCGGCAAGTGTAGTTTTGCCGGATCCAGCAGATCCGGCACTTGTGGTTGTCATGGAAAAGACCCGCTGCTAGCAGCGTTTTTTTGCAGTGCCACAAGCGCCGCAAGTGTCAGATTCGGCAATACTGCACTTGCCACACCCATCCGCAAGCCCCATAGATAATGAATGAGGCTTAACGGATAGGTGCCGCAAGTCATCCGCTACGCTGCAGATCTGGCAGATGCGGCAACATCTGCCAGTTCTGCCACAAATTACACCTATCGCAGATGTGAAAGGAGCCTTAGACAGGTGTGCTAATAGGTACATCGATAGAGATAATTTTAGGTGCATATTGTTGAAGTGCTGCGCTGTCCAGCACAATGAGCTCAGCCTCCTGGATGAGTGTCTGTGTAAGGTTTTGACTCTTTCATGTATTTGATGATTGAGTATTCGTATGACTTAGTAAAATATTTCAGGTAGAACGAGCTGGTGTCAGAGCTGGTATATTCATGTATAACTTTGCAGTATCCTAAGGAACAACCTTGATGTCTTACACTTGGTTTGAATAGTTAGGTTGGGCTGACTTAGGCTGCGTTCACATGTTCAGTTTTTGTTCAGTTTTTCACATCAGTTTTTGTAAGTCAAAACCAGGAGTGGGTGATAAAATCAGAAGTGGTGATGTGTTTCTATGATACTTTTCCTCTGATTGTTCCACTCCTGGGTTCGGCTTGTAAATGCTGATGTAAAATTTTGAACAAATACTCAACATGTGATCGTGGCCTAATAGAAAGACATCACCACTTCTGTGTTTTTCATTCACGTAAGGTTTTGGTTACAAAAACTGATGTGAAAAACTCACCAAAAACTAAACATGTGATCATAGCCTAACTCCTTTTAATAACTCCTTTAAATTCTTTAATTGACTATTAGAACATCTTTATCAAAGGTAATTAAAATTGCTCAAGAGGGATCTGGTGATGTTACCCACATTTAATTTTCTTCAAGCCCTATCTAGAGATCTACACTTTTCAAAACATATTTATATTTTTGAGGACTTGCAAGATAACATTTACAAAGTAAAACTCCAGTTAACTGAGGGAGGATATGCTATAGACATATACTACTTAATATGTAGCATAAAATGTTGTTACATCCATTTCTGATTTTAGGTGAAAATAATTTTTCCCATCAAGATATGTGTGAACTTTTGTTCTTGTATTTTTGTTTGTGTGCCTATAGTATATAGTGCCTATATATTTGATGACTGCGACACAGAAGTACCTATGAAAACTATCTTGGTGCCAATTTTTAACTCTTTTTCCTTTTTAAAATTCATTTCTTTTGGGGGATATTAACGTGATAATATTGCAGCACTGTGTGTAGGGGTTAGCCATAACATTAATAATTAAAAAATAGTATATTGTACTTTGTACCTCTGTGCCTTTTGCATCATGTCACTATGAAGGATGTTTGCTAAAATGTACTACATGTTAGAAAATACTGCAGAATTTCTCCCTGCATGGAATTTGTTGTAGAGAAACTAGATAGGGTTAAAGAGGACCTGTCACCCCCTGGTGCTTTCCAAACCTAAAGCACCATTGAATGCAACATGTCTGCTGCATTCAGGGAAGGGGTCTCCCATGTTTCTACCCCACTGTAAGCTGTAAAAAAACACTTTAGAAAGAGTGGAGATAATGAGTCTGGAGGGACTTACTGAGTATGGAGTCATTGCTGTTCCCGGGTGTCCTCCCCGCCTCCTTCCTCTCTGTGTCACCTCCTGCCCTCTCTGTTCTGCCTCCTGGCTATGTGTGCCTCCCCTCCTCGCTCGCTCATGTGCCTCAGCATCTGAAGTCACGCATGCGCAGAGCAAGCAATAGTTTGAAGGTGGTCTCAGCGGCTGAAATGCCTCCTGCCCGTGATGTCAGCGCCGGTGCCCGCCCTGCTCCAGGTTATGCTGTATGCATACAGCAAGGCGGGAATATGGCGCATGCAAACATGGGATATGCCTTCCCTGAATGCAGCAGACACGCTGCATTCAGTGGTGCTTTCAGTTTGTAGGTTCAATTGGTGTCCCTTTGCTTTTATACTATGAAACCATATCTGTGCCTACTCTTTGTGTGGTCATATGGTCCCATTTGTGAAAAGCTGTATCACTTTCATATTGAATTCAGCAGAAAAATAATTTAGATTCTGTATTGACTCCATATTACTTCTCAAAACATCTTGGGGTTGTATACAGCTGTAATGTAGAATTGCACAAGAGTTCTGACTACGGTTTTCCCAGAAAAACATTTGATGACATGTCAATTACAGCAGATGGGATAAGTATTGAACACATTACCAATTTTTTAAAGAAATATATTTCTAAAGGTTTTATTGACTTGAATTGCTCCTCAGATGTTGGTAAAAACACATACAATACACAGAGGCAAAGAAATCAAACCATAGATGTCCATAAATTGTTCTGCGTAATAATGAGAAAGGATACGTCAAAAAGTATTGAACACATGAATAAAGAGATGTACAAAAAGATATGGACTGTCAAAACACCAGCTGAAATCTGTCAGTAATTAAGGATCAATCCTGGATCTAAGTGATAAATACTATCAGCTGATACAACTGATAGACTATACAAAGGTCTCATTAACAAGGTGCCACACCTTGAAGCATCTCATGATGGTTAAAACCAGTGAACTGTCTCAAGACCTTCTTAACTTTATTGTTGCTAAAATATACTGATAGCATTGGTTACAGAAGAATTTGTAAACTATTAAAGGCTCCAGTGAGCACTATTGGGGTCATAATCCAGAAGAGGAAAGAACATAATTTCACCATAGATTAGCCACAACCAGATGATCCACATAAAATATCAGAAAGAGCAAAGGAGTACCTGTAGAGAGCAACAGAAAGACTTGGAATCAGCTCTTTCAATTGTATCAAAGAAAATAAGTAATGTAGTCATACTTCCATAGCCTGTATACAGGCACAACATACAAGACTCCACTACAAAATATAAAGCCGGTTCAAGCACTTTTAAAGTTTACTCAACAATATTTAGACAAGCCTGTGAAATACTGAGAGAATATAATCTGGTCAGAAGAGACCAAAATTGAATGCTTTGGGTGCCATTATACACACTATATATGGAGGCCAAAAGGCACTGCATATCACCTGAAACGTACCATACCTAGATTGAAGTGTAATAAACACCACAAAAGCATTGGGCAAATACGTCTTTATTTGGTATGTTTTTAGGGTACCTCTCCAACATTATAGGAGCACACCAATAGAAAACAAATGGAGGTATAATGCCCATCACACTATATAGGGGTGAACAAATTGTTCAAACCTCTCCAAAAAGTTGTCTAAAATGTAACCAGGGGTGTAACTACAATAGGTGCAGGGGTTGCAATCGCACCCGGGCCCTGGAACCTAGGGGGCCCCAAAAGTCCCTTTGACCTATAGAAAAAGACCACAGCTATTAAAGATTTGCAATAATTGGGGGCCCCGTTGGAGATTTCGCATTGGGGCCTGTGAGCTTCATGTTACAAAACTGAATGTAACCTTTATCTATTCATCACAAAAACAGTCACTTAACAGGTTAGGGGGGTGAGGACATAAGCAAACAAATTCATACATTAATTTATCCAGAGAAAAATAATTATAATCAGGTATAATGAAAAATGAAACAAAGAGAGTCATTTACCTTTCATCAGTAAAATACAGACATTAAGCAGGTGTAAAAGCAAGGGATAGTGATTAAGTCCCATTCATGGTATCTGAGATCTGGGGTACAGGCACCAATGTAAAGGGTGTTTAAATTGTCATAGTCACCTATGTGGATAAATAAATATACTAGCACATACTATTCAATTGTCAATGTGCCAAATACTAAGTATCAGTGAGCCAGGATTAGTGGTAGTGCACTGTATAAAAATAAGCACATTGACATATAATGACCAACTGCTAGTGTGCTTGGTAGTAGGCACCTATAAATCACATCGACTGGTAGTAAAATCAAGTGCAGGACTAGTCATATGTTGCATACAATATGTACAAGCTAGTGCCAGGTCAGATCAGAAGGAATAAGATCATTAATCCAGCCTCACCCATAATGAAATATAAGTGCTGGTCCTTACAATGGAGGGAGCTCCTACGTATTTTGATTACTGGCTTCCACAGAGGGCTGGACATTTATGGTTTGATTTCTTTGCCTGTTTGGATTGAATGGGTCGTTACAAAGACCTGGTGAGAAATTCATGTCAATAGCACCTACAGGAATATATTTATTAATTTAGAAAATTGGAGGTGCATTCAATCCTTATTTCACCTGCCCTTTTCAGTGTAGATCTTTAAAGTTTATTTGTAATAAGACATAAAAAGTTCAATGCTGTATATGATTTTAATTTTAGCTGGACTACTCTGCAAGGACATGTTATGAATGTTTTGTCTCATCATGACAAAACTCATAGCTACTGCTGATGTATATAAAAGCACTATGGAATTAATAGTGCCATAAAAATTAATAAATATTATTATATTATCATTCTTACTTATTATTTGCCTACTTTTATGAAATTATAATATCCTAAGTCATGCAAATTCTTCATTGCTCATTACTTAACCCTGTCCTATACTTCCATTTTGGTGTGTTGACTATTGTTTGCAGACTGGAGACCCCTCACTTGTGTTGTGCAATTGGGGAATAACACATCCTAAGCATGAGTCTCCCCCAAATTGCATGGGAAGCCATGGGATTTCAGAAATATAATTTGCTGGACCTGTGAGTCAATCCTAGAGGGACTGGGCTTTAGGAGGGTATAGTGACAAAAGTAGAAGCTCTTGTTTGGCTTAGGATTGTCCATTTGCATTGGAAAGCTAAAAGCTCCCCTAATAAAATGGGGTTAATTGATTAGGGGAAATCTACAATAATGTTAGTAAATATGTTTTAATCTTTATGTTTTCCATAGGCCCAAAATTTTATCTAACTTTAAAATCACATGATACGTTAATTAGTAACTTTAGAAATGTGCTTTTAAAGAATAAACCACTTACAGTTCGGTTTTCTTGGAACCCATTATTATTGTTGTTGGAAAAATATATACGTATTGTGACATTTAGCTGAGCAGATGAAAAATGTTCTTGTCCATATTTACCTTAAGGGCTCATTCAAATGAGCTTGTATTATGGACGTGTGGTTTCCAAGTAATATTCGGACAGCACTGAGGGCAGAAAACTAAAGGAAAACTCATGAATGAATTCAGTTTGAATGTTTTAATTAAAATCTTGTGTAAACTAGTGATACAAGTGAACTAGTAACCAGGGGTGCATCAAGCCCAACCGCCGCCTGATCCTCACAGTGAGGAGCGGGGGGGAGGGGTAGAGGTGCTAGTGAGTATTGGTACCACCGCCGCAACTGCTGAGGATCGGGGAGTGTTGGTGCTAGTGATGCACCGCCACAAGTGAGGAGTGGGGGGATGGAAAATGCACCTTAGCACTGATGCTGCAGGCGGCGCCCATCACACAGGAAGCCGATGTGTGATGCAGGCGCCGCCCCCTTCTCCACTGCCGCTCCCCCTGCCTGTCTGCCGCCTGAGACTCAGGGCTCACACTGTCCATTGGACGGTGTGGCCCTGCTAGTAGCTTACATGTATAAACCCTCCCCCCATACATACAAAGACACACGATATCTACCCCTTCAAGGGGAAATGAGGAGATTCAGTAGACTAAACTAGACTCGTCAAGTCAAGTGTCTTAGCTGCAGCTTTAAGCTCTTCATGTCATTGTGTATATCTGAGACATGTACAGTGGGTGCAGTCTGAGATATTTCTATGTGATTATAAGAACATTTGATTATTTGCACAGCAGATGCACACATTACTTGTCTGTAGGAAAACCAACCTTTATATAATAGAGCTCTTACAGACAGCACAGGCTGTAGCACAAAACCCCTCCCCCCTCCCAGATCAGAGCAGAGAGGGGAGGGAGTGAACACAAGCTTGGATGGGTGTGGATATTTAAATAACACTTATACAGCAGCCGGACTAATCGACTGGTAATACAATGGAGAGGACTAATCCAGAAGCTCCCTGCAGGGTTTGACAATGCTGATACATGGAAACTACAAAGTGTACAACATTGATTTTACATGTTTTTAAAAGGTCTGCCCAGGCACTATTCAAGGGTAATATTACTATCATACTGAAAAATGACCTGACAGAGTCCCTTTAATAAGTGATATTTGCATAAATTCTTGCATATCTTTAATTTAAAGTGATTTTAAATAAATAAACATGAATGTGAAAGAAGTGATCATCTACACATTCATGAATTAAAATACCTTGTGTTTCTCTTCATTTATTTAAAAAGGATAAATGTATTTAGATTGCAGATGATTGCTGGTGTTATGTGCAGGAAGGAGTTAAAGCAATTCAAAGTTATCACCCAACTCATTGAAACAGCAGTCATTTTATTGGGAAAATATGTTAGTTACTAAAATGAAAATATGATTGTAGTAAGGTGGGGGGTGAAAACAAACAAATTCTAATGTTGGTTGGGAGGTCTTTCAAGTTAAAGTTAAACTGGACCATTTCCCTGCAGAAGACAAATGTCAATTACATTGACCAATTTGTGTCCCTGGAGGAAAAACATTTGTTTTTCTTTCTGTTTCTCTGTCTCTGCTGCTCTTGATTAAACAAATTTTCGTCCTGGTGAAAACCTAGTCCGCCTGTGTGTAGTAATGATGTGGATTAGCACTCTCAGCTGTTCGTATCAAAGACAAGGTTCACATCTAAATAAATATGCTTTCCTGCTTACCCTACAAAAGCTGTTTGTGCTACATCCTCTGATATGACAATTATCCCCAGCCTAGATTGTGTTGCCCTGAAAGCCTTGCTTTTAGCCAATCAATTCTACTTCATCAGCTGAGCTCCATGCAACAGGTTGGAGTATTTGCCGCGCAACAGGTCTTATTGGCAATATTGTCATTTCTGTCCCTTTTATGAGGCCGTTTTGTAAACAAACCAACAGGAACTAATTTAATGAAATCAGGAATTATGTTTTAGTGTCACTTAGATGTAGTCAGACGATAATTAATTCCGGTGTTCGGTAAGAGGTAGGCTTCTTAATATAAAGTTTGCAGTCTACAAGAAATTAGAGTCAATCTTAATGAGTTCTGTCAAGGTCATGGATCCTTCACTTTTATGAAATCTCTAGTAGAATCTGTATGGCATGAATCACTTATTTACTATAGAAAAAAACACTCCACTTTTCCTTTACATTGGCCACAATGTCAGATCTAGAACTTCTATCGACCCCTCTACTTTCTGTATAGTATTGAATATTTCTGAAAGTATAAGGTATCTAATTTCTTTGATGGGCTACAGATAATTCATTTTTATTCCTGGTCTGTGGGTGTGCATGGGTTCTAGGCTATAGCATTAGTGGTCTGGAGTATTTTGTTAATGGCTATGATTCCCCAGTGGCTAAAGTTCCCTAAAGAGAAGAATAGTGAAAGGTTAACATACTCACTCATCTTGTAGAGTGAAACAGGACAATATATTTATTAAATCAGTGAATGGAAAGTGATAAATATGACTATACAGCAGCAATTCAATAGCTACTTACTTGTATCTATGATTAAGTCTAGGAAATATTGAAGACCCTGCCCAATCATCAAACGTAGCTAATGTGATCAATAATCCCGAACTTCCAAACCAACATGACATGATTCTACTCTACTTCTTCAACCTTTAGGCAGCCATGATTAGAGATGAGCAAACCTTTTGAAGTTTGTTTTCCGCACTGTTCACTGAATGGGCATATGTTGACTAAATTGATCAGCAAACAGTTTGGTGAACTTTCGAACGCCATTCGAATAAATGGGAGGCAAAATCAAGGGCATAAAGAACACCTTCAAAGGGGTCCAAAAGTTGCCAAGCACAACTCAAACCATTTTTCTAGAGTGAAGCCCCACTGTTTTTGTAGACAATAGCTTCCTAGACTGTTATACTTACCAAGCACTAGTGCTTCTGTCACCCTGCTTCCATGAACATCAATGCTTACCCTCCTTGATTAGTTAAAGTCTGACTTAGCCTCGCCCACCCTCTCTGCCGGTGTCTCTGATTGGTTACCAGTATGGCAACAAAACTGAAGTTAGATTACTGTAAAAATAGATAAATATTTAAAAAAATGAGCATGTGCTTCACAATAATTTTGATTGCCGGGCCAAGGTAATCCAGGCAGCTGGGGGCTGGGATTCTCTACATGGTAAGGCCCAAGCATTCTGGGCCCCCCAAGCTAAAAATTGCAGCCTGCAGCCACCCAGAATTGGCACATCTATGAGAGACTTTAAAACTGGCTGTTACCACGCTCTCCCAGTTGCCCTGATGCCGGTGGCAGCTGAATTTTGCCAGCTGACACTAGGCCCAAGGTTCATTATGTCAGGCCTATGTTAGACCCGGCCATTATGAACCTCTAAGTAATCAGTAAATAACAATGTGAAAAATCATTTATTTGTAAAAAGAACAGAAATATATACTTCTTTTCCTATCTTCATGATCCCCACATAAACCCTCCATGATCAACGTTCACTGATTTTTTCAGTAAATTTAGTCAATTGAACCTGCAATGTTCGTGCCGAATTAGAAATTGGCAGACAGGTTTACGGAAAGTTCGCTCATCTCTAGCCATGATTAAGAATATACTCAAATATCCCAAGAATGTTAACTGTTGTCAATGTCAAAGTAGAGGACAACCCTTTTTACTTAGTATTTCTAATATTGTAATAAAGGTATGCATCTTTTTAGCTAATTAATATCTAAAAATTCACTTGAGTCTGCTTAAACATCACAAATGTTAATCTTATTAGGTATTCATGTAATAATCAAACTGTTTGATGTCATTATTTTTTATTGTGTAAAATTACAAAGGAAGCCCCATAAGGAACAACAAGACTTAGTCATTTTGGCCAGTGTAAGTAATCCAAGCTTAATAAGGGAAAATAACTTGGAGATTAGTTTTACACTTATTGTAGACTGTCAATGGATGAGCAAAACATTTGTAGCAAATTTCACGGACACATTTTTCATTGATGTTTTTCAGCATATTATGGGAGAATAAATTATTTTAATTGAGACAAACATCATGCATTATTGTCTTCATCCTAAACATTGAAAATACATTAGTAAGGGCCTTTTCACACTGTTTTTTTTTTAAAAATGCGTCAGTCGTGGTAAAAAAAAAACGCATCTACCGCATTTTCCGCCTGACGGCCGCACTTGCGGTTTGCTTGCGGCGCACTTGCGTCAAGCCCCATGCATTGTCTATGGGGCTTGCAGTAAGTGTGTGGCAGGTGCGACAAGTGTGCTTCCGGCAGTTGCGGCTGTGAAAAAAACCGCAGCTGACCATGTTTTTTTCCGCGGCCGCAACTGCCGCACACTTACCGCAAGCCCCATAGACAATGCATGGGGCTTGACGCAAGGGAGGTGGAAGTGCGGCCGTTAGGCAAAAAATGCGGCAGATGCGTTTTTTTACCGCGACTGTTGCATTTTTCAAGAAAAAACAGTGTGAAAAGGCCCTAATAGTCACAACTAGAAATAAGCAGACCGTTTCATGGAAGACCGACTTCTAGTTGAATTTCCTGAAATCTACACTTACCTGCACCTTCCAACAGTCTTTGATTTGATTTGCGAAGATTGGCAAAAAAGTGCCATCTCACTCACTGCTAAGTATTCAAAGAGGGGGCTAATGATGTCATTGGACAGCCAGGTGGGCTTCCCTATAATGCCTAACAGCCATCACAAAATATAGTCTAGTGCAGCAACAAGAGGGCTATACCATGGACCACAGATGAGGACTGGAAAAGCAGCAACATTTTAGGCTTTTAGGCTACGTTCACACATTTGCGTATTTTGTTGCGCTTTTTTGTGCGCGCTTATTGCTGCATTTTTCAGCCGTGCAGAAAAGCGCAACAAAATATGCAGGGGCTTTCACACACTGCGCTTTCTTTGCCCCAGAAAGCGCAGGTGATTTCACAGAGGGGAGGAAGAATCCTGCTTCCTCCTTCGCTCTGTGACAGCTGTGACCGCCCCATTAGATTTCGCAGTGTATTAATATACACTGCGAAATCTAAATTAAACAAAGCCAAATGTATGAAAAATAAAAAATAATTAAATACTTTACCTCTCCGATGCCTTTTCCCGGTGTCCAGTGCCGAGGCTAGGAGATCTGGGTCCTGCAAGAGCCTGCCGTGGTGTCAGAGTTGTGTTCCCGGTGCTGATTGGCCACTCGCGGTCATGTGATATGTATCACATGACCGCGAGCGGCCAATCAGCGTCGGGAACGCCCCTCTGACATCACGGCAGGTCTTGGCAGAAGACACCTCGCCTGGCCTCATTACCGGACTCCAGGGAAAAGTCGTCGGACAGGTAAGTATTTAATTCTTTATTATTTTTAATACATTTGGCTTTATTTAACTTTAATTTTGCAGTGTATATTAATACACTGCAAAATCAAATTGGCGGTCACAGCTGTCACAGAGGGGAGGAGGAAGCAGGATTCTTCCTCCCCTCTGTGACATCAGAGGGAGAAAATGCAGGAGCAGCTGCGTAAGGAATTGACATCTCAATTCTTTACGCAACTGCGTTTTCTCCCAGAAAAAGCACTGCATATTTTTACGCAGTGTCTGCACAGCAAAGTGAATTTCCCATTCACTTTGCTGGCAGAAACAAAACACATTGCGTATTTAGACAAGCGTGCGTAAAAAAGCGCGGCAAAATACACAATGTGTGAATGCAGACTTAGGGTACCTTTACACGCCGCTACTGGATGGTGGCAACAATCGGGTACTTCACGTGCACGAGCACGCACAAACGGTTGCAAACGGTAATCGCACCACCTTTACACGCCGCAACAAGGTGCGCTACCGTAGGTTACATCTATCTCTAGATACACCGCCGGGTGTCTCAAGTTACCTTCTGCCGAGCACCTTACCTCATTTACACACCGCTACAACAAGCTAATATGGGCGGACCTGGTGCAGCAGGGACAACACATAGGCGTGCCACAATTGTGAATTACGAGACGTCCGTACGCTGATAGGACAAAGCAATAACATCCTGATTGGCCATGCAGCGCATGAGGCTGATTAATACATGACGCTCGAGCAATTGTGTAGTGTGACTGGTCAGCTCCTTAAATATGCCTCCCTGTGCAGCAACAACCAATCGTAACGCAGGAGCTTCCTCCAATGATCGCTGAAGGGGGGTGGTTTCCCGGAGGCTGTGTCACGCCCCAGGTACATACCAGGTACATAGCATGGTGTAGAAACAACCCTTCTGTTCCTTCTTTACATGCCAATACAGGTCGCTACAATCGCCTGGGTAGCCACCTGTTTAGGGCGATGCTCGGAAACAGGTGCCGCTACAGGCGGGTGGCTACAACCGTCTTTACACGCCGCTACCACGGGTTGAATTGGCGGTGCAAGATACATTTCTCTCATGTACCCGGTTGTTGCCACCATCCAGTAGCGGCGTGTAAAGGTACCATTACAGTGTAGAGATAGAGGTCAGTACATGTTATAGGGTTTACTTGTCTGGTCACTCAGTGTAGCTGAAATGATTGATCTGTGATATAGAGCAGTAACTGAACCTTAAAACAATGTTTTAATGTTCACAAGCTGCGAACAAGTTGGGTAGTTTATTAACCCTGTGTTTTAATTCTGCTACTAAACTAAGATTCATAAACCAAGGCTTGTTTGTCACAGATTGTGCTTCCAGGATTGTGACATGTGTAAACTATATATACATATCTACTTAATTCAAAGTGAATATCTTGTAAAGAAATATAATTTTTCTATATTTCATTGTTGAAATAGTCTAATATTAGGCTTGCATTTGCCACCTGAAAACTGCTCTATGATACTACTGCTTGCCATCTGATTTTCCATAGACAGGTTGAGATTACTTAGACATTAGTAAGGGTGTGTTTGTATTAAACATCTCAAAATGGGTTCAACACTGAACTAGGAGACCTCAGTGTTTTACAAAAGTATTTTAGAAGCACCTACACAAAATAAAAAATTATATATTGTGTAATTATCCATAAAGAAAAACAAAAGCACAAATGAAAAAAATCCAAAAAATGCTTCAGAAAACAGTTGTGAAAAACAAGTCTAAGGGCCGCTTCACGCTGTAGCATGATCCCTGACAGCTGCAGACCGGATCAGCACACAGGACTGGGGGGCTAATATGCCCTCCGGTCCTGTGTGCAGGCGCACCCAGTTGCAGCCGCTGACAGGTCAGGATCGCGGCGCCCACGGTCCTGACTTATCAGCAGCGGGAACTGCGTGCGCTGCACACAGGACTGGAGGGCATATTAGCCCCCCAGTCCTGTGTGCTAATCCGGTCCACGGCTGTAAGGCGCCTCCCAGACAGAACCGGACCGGATCATGCCGCAGTGTGAAGCGGCCCTAAAAATATTAGTTTTGTAAATAAAGAATACAATAGACATGCTCTAGAAGCACCTACACTACATAATAAATTATATATAGTATTATTATCCATAAAGAAAAATGCTGTGGACAAAAGTGCTGAAAAACATTAACTTTGTGAATATTGAATGCAATGGACATGTTTCAGAAGCATCTACACCACATAATACATTATATATAATATAATTATTAATAACTAGATGGTAGTCTAGAATCCATATATAGTTTACTTACTAATAGTTACGGGAGTGCGGTGAAATGAATTGTGTGTATACAGGCGGCTCTGTGGGTAGCACAGTATACGGCGGCTCTGTGGGTAGCACAGTATACAGCGGCTCTGTGGGTAGCACAGTATACAGCGGCTCTGTGGGTAGCACAGAATACAGTGGCTCTGTGGGTAGCACAGCGAGGTGGCTCAGTGGTTAGCACAGCGCGGTGGCTCAGTGGTTAGCACTGTGCGGTGGCTCAGTGGTTAGCACTGCGCGGTGGCTCAGTGGCTAGCACTGCGCGGTGGCTCAGTGGCTAGCACTGCGCGGTGGCTCAGTGGCTAGCACTGCGCGGTGGCTCAGTGGCTAGCACTGCGCGGTGGCTCAGTGGCTAGCACTGCGCGGTGGCTCAGTGGTTAGCAGTGAGTGCGGTAAAAGTGGTCAGCGCAGCGGCGTGGGCAGAGTGGTCAGAACACACATACACACACTCCGCTATACACATACACACACAAATCTATATAGATGTAGAGGTATATACACATACTGTACATTGCATATAGACAAAGGCACATACACACACACACACACACACACACACACACACACAAACCCAAATGTATATAGATGTAGAGGTATATACACACATTAGTTGCATATACACAAACACACATGTATATTATATACAAACATATATATATATGAGGAGAGCGGAGGCTGGAGGGCAGAGGAGAGCGGAGGCAGAGGAGAGCAGAGGCAGAGGAGAGCGGAGGCTGGAGGGCAGAGGAGAGCGGAGGCAGAGGAGAGCAGAGGCAGAGGAGAGCGGAGGCTGGAGGGCAGAGGAGAGCGGAGGCTGGAGGGCAGAGGAGAGCGGAGGTTGGAGGTCAGAGGAGAGCAGAGGCTGGAGGGCAGAGGAGAGCGGAGGCAGAGGAGAGCGGAGGCAGAGGAGAGCGGAGGCTGGAGAGCAGAGGCAGAGGAGAGCAGAGGCAGAGGAGAGGGGAGGCTGGAGGGCAGAGGAGAGGGGAGGCTGGAGGGCAGAGGAGAGGGAAGGCTGGAGGGCAGAGGAGAGGGGATGCAGAGGGGAGGCAGGGGAAAGCGGAGGCAGGGGAGAGCAGAGGCAGAGGAGAGCAGAGGCAGAGGAGAGGGGAGGCTGGAGGGCAGAGAAGAAGGGAGGCAGAGGGGAGGCAGGGGAGAGCGGAGGCAGGGGAGAGCGGAGGCAGAGGAGAGCGGAGGCAGAGGAGAGCAGAGGCAGAGGAGAGCGGAGGCTGGAGGGCAGAGGAGAGCGGAGGCTGGAGGGCAGAGGAGAGCGGAGGCAGAGGAGAGCAGAGGCAGAGGAGAGCGGAGGCTGGAGGCAGAGGAGAGTGGAGGCTGGAGGGCAGAGGAGAGCGGAGGCTGGAGGGCAGAGGAGAGCGGAGGCAGAGGAGAGCAGAGGCAGAGGAGAGCGGAGGCTGGAGGGGAGAGGAGAGCGGAGGCTGGAGGGCAGAGGAGAGCGGAGGCTGGAGGGCAGAGGAGAGCGGAGGCTGGAGGGCAGAGGAGAGGGGAGGCTGGAAGGCAGAGGAGAGGGGAGGCTGGAAAGCAGAGGAGAGCGGAGGCTGGAGGGCAGAGGAGAGCGGAGGCTGAGGAGAGCAGAGGCAGAGGAGAGCGGAGGCTGGAGGGCAGAGGAGAGTGGAGGCTGGAGGGCAGAGGAGAGTGGCGGCTGGAGGGCAGAGGAGAGTGGAGGCTGGATGGCAGAGGAGAGCGGAGGCTGGAGGGCAGAGGAGAGCGAAGGCTGGAGGGCAGAGGAGAGCGGAGGCAGAGGAGAGCAGAGGCAGAGGAGAGCGGAGGCTGGAGGGCAGAGGAGAGCGGAGGCTGGAGGGCAGAGGAGAGCGAAGGCTGGAGGGCAGAGGAGAGCGGAGGCAGAGGAGAGCAGAGGCAGAGGAGAGCGGAGGCTGGAGGGCAGAGGAGAGCGGAGGCTGGAGGGCAGAGGAGAGGGGAGGCTGAAGGGCAGAGGAGAGGGGAGGCTGGAGGGCAGAGGAGAGTGGAGGCTGGAGGGCAGAGGAGAGGGGATGCAGAGGGGAGGCAGGGGAAAGCGGAGGCAGGGGAGAGTAGAGGCAGAGGAGAGCAGAGGCAGAGGAGAGGGGAGGCTGGAGGGCAGAGAAGAAGGGAGGCAGAGGGGAGGCAGGGGAGAGCGGAGGCAGGGGAGAGCGGAGGCAGAGGAGAGCGGAGGCAGAGGAGAGCAGAGGCAGAGGAGAGCGGAGGCTGGAGGGCAGAGGAGAGCGGAGGCTGGAGGGCAGAGGAGAGCGGAGGCAGAGGAGAGCAGAGGCAGAGGAGAGCGGAGGCTGGAGGGCAGAGGAGAGTGGAGGCTGGAGGGCAGAGGAGAGCGGAGGCAGAGGAGAGCAGAGGCAGAGGAGAGCGGAGGCTGGAGGGGAGAGGAGAGCGGAGGCTGGAGGGCAGAGGAGAGCGGAGGCTGGAGGGCAGAGGAGAGCGGAGGCTGGAGGGCAGAGGAGAGGGGAGGCTGGAAGGCAGAGGAGAGGGGAGGCTGGAAAGCAGAGGAGAGCGGAGGCTGGAGGGCAGAGGAGAGCGGAGGCTGAGGAGAGCAGAGGCAGAGGAGAGCGGAGGCTGGAGGGCAGAGGAGAGCGAAGGCTGGAGGGCAGAGGAGAGCGGAGGCAGAGGAGAGCAGAGGCAGAGGAGAGCGGAGGCTGGAGGGCAGAGGAGAGCGGAGGCTGGAGGGCAGAGGAGAGCGAAGGCTGGAGGGCAGAGGAGAGCGGAGGCAGAGGAGAGCAGAGGCAGAGGAGAGCGGAGGCTGGAGGGCAGAGGAGAGCGGAGGCTGGAGGGCAGAGGAGAGGGGAGGCTGAAGGGCAGAGGAGAGGGGAGGCTGGAGGGCAGAGGAGAGTGGAGGCTGGAGGGCAGAGGAGAGGGGAGGCTGGAGGGCAGAGGAGAGCGGAGGCTGGAGGGCAGAGGAGAGGGGAGACTGGAGGGCAGAGGAGAGCGGAGGCCAGAGGGCAGAGGAGAGCGGAGGCTGGAGGGCAGAGGAGAGCAGAGGCTGGAGGGCAGAGGAGAGCGGAGGCTGAAGGGCTGAACACTGACTGGGCTGTCGGCGGTTAGCGGCAGTGGTGGCGGCGGTTCCGGAGGCCGCCCACCGGAGTGTGGGCGGGGCCAGATCCCTGATGGAGGAGAGTCACCGGGTGTGTGCGGTGAGCGGCAGGACTGGGAGCGGTGCCGGCGGAGGCCGCACACCGGAGTGTGGGCCGGGCCGGGGCGGGCCGGTTCCCGGATGTGGATGGGCGCACACGGGGCTGTGTGCGGGGCCGGTGGCGGGATAGCGGCGAGTGGTGGCGCTTTAGCACCCACCGCTCGTGGGACTGGTACTTCCGGTTCCGGTCTTTTACACAGGTCTGGAGGCCATCACGGAAGTTGGCCGGATTGGCCGGAAGTGGCCTTTGGGTTTTATATATAAGAAGAAACACAAAACGATAAATGAAAAAAATCCAAAAATGCTGCGGAAAATGGTGCTAAAAAAAGTCTTAAAATAGTAATTTTGTAAATTATGAATACAATAGACATGCTTTATAAGCCAATTAAAAGGTGAGGGGAATAGGAATAGCCCACCAAATGCCTTTATGCAGTCCACAGATGCACAGAAGTTGCTGGCATCCATAGCATCATTAGTATAGGGAGAGGAGAGTCAAGCACCTTATCTTCTTAAAATCAAAAAATGGTCTTTATTTAAAGAGGACCTGCCACCCCCCCATGGATTATAATCTGAGTCCAGCACTGAATGCAGCATGTCTGCTGCATTCAGGAAAGGGGTCCCCCATGGCTCTGTGGGGCTACCCCAATATGTAAGCTTATAAAAACGTAGTTATTTTCCATGGAGGCGGGCGGGCACCACATCCACGGGGGCATTTCACCACCCTGCGCCTCTGTGCCTCCCATGTCCTCGTACACTTTATGTCCTCCTCGCTCTGTGCATGCTTGTGTGGGTGACGCAAGCGCAGAGCGAGGTTGAGGTGCATGCCCCACCTCCCACTATGACATCCTCTCATTTCCCTGCCTTGCTCTGTGTTGTACTATGAAGCAGGGGGAAAAATGAGAGGACATCATAGCGGGAGGCGGGGCATGCACCTCAACCTCAACCTCGCTCTGTGCTTGCGTCAACACCACAAGGACACGCAGAGCGAGGAGGACATGAAGGGCACGAGGACATAGGTGGCACAGAGGCGCAGGGGCGTGAAATGCCCCCGTGGACGTGGTGCCTGTGTAGCGCCCCTGTGACCAGGGTGGCCACATAGGGAACTGCAGCCAGGCAGAAGGTAGACAGCTTGTGCAACAAACACCCTCACAGCACACACCCCCTCACAGCACAACACCCAGCCTGGAGCCCGGGACTCTAGGCGGGCAAGGGGTGGTGGGGTTTAGAGGAAAGTGGGTGGGAAGGAAGGTGAGGTGACATATAATACAAATAGAGGAAAAGAGGAAGAAGGAGTTAGTAGGCCAGAGTGAGCCAAGAGGTAAAGACAGCAGACAGAAAGTGACACATCCCGGTGGGATTGGACTCCCTGGAGACGCAGAATCCACAGAGACACAGATCCATGGAGAGAAAGCTCGTCCATTGCCGGCATCCCAGGGGAGTGTGAGGACAGAGACCGGACCGGTATCACCGGGTCCGAGGAACATGGCAGCACCGACCAACTACCGGTGGAGTAGTTTTCCCTGATTGTACTGGAATCACACGGGTTAGAAGGAGCCTATTAATCCCTTGGAAGACAGGGTTACTGCAGGCTAGGCAAACACCAGAGTGTCAGCTCTGAGGGGGACTGAACTTTCACACTGGCTTCCCAGACAAACCAGTGGGGAGCTTTAATTCCAAGTTGAAGTTCCTATTACAGGGTTGGAGGCACAGCAGCAACCACAAGGATGCGGCTTACCACCCGCACACACTTAGGGTGAAGATGCACACAAGGGGCCGAGCTGGCGCCATACAACCCGCAGAGAGAACAGAGAGGGCAAGAACAGCCTGAGATGAAATTTAGAAGGAGTGAGGGGTCTCAGAGCGACAGCCTGGCTGCAAGGGGTTAAGTGTTCCCGGAGTTAACTGAACTGTGAACTGTGTTGAGAACTGTACCGTTACTTGTGTGACTTTGAAGAAATTGAAAGTAAACCCGGTGAACCCTGCTTCAGTTTTCGTGCCTGATTCCAGGTATACAGAACTGTTATTGTTCTTCTTACCCTGCCAGGAGCAGCCCGACCCGCCGCGGGCTCATCCATCCAGCTGCAGTCCATCCATCCCTCCATCCTCCTGGCAGAGCTGCACTGCAGTGGTGGTCCCATCACTGACCACAACCCGTGGGTGGCGTCACGACAACAGTCCCCTGTATATATTCCCTTTACTGGTGGGAACCCGGGACACGGTCCGTACCAAGACCGCCGTCATTTCCACAGCAGTACCCCAGTCCAGTACCGAGTGCCCTGTCTCAGTGGGCTCCACATCTGCAGCATAAGGGCCTACCTCCATAGAAAATAACTGTAAGTTTTTATAAGCCTATATATCAGGGTAGCAGCCCCACAGTCCCATGGGGGACCCTTTACCTGATTGCAGCAGACATGCCACATTCAGTGCTGGGCTTAGATTCTAATCCATGCGGGGGTGACAGGTCCTCTTTAATGTTCAAAATACATGTTGAAAACATATATATCCATCCTAGGCCTCATATCCCCATCTCATGCATTTTGGATGACTCCTTGCTCATAGGCTAATGGATGTTAACAGAACATACAATTTATACAAAAAACGTACACACATGAACACTAATTAATTAGAAACATCCAATTTGATTTTATATGGAAGGAAATACATCATTACGACTGATTAACATGTCAACAAACCTTTCTCAGAGTCAGAAAAAGCATAGCGCCAAACTTGTGACAAATTCACTACATTAAATGTAAGTGCTCATTTTATTAAAAATTCCCATTTATGTTTATTTCATTTTTTATTTTACATTATTTTAATGTATTATTTTATAGACAAATGAATGTCAGAAAAACTGTAGCAACATCACAATAAGCAAATATACATAATATATCCCAATACTCCTATACTGATGCTTTAGAAGCACCATATACTATATTAAATATTTTATGATCATCCATAAAGAAAAACAAAATCATAAATCAAAAAAATCCCGAAAATACTGTGGAAAACGGTGCTGAAAAATATGTAAATAAAATTCGTAAAAACATGAACCATTTTTGAACATAATAATAATGCAATGTAAAGAATCTGAACAAAAATAAATTGTGTCACAAAGCTACCTCAGTAAAATACCATAAGATCATTTTTAAGATTTAAACTTGACGGGAATCTACCATCTAATCTAAGGCTATGTTCACACAGGTATTTTTGCTGCGTTTTTCTCCTCTGTTTTTACCTTGGTTTTATGCTAATCTTAACTGGTGTTTTTGTTTCCCAGCAAAACCTATGTGATTCTGGGATAAGCTGTTCACACACATTGGTTTAATTTCTTTGCAGAAACTGTAAACACCTCTGGTTTTGCTGCGTTTTTGAAAGAATGAGCATCTCAATGTTTTTGGGGTTTTTGCAGATGGCAAATCTGCAGCTAAAACAAAGAAAACAAAAATAAAGCAAAAACCCACCAAAAATACAGGAACTCTGCATCAAAAAGTGCAGCAAATCTCCTGCTAAGAAATCAGAAGAGACTAGAAACCCCTAAGGTTTTGCTACATTTTGGCAAAAGCAAAACCAATGTGTCTGGACATAGCCTTAATATCCAGAAAGCTTCCCTGTTTTTCAGACATCTCTCCTAGTTTCCCCATATATATGGCTTTCTGACTCTTTCAATGCCTCTAATCCTCAAAGAACTTCAGTGCCCATTATGAAAATCTCTCAAAATTCTAGAGAGACCTGATACAGAGTTTCTGGCCTGATATATAAGTGGATCAGCGGCGGACACCTTCTCCGCCACCTGTTTTTTAGGGAGTGAGTCATGCAACCTATAATAGTGTTTCTTGCAAACCACACATGTGGCCATAAAGGACACATGTGTGGTATTGCAGTTAATATAAGATTTCATGGGAAACCTTCGTTTGGTATGGACATAGCTGAAACTGCCTGTGAATCTGTACAGGTGATGCATTGCCATTTACTGATGTGCATCAGGTTGACACAACAGGAGGTAAACAATCTATCCATCAAGCCATATACTGTATACTGTAAGGTTATGTGCCCACTGGGCATATTTTTTGTGCTGCATGTATGCTGCATTTTCAGCTGCACAAACACAGCTGTCTTTAGAAAAATGCACCAAAAAGCTTATTGCATTTCTGGTGCGTTTTTGCTGCATTTGTGCTTTGTTTTTGCTGTGGTTATGCTGCGCTTTTGCTGCATTTTTAATGCCACAATTTCTATGGAATTAGAATGGCAGTCAATGGGGAAAGCGCAGCTCAGAAACGGACAAGTAATTGACATGCATGTTTTTGAGTGCAGGTGATGCTACGCTATGCACTAGCCCAGAGAGGGGAGCGTTGGCTCAGCAAGGAGAGGTGTCTACTGATCATATAGGCGGTTGGAAAGCATCTGCTCAGAAAAAAACGGTGAGCACAGGTGAATTATAAGACTAAGAAAAGTGGCACTCTACTGTGACTAAATATAATACAGAACATTATTTCAGCTAAGCAAAAAGGTGAAATTCAAGATACTTAGCTTCAGAAATATGGCCATATCGATAAACTGCCCAGTCGCCACGTCGAGGTGTGTCTCTTGGACCAAGTCCCTAAACTTACATTCTCAGCCTCTATCACACTGAAAGGATTGAATGCAACAGTTTTCCCTAGGTTGTACAGTTGTGTTTAAAAGTTTACATACCCGGCACATTTTTTGCTTTCTTGGCCTTTTTCAGAGAATATGAATGATAACACAAAACATTTTTTCCACTCATGGCTAGTGGTTGGGTGAAGGCATTTATTGTCAAACTACTGTGTTTCCTCTTATTAAATCATAATGACAACCAAAAACATCAAAATGACCTGATCAAAAGGTGACATACCCTGGTGATTTTGGCTGGATAACTGCTTTTTTCCCCATGACTCACAATCCAGAAACCTCAGTGGCTGGATGAAAGATGCAAAAGTATGTCTGGATCTCAAAAACTCACTCAGCTTTTATGCACACACACTGATTACATGTAAACAGGTCACAGGTGAGGATGTTACCTGCAATAGCCATTCAAACCCATTTCTGTCGACTTCTCTGCATGTTATTAGGCCAAAATCACCAGGGAATGTGATCAGGGTCATTTGGATGTTTTTGGTTGTCATTATGATTTAAAAAGAGAAAACACAGTAGTTTGACAATAAATGGCTTCACCCAACCACTAATCACGAGTGGAAAAAAAGTTTGTGTTATTCATATTCCCTGAAAAAAGGCCAAGAAAGCAAAAAATTTGCCAGGGTATGTAAACTTTTGAGCACAATTGTATTATGGGTTCATACCCTTTGTAGTGCACTGTCCCCCGCCCTTTTTGGCCCTTGATGCTATTGTTCTCTGGTATCAATTTTTTAGCTCGCCCATAAAAGAGTGGGTTTTTACCCAGATTGAGTCTGAGAATGCTAGTTGGGGACCCGATCAGAGAGACAGGCCTCGACGTGGTGACTGGGCGGTTTATTGATATGGCCATATTTATAAAGCTAAGTGTCTCAATTTTAACATTTTTGCTTAACTGAAATATTGCTCTATATCCTAATCAGTCACAGCAGAGTGCCACCTTCCTTAGTGCTCAGAAAAAAGAGACAAGCAGTTTACACAGCTTATCCTGGCAATGTGCAAATTTTACCTTTCCTTTGAATGCCAGAAAAAGTGACCTTTTTGGCTTTTATATCAGGAGTCTAAAATCATAGCTATCCAATATTCATCTCTGCTTGATGGTAATCATGCACCTTTAAGCCCACAAGAAATGAAGCATATAACTGGACAGTGCTCGTGTGTAAGACCAAGATCCCCATTAGTTTACTTTCTACATTATCAACACGTTTGCACTGACTGCCAGTCCCATCGCCTGCCTGTGTGTGAGACTATGCAATGTGTCCCCCATGTTCACTTGTTGCTGCTTCCCCTACCTGTCACATCATGTTTCAAGTGACATTGTCATTGTGGGTCACCATCAGCCCTAGGCAGGCTATGCAGAAGTAAAAGTTGTTGTTCTTTTTAAATCCCTTGTTGCTTCTTTGCCAGTTCATTTTTAATACACATATGAGGGAGGGTGATATTGCTGATGTCATACTTGTCCTTATTAACAAATTTAAAAGGCTCTTGACAGGGCCTCAGGGGCATTCATCCTCCAACTATTGGTAATGGAGCATGTCAAAGCAACCTAAGCAGCAGCTCTCTGGCTGTATAATTTAAGTAGTCATCACTTTACATTACTGAGGTATCCAATATTTGTGGGATACCATAATGTTGCAACATCAGAAAAAGAGAAGTCATGAGGAAGACCATTATGTTTTTACAAATCCTGGAGGGCTAGCTTCACCATGATAGAGTGGATGAAATGCTCAAATCCTCTCCTGTCCATACAGTAAAGGCCAGACATTCACATTTAGTAGATTTTGATTGCTTCCTTATATTCCAGCATCCCAATGTAAGTGATTTCTCAACTTTTTGCTCTATATGTAAGTCATTGGTAACCCAAACTTTGATGCTGTGAAATGATTGTAGTAACGACTAGGAGGCTGCAAAAGGAAGAAAAATTGGGTATGAGCAGAACATCCATCAGGTTGGAAAGGTCAGCTGTTATTCATAATTCACAACTGATATCAACCAAATGAATTATTACCCTGATTGCCATCGCAATTTGGAAGAGTCGGGGAAAGAACCAAAATTGTCACATCTAATATGATGCGCCAATTCTGGGGTGGCTGTAGGTTTGTATATTTAGGTTGGAAAGGGCCAAATAATCATGGACTTTCCTAACCTGGTAATACAAGCCCCTTGCTGACTGTTTAACCTTGTCTAGTTAGCAAAAATGGTTATGACCCCGCGTCATTTTTTCCAAATGATTTAAATAAATAATAAAAAAATAACGCTTGGGGTCCCCCCTATTTTTGATAACCAATAAAGACAAAGTAGACAGCTGGGGGCTGTTATTACCAAGGCTTGGAAGGCTTATGTTTATTTGGCCCTTCCCAGCCTAAATTTACCAGCCGGCAGCTGTCCATGAAATGGTGCATTACATATGTGCCAATTTTGGCTCTTCGTCTCTGCTCTTCATGAGCATGAGAAATCTGTACCTGCCACTGACTACAAATGAACTATGGAGCCTAGTTTTCAGAAAGACGACCCATAGGATTTGATGGGTGTCATAAGACAATACATTCTTGGATTACATCGGAACTTTGAGGATTCTTTTAAAATAAATTGGTGAATTAAGCAGTGTGGGAGAGTCTTTATTCAAATAAAAATATTTTTCCTGTGTGTGTTTTCAAATCTACACTTACCGGGTTAAGAATAGGGGTGTCTGATAGAACCCTCTCCATTAATAACCCCTTGGCTTGATGCCAGCTGACACTACACAGCTGACATCAAACCCCCAAAACGTTTCCCCAATTGCAACCTCACTAGGGCAATTGCGAAGGGCCTAGGTGGAACACCAGAACTAGCATATCTAATGGACACACAACTTGTGGGGCAGCTGCAGTCTGGTACTTTTAGGCTTAGAATGGGCCAAATGACAATTCACCCTCCCACCGTAATAATTAAAAGCCTCAGCTATCTGTTTTCCTCTAAGGTGGCCAGCAATGAGTCCAGACCTGAATCCCATAGAACACCTGTGGAGAGATCTAAAAATGGCAGTTTGGAGAAGGCACCCTTCAAATATCAGGGACCTGGAGCAGTTTGCCAAAGAAGAATGGTCTAAAATTCCAGCAGAGCATTGTAAGAAACTAACTGATGGTTACCGGAAGCAGTTGATCACAGTTATTTTGCCTAAAAGTTGTGCAACCAAGTATTAGGCTGAGGGTGCCAATACTTTTGTCCGGCCCATTTTTGGAGTTTTGTGTGAAATGATCAATGTTTTGCTTTTTGCTTCATTCTCTTTTGTGTTTTTTCATTGAAGACAAATTAAATGAAGATAATAATACCAAAGAATTTGTGATTGCAATCATTTTCAGGAAGAAACTGAGTATTATCTGACAGAATTTCAGGGGTGTCAATACTTTTGGCCACAACTGTATAACTTTAGGGACAGGGCTAAGAATCCAGAACTAGCTATAGGACCACACTCATGTCTAGCTTATCATTAAGACCTAATGCTCCTTGTGCATGGGTATTGAGAATCCATTTAGCTTCAGCTTGCAAAAGCTTTTTATGCAAATCACCGCCACATTAGGGATGGGCGAATCTACTCGCTAGGACTCGTTACTCGGCGAGTAGTAAGGGACTCGCAGGACTCGGTACTCTGCGAGTTTCCCAGTGATTACTCGCACGAGTCCAATGCAAATCAATATCAATCCTAGTTTTGTCAGAAACGCTGACAACACTAGGATTGCCATTGTTTGCATTAGACTCGTGCGAGTAATCACTGGCTACTGTGCCAGTGATAGCAGGGAGACTCGCAGATAACTGCTGTTTCTTTGCGAGCTGAGTCCAGCTGTCTTCTCTGTGCAGCTCCAGGGTCCTAGAGCCCGCCTGCTCACAGACATTATGTAGCAGTGCTGAGATTGTTCTCAGTCTGCTCATTCCCTGTGTACAGACATGAATGTCTGTGCACAGAGATGATGTAGCAGAGCTGAGATTGTTCTCAGTCTGCTCATTCCCTGTGTACAGACATGAATGTCTGTGCACAGAGATGATGCAGCAGAGCTGAGATTGTTCTCAGTCTGCTCATTCCCTGTGTACAGACATGAATGTCTGTGCACAGAGATGATGTAGCAGAGCTGAGATTGTTCTCAGTCTGCTTATTCCCTGTGCATAGACATCTATATTTATGCACAGGGGATGTAGCAGAGAGGACATCGCGTTTTGGACTGCGTCGGACGGAAGAGGATTTTTTTAATTAAAGATGGAGTCCCTAATGGCTTTTTTTTTTATTTCTAATAAAAAATTTTCCTTGTTGTGTTTTTTTTAAAACAATTTAATAGAAATTCATGGCGGTCATGTCTAATATTGGCGTGACCGCCATAAATTTCGGACTTAGGGCCAGCTGATAATACAAAGCTGGCCCTAACCTCTTTATTACCCAGCGTGCCACCGCTACCAGGGCCGCTGGAAGAGCGGGGTTCAGCGCCAGAGGATGGCGCTTCAATGAACGCGCCATCTTCTGGGGCGGCTGCGGTCTGCAATTTGCAGCGGGGGGTGCCCAGAAAGCTTGGGCATCCCTGCGCTGCGGATTCCAGCCCCCAGCTGCTTAGCTGTACCTGGCTAGACATAGAAATTGCGCGGAGCCCCACGCATTTTTTTTTTATTTCATGAATTTCAGAGTCAGAGTCTCAGAGTCAGAATCTCAGAATTTCATGAAATAATTAAAAAAAAATGCTGCTCGAGGGACCAATTCTGGAGATTTTTACACCACTCTAAAAGCTTCGAAACATTTGTCATTGAGAGCAGCGATTTTCTAATTGCAGCTCTTCCGTGGAATCCAGATTTATGCAGCGCCCGACGAACAGTTTTCATGGAAACTGGGTTCTGTAGGTGTTCAATGAGCTCAGCCATGATTTTCGGAGCCGTGGTCTTGCGATCCTCTCTCACAATTTGCTTTAGAGCCCAACAGTCTCTCTCAGTCAACTTTGACTTTCGGCCGGACCTGTGCTTTGCTGCGGACATTTTTCCTTCTCTTTCAAAGGCAGTCATTACTTTGGAGACAGTACCTCTTGATACGCCAAGCATTCGGGCACTTTCTGTTACACTAGCGCCTGCCATACGAGCACCAACAATTTGACCTTTTTGAAAATCCGAAAGGTCTGCCATTGGTATCAGGTTCTCATCAATGTTCTTACAATTCGGCAAAACAAGCAGTTAATTTACATAAACATATCACTTAACTCAAATAATCAACTACAAAACATTAACATATGTCACGGTTTGCATGTTCGAAGATTATGATGCCAAAACGTTAGGTGTTTCCATCATTTTGTCCAACCCCTGTATGTATCTATATATAGATAGATACATATAAACATATATAATTGTGTCTGTGTGAACAGCCAGTTTCTTTATGAATGACCTTTTGTGGCTTACCCTCCTTGTGGGGTGTGTCCATGACTGTCTTCTGGACATCTGTCAATTCTGCAGTCTTTCCCACAGTTGCGTAGACTACTGAACCAGACTAAGGGACCATTTTTATTACCATTAGTAAACCTTTGCAGGTGTTTTGTGTTATTCTAATTTTCTGAGATAATCAATTTTGGGTCTTCATTGGCTGTAAGCCATAATCATAAGCATTAACAGAAATAAACACTTGAAATAGATCACTCTGTTTTGTAATGACTCTATATAATATATTTGTTTCCATTTATGTATTGAATTACTGAAATAAATTTTTTTATGATATTCTAATTTATTGAGATGCGCTTATATATATTTATATATATGTGTGTGTATGAGTGCATATATGAGTCGGGTAATGGCATCTGAACGTGCCCTCATACGCTTAGAGTCTGAGACTACACTGGACCTTATGGATTTTAATAGGGAGTAAAAGGATTAATGAGGGTGTCTCCTTTTGCTATTTACTAATTATCTCTTATGTCTTTCAGGTTCATTATTTTGGACTACATTGGATTTGTTGGATTATGATGTATTGTTGGAATATGTTTAGTGCAACAACTCCAATCCTGTATGTGAAAGTGTCCTATTGCTAGATTTGTGCATTGTCAGTAAAATTAGTTTAAGAAAAAAATAGGAACACTCCCAGAGGCTCACACACAGGAAATATCATGTGACTATAACCAGTTTCCTGCATCTGTGCATGTGAAGAGAAGCACCGTGGCTTGCTGATGCTGCAAAAGGACATTTAAGATGTATATTCCTATTTCCAAAAAGCCCTTCATATCTGTACCTGTTTGTTGCTAATTAAAGCTAAGTTCTGTTGTCAACACACTTCCAGTGAATCCTGAATGCTCCGCTGCCAACAGGTTGTGGGTCCAACGTAACACGGAACTCCAGCGTGATACAGAACCAAAGGAGTGATACAGAGCACAGAGTCACACAGAAGATTAATACAGCAACAGAAGCAAAAGTAGCAGAGCAACAGAGAAGATGTCCACAAGCAGGGATCACTGCATGATCTCAGTGCAAAGTCTCATCAATCAGAATTATCAGTCCTGTAAATTCAAGGTGAAGATTCTGCTCATAAGAGAGGGTATGTGGAAATATACACAGGAACAAGTGCCTCATCCATTACCAGGTGACTGGCTAGAGAACGATCAGAAAGCACAAAGCACTATCTCCCTCAGTGTAGATAATGATCAGATTGTGCATATATGCAAGTGTGCAACTGCAAAGGAGTTGTGGGATGAGTTGCAGAAAGTGCAGTAAGATCAAATCTCAGCAATAAGCTTAATCTCATGAGAAAGCTGTATCAGTCTAAGCTAAGTGATAACCAGAATATCCAGGACTATATGAGAAACACCCTAGAGATTGTGGAGTGTTTCAGTGGTATTAGAGAAGAAATTAAAGACTTTCAATGTAGCTGCACTACTATTAAGTGGTCTTCCAGAAAGTTATGACACACTTGTCACTGCATTAGATGCATGGCCAGATGATGAGCTCACACTAGAATATGTCAAAGACAAGCTTGTAGAAGAATTCAAGCGAACAATGCAGAATGTAAGCAGCAGTAATGACTCTAAAGCAGAGACAGCATTAAAGACACAGGACTTTCCTAAATATAAGAGCAATCTAAAGGAAACTCGGGAATGTTTTGTCTGTAAAAAGCCCGATCACCGTAAAGCAATCTAGAGTTTGGAAAGCAAGAATGAGTCAACTTAACCCCTTCACCCCCAGGCCTATTTTGACCCTAATGACCAGGCCATTTTTGTCAATTCTGACCAGTGACCCCTTTATGTGGTAATATCTCTGGAACGCTTCATTGGATCCGAGCGATTCTGAGATTGTTTTTTCGTGACATATTGGGCTTCATGATAGTATTAAATTTAGGTCGATAATTTTTGTGGTTATTTGTGAAAAAATCAAAAATTTGGCAAAAACTTTGAACATTTTGCAATTTTCAAATTATGAATTTTTATTCTGCTAAACCAGAGAGGTATGTGACACAAAATAGTTAATAAATAACATTTCCAACATGTCTACTTTACATCAGCACAATTTTGGAAAAAAACATTTTTTTGTTCGGAAGTTATAAGGGTTCAAAGTTCATCAGCAATTTTTCATTTTTCCAGCAAAATTTACAAAGACATTTTTTTTAGTGACCACATCACATTTGAAGTCTTTTTGAGGGGTTTACATGACAGAAAACACCCAAAAGTGACACCATTCCAAAAACTGCACCCTTCAAGCTACTCAAAACTACATTTAAGAAGATTATTAACCCTTCAGGTGCTTCACGGGAACTAAAACAAAGTGGAAGAAAAAATGGTCATTTTAATATTTCCAACAAAAATGTTCTTTTAGCCTCAATTCTTTCATTTTCACATGGGCAACAGGATAAAATGGATCCTAACAAATGTTGGGCAATTTCTCCTGAGTACATGGATATCTTATATGTGGTCATAAACCACTGTTTGGGTGCACGGCAGGGCTCAGAAGGGAAGGAGCGCAATTTGACTTTTGGAGCTAATTTTCCATTCAAAAAGTCAAATGGCGCTCCTTCATTTCTGAGCCCTGCTGTGTGCCCAAACAGTGGTTTATGACCACATATGAGGTATCAGTGTACTCAGGAGAAATTGCCCAACAATTTTTAAGATCCATTTTGTCCTGTTCTCCATGTGAAAATGAAAAAATTTAGACTAAAAGAAAATTTTTGTGGAAAAAAAGAGTACTTTTTCATTTTTACGGATGAATTTGTGAAGCACCTTGGGGTTCAAAATGCTCACCCCCACTACACATTGGAGCTCCCCCACAAATGACCCCATTTTGGAAACTAGACCCCCAAGTGAACTTATCTAGATGGGTGGTGAGCATTTTGAACGCCCCAGTGCTTCACAAATTAATCTGTAAAAATGAAAAAAAGAACATTTTTATGGAAAAAAAAAGTACTTTTTCATTTTTACAGATGAATTTGTGAAGTACCTGGGGGTTCAAAATGCTCACCACCCATCTAGGTAAGTTCCCTTGGGGATCTAGTTTCCAAAATGGGGTCATTTGTGGGGGAGCTCCAATGTGTAGTCACACAGGGGCTCTCCAAACGCGACATGGTGTCCGCTAACTATTGGAATTGTTAGTGGACACCATGTCGCATATAGAGAGCCCATGTGTACCTAAACATTGGAGCTCCCCCACAAGTGACCTCATTTTGGAAACTAGACCCCCCAAGGAATGCATCTAGATGCATAGTGAGCCCTTTGAACCCCCAGGTGCTTCACAAATTGATGCGTAAGAAGGAAAAAACGCGACATGGTGTCCGCTAACAATTTGACTGAAAAATTAGCTCAAATTGTTAGCGGACACCATGTCGCGTTTGGAGAGCCCCTGTGTGCCTAAACATTGGAGCTTCCCCACAAGTGACCCCATTTTGGAAACTAGACCCCCCAGGGAACGTATCTAGATGGGTGGTGAGCATTTTGAACACCCTAGTGCTTCACAAAATAATCTGTAAAAATGAAAAAAAAAATTTTTGTGGAATAAAAAGTACTTATTCAATGTTACAGATCAATTTGTGAAGCACCTGGGGGTTCAAAATGCTAACAACCCATCTAGATAAGTTCCCTGGGAGGTCTAGTTTCCAAAATGGGGTCACTTGTGGGGAGCTCCAATGTTTAGGCACACAGGTGCTCTCCATATGCGACATGGTGTCCGCTAACTATTGGAATTGTTAGCGGACACCATGTCGCATATAGAGAGCCCATGTGTACCTAAACATTGGAGCTCCCCCACAAGTGACCTCATTTTGGAAACTAGACCCCCCAAGGAATGCATCTAGATGCATAGTGAGCACTTTGAACCCCCAGGTGCTTCACAAATTGATCCGCAATAAGGAAAAAAAACCTTTTTTTTCACACAAATTTTCTTTTTTCATTTTTACAGATCAATTTGTGAAGCACCTGAGTGTTCAAAGTGCTCACTATGCATCTAGATATGTTCCTTGGGGGGGTCTAGTTTCCATAATGGGGTCACTTGTGGGGGAGCTCCAATGTTTAGGCACACAGGGGCTCTCCATACGCGACATGGTGTCCGCTAACTATTGGAATTGTTAGCGGACACGATGTCGCGTATGGAGAGCCCATGTGTGCCTAAACATTGGAGCTCACCCACAAGTGACCTCATTTTGGGAACTAGACCCCCCAAGGAATGCATCTAGATGCATAGTGAGCACTTTGAACCCCCAGGTGCTTCACAAATGTATCCGTAAAAATGAAAATAGAAATTTGTGTGAAAAAAAAAGTACTTTTTCCTTCTTACGGATCAATTTGTGAAGCACCTTGGTGTTCAAAGTGCTCACTATGCATCTAGATGCATTCCTTGGGGGGGGTCTAGTTTCCAAAATGGGGTCACTTGTGGGGGAGCTCCAATGTTTAGGCACACAGGGGCTCTCCAAACACGACATGGTGTCCGCTAACAATTTGAGCTGATTTTTCAGTCAAATTGTTAGCGGACACCATGATGCGTTTGGAGAGCCCCTGTGTGCCTAAACATTGGAGCTCCTCCACAAGTGACCCCATTTTGGAAACTAGACCCCCCAGGGAGCTTATCTAGGTGGGTGGTAAGCTTTTTGAACGCCCCAATGGTTCACAAATTAATCTGTAAAAATGAAAAAAGAAAATTTTTATGGAAAAAAAAAGTATGTTTTCATTTTTACGGATGAATTTGCGAAGCACCTGGAGGTTCAAAATGCTCACCACCCATCTAGATAAGTTTCCTGGGGGTCTAGTTTCCAAAATGGGGTCACTTGTGGGGAAGCTCCAATGTGTAGGCACACAGGGGCTCTCCAAATGCGACATGGTGTCCGCTAACAATTTGAGCTGATTTTTCAGTCAAATTGTTAGCGGACACCATGTTGCATTTGGAGAGCCCCTGTGTGCCTAAACATTGGAGCTCCGCCACAAGTGACCCCATTTTGGAAACTAGACTCCCCAGGGAACTTATCTAGTTGGGTGGTGAGCATTTTGAACACCCCAGTGCTTCACAAAATAATCTGTAAAAATGAAAAAATAATATTTTTGTGGAATAAAAAGTACTTATTCAATTTTACAGATCAATTTGTGAAGCACCTGTGGGTTCAAAATGCTAACAACCCATCTAGATAAGTTCCCTGGGAGGTCTAGTTTCCAAAATGGGGTCACTTGTGGGGGAGCTCCAATGTTTAGGCACACAGGGGCTCTCCATACGCAACATGGTGTCCGCTAACTATTGGAATTGTTAGCGGACACCATGTCGCGTATGGAGAGCCCATGTGTGCCTAAACATTGGAGCTCACCCACAAGTGACCTCATTTTGGAAACTAGACCCCCCAAGAAATGCATCTAGATGCATAGTGAGCACTTTGAACCCCAAGGTGCTTCACAAATTGATCCGTAATAAGGAAAAAGTACTTTTTTTTACACAAAAAGTTTAATTTTTACGGATCAATTTGTGAAGCACCTGGGAGTTCAAAGTGTTCACTATGCATCTAAATTCAGCGAAGCCCTTTTTTATTTTTTTCTAGGACTAATTCTAGAAAAAAAATGGCATGGAGCTCCGCCATATTTTTGGTCCAGCCAGGTACAACTTGGCAGCTACGGTCTGCCAGCAACCCCCAGCTGCCTCATTGTACCTGGCTGGCAACCAAAAATACAGCGAAACCCATTTTTATTTTTTTCTAGGACTAATTCTAAAAAAGAAATGGCGTGGGGCTCCGCCATATTTTTGGTCCAGCCAGGTACAACTTGGCAGCTACGGATTGCCACCAACCCCCAGCTGCCTCGTTGTACCTGGCTGGCAACCAAAAATACAGCAAAGCCCTTTTTTGTCTTCTAGAACTAACTCTAGAAAAAAAATGACGTGGGCTACGCCATATTTTTGGTCCAGCCATTTACAACTAGGCAGCTGGGGGCTGGAATCCGCAGCATGGAGAGGCCCAAGCATTCTGGGCCCCCCATGCTGCGAATTGCAGCCCGCAGCCACCCCAGAAAATGGCGCATTCATTGAAGCGCCATTTTCTGGCGCTGTACCCAGACTCTTCCAGTTCCCTGGTGCCGGTGGCAAACTGGGTAATAAAGGGGTTAATGCCAGCTTTTTATTGGCAGTTGGCACTAAGCCCGAGATTCATAATATAGGGCCAATGTTAGACCCGCCATTAGGAATCCCTGGTAAATAGTCAGAAAATACACACAAAGAAAAATCTTTTTATTTGAAAAAAAAAAACACATGCACACAACCACGCACGCACATCCACGCACACACACATCCATGCACGCACGCTGTCATCCACGCACGCACATCCACATCCACGCACATCGACGCACGCACATCCATGCACGCACACATCCATGCACGCTGACATTCACGCACGCTGACATACACGCACGCACGCTGACATTCACGCACGCTGACATCCACGCACGCACATATCCACGCACACAAGCTGACATGCACACATCCACGCACGCAAGCTGACATCCACGCACACATCCACGCATGCACGCTGACATCCACGCATGCACGCTGACATCCACGCACGCACGCTGACATCCACGCACGGACGCTGACATCCACGCACACACGCTGACATTCACGCACGCTGACATCCACGCATGCTATCATCCACGCACGCACGCTGACATCCACGCAAGCACACATCCACGCACGCACATCCACGCACACACAATCCACGCATGCTGACATCCACGCACGCTAACATCCACGCACGCACACATTCACGCACGCAAACATCCACGCACGCACACTGACATTCACGCACACTGACATCCACGCACGCACGCTGACATCCACGTATGCACACATCCACACATGCACGCTCACATTCACGCATGCTGACATCCACGCACGCACGCTGACATCCACGCACCACATATCCACACACGCTGACATCCACGCACGCATATCCACACATGCTGACATCCACACATGCTGACATCCACGCATGCTGACATCCATGCACGCACGGTGACATCCACGCACGCACGCTGACATCCACGCACGCACGCTGACATCCACGCACGCACGCGGACATCCACGCACGCTGACATTCACGCACGCTGACATCCACGCACGCGCGCTGATATTCACGCGCGCTGACATCCATGCATGCACACATCCACACACGCAAGCACACGTCCACGCACACATCCATCTATGCACACATCCACGCACGCACACGTCTATGCACACACACGTCTATGCACGCACACGTCCACGCACACGTCCACGCACGCACACATCTACGCTCACTCATGTACGCTCACGTCCATGCATGCTCCCCCCATCCATCTATCCATTCACCCATCCATCAATCCATCCATCAATTCATTCATTCATTCATTCATACATACATACATACATACATACTTACCCTCTCGATCCACCGATGAGCAAGAGGCCGGAAGAGGAGGCGGGGCCACCGACCGGCGGGCACAGGAGGCACACATCCGGAGGCAGGGCGGCTGCAGCGGCGGGTGCACCGAGGTGTGCAGCCCACCGCAGGAGGTGAGGGGGGGCCAGGCACAGGGCCCGGAGGTGGGGGCAGCCTGGGGGGGCACTGGAGCGGGGGGCCAGGCACTGTGACCAGTGGGCGCACGCGGGTGCAGCCGCCGGCATATACATAATAATAGAGGGGGGCAGGCGGTTGGTGGGAACGGGGGGGCCCCCCTGGGAGTCAAGGAGCGGGAGGGGGGTGAGGAGGGTGGACACTTGCCGATCCGCCCCTCCAGATCTGATTGGAGAGCTCCAATCAGATCTGGAGGGGTGAATCCCTTTGATTCACTTTTAGGCTACGTTCACACATTTGCGTATTTTGCTGCGCTTTTTTGCGCACGCTTTTTGCCGCGCTTTTCGGCCGCACAAAAAAGCGCAGCAAAATACGCAGGGGTTTTCACACACTGCACTTTCTTTCCCCCAGAAAGCGCAGTGATGTCACAGAGGGGAGGAAGAATCCAGCTTCCTCCTCCCCTCTGTGACATGTGTGACCGCCCCATTAGACTTCACAGTGTTAATACACACTGTGAAATCTAAATTAATCAAAAGCAAGTGTGTGAAAAATAAAAAAGAATCAATACTTCACCTCTCCGACGCCTTCTCCCGGTGTCTGGTGCCGTCTGCCGCTCTCCGGTGTCCGGTTCTAAGTGAGATGTCTTCTCACAGGACCTGTGGTGATGTCAGAGGGGGCGTTCCCGGGGAGGTCCCATCGCTGATTGGCTGCTCGCGGTCATGTGGTATCACATGACCGCGAGTGCCCGGGAACGCCCCGCCTCTGACGTCACCACAGGTCTTGTCAGAAGAGATCTGACTAGAACCGGGACGCGTCGGAAGGTGATGTATTCATTCTTTTTTATTTTTCACACACTTGCTTTTGTTTAATTTAGACTTCACAGTGTGTATTAATACACTGTGAAGTCTAATGGGCGGCCACAGCTGTCACAGAGGGGAGGAGGAAGCAGGATTCTTCCTCCCCTCTGGGAGAATACGCAGAAGTAGCTGCGTAAACAATTGACATATCAATTGTTTACGGAGCTGCGTTTCCTCCCAGAAAACGCACTGCGTATTTTTACGCAATGTCTGCACTGCAAAGTGAATTTCCCATTCACTTTGCAGGCAGACAAAAGGCACATTGCGTATTTTGAAAAGCGCGCGTAAAAAAACGCGGCAAAATACGCAATGTGTGAACGTAGCCTTAAACTGCCGATCGGAGGGGTCCTGGGCATGGGGGGGTTAATCCACCCCCTGTGGGGTCATCTACAGGTTGTCACAGAGCAGCAGCATCTGTGACACCTGAGTGACCCCACTCACAGGAGCTGCAGCAGCTCAAATCTGCCAGGACGTTGTACAACGTCCTGTGTCGGGAACGGGCAAAAACACAGGACGTTGTACAACGTCCAATGTCAGGAAGGGGTTAAAAAGCAGAACAGTAATCGAAAGGTGAAAACAGCTATAAAAGGAAAGTCTGCATGTGTTGAAGCTGCATTTAATACCAGTACAGTACAGTAACATTGGAAATATTTACTGATTCAGGATATAGTAATAAAATGTTTTATACAGAACTAATGAAAACAATGTGCATTAGAGTCAATGTTTAATCTGGAAAACTCAGACCTAAAGTTTTTCTTGATAATATAAATATATTAGAGGATCTAAACACTTTCTTGATAATCTTCAGCAGATAAGTTTATGGTAATTTGCTAGAATTTAATATTGTTATATGGGAATTAAGATAAAAAAAAATTGTATCAATAAATATATATAATAATAATAATAATAATAATAATAAATAAATAGAAAATATATATATATAAAAAATAACGTTAATGTTAAATGGGGTCCGTCTTACAATGCCAGGTCCATCTAACAAATCATATAGGAAATATGTCCCTCATAGCTCCCTCATCTTGGTATATTGTCCTGCATCCTGGGATATAGGCCCCTTGTGCTGGCAAACATCCCCCAGTGATGGTATACCTCCCCTATTGATGGCACACATCCCCTACTAATGGCACATGACCCCCTGTGCTGGCACACCTCCCCCAGTGCTGGCACACTTGCCCCAGTGCTGGCACACTTGCCCTGTGCCTGCACTCACCCCCCTGTGCAGATTGCCCCTGCGACTGCACACAGTCCCCTGTGCAGGCACACTTGCCCCTGTGCCTGCACTCAGCCCCAAGTGCAGGCACACTTGCCCCCATTACTGTTTAGAGCCCCCCTTCTGGTGTGCACATAATAAAATAAAAAATCATTACTTCACCTTTGGACAATCGCTCCCTTCTGCCAGTTGAGCGGTGACTTCCTGCTTTGGTCCCGGCCATCGGGAGCGCACAGTGATGACATCCGATCACATGATGCGCTCAGGTCACATGATCCGATGCAGAGACCAAAGCAGGAACTCACCGCTCAGCTGGCAGAAGGGAACGATCGTTGGAAGGTGAAGTAATGATATCCACGAGGCGGAAAAGCAGCATTTCTGCGGCCAACTGCTTGGGGATGGTGAAAGTAAAGCTCTTAGCTTTCGCAAGGGTAGGTGGAAATGTTCTTTTACTTGACCACATCTGCCAGACTGAGGGCTGGCTGCTGTGCTGAGACATGGAGGAGTAGGGTGTACCAGACAAACTGCTGGACTCTGAGGGAGGTGCAGGCAAAGAGGTTATGTTGCTTTCATGAAGAGGTGGAGATTTCTATGTTTGACAGCGCTCAACACTAGCAGGCGCATTCTCTTCAAAAATAGCTGACAGCCTGCAAATCACACTGGCTGTTGGGGTAAAGAGGTGGATGTTGTACGACCGGAAGTCTATGTGACAACAGTCACGGAGGATGAAGAAGCAACAGATGCACTTGATGGAGTTGTCGGTGATTGGCCAAGGCAGCACATTTTAGTACTGTGAGCTTCCCATTGTAAATTATGCTGCATGTCCATCTGTTTTAGGAAGGAGTTCTAAACCCACTATCTATCTATAAAGAAATAGAATTGCTATCTATCTATCTATCTATCTATCTATCTATCTATCTATCTATCTATCTATCTATCTATCTATATGGCGCACACAGGATCAGCAGCATTGGCACTGCATCAGCAAGACTGTCACTGAGCTCCAACACTTAGAAAATGGGGATGAGAGGAAATCGCCAATTCTCATATGCCAAGGACTTGTGAAATACCCAGCTAATGACACAAGGCCTTGTGTGCAAAAAGTGCAATTTGCTTTATGGGGCTGACTGGTTTCCTGACTGAGCCACCCACAGTAAATGCGGGAGAGGAAAAAAATGGAGACCTGTGCTTATCTCAAACAAGTTATCTGACCTGAGATCCTGAGACCTCTCACTCTCGTCTTCCCTGCCACCCACTATCCTAGACACTGACACTATGAAAATATAGAACAGAAGCATTAGTGTAAATGCACTAATGATTTTTGGCATCTGAACATTTACCGAACAAATCTTGAATTTCTGACTTTTCAGCAAAACGTTTGGGTTCCAGGTGCTAAACGAACATTGCCAAACTTGGTCTGGTTTTGAAATTGGTGAACATGTTCGAGCAAAGGTCGCTCATCTCTAATTGTGACGTTGCAAAATCTTTATATATATGTGTGAATGATTTGTGAATGTTTCTTCTGGTTTAAAAAAACAAATTTGCATGGCTAAGAAATGCTTTCTTTGTGTTTTATAATTCAGTAAAGTCAAGGATTTTCTCCAGTTTCTGGCCATGTCTGATTGAAGATTTGTTTAGATTTGCTGAATTGCTTTCATCACTTTTCAAGTTAGCATCATCTTGTATTCTATACCAGTATTGAAACAAAGATGAACTGAAATAAAGCTATTGTGCTGATTACTGTGGGTGTTTCACTGAACAGTTATAGTAAAATGAAGTGAAAATAAGAACTACTTAGCAATAGAATATATTCCCATTTAAACAGAAGCATAATGTCCTATAACGCTTTGACAAATGGAGAACAAAATTAACTTCTCTCTTCATCTCAGTCACATTTAGAGAGAACATGTTTCTAGAATATTGAAATGCATTCCTAGTAAAAAAAAAAAGGGAAAAAAGCATGCTTAATAAAGAAGTCATTCTAAAGCCATTACCAAGGCTGTTCTGTCTATTTTCCATCAAGACATGCATTTTCAAAACACTCAAACTAAACTTCTCTGGTTTACAAAAAGCAATTTTATTCATACTGTATATCTTCTAGGGCAACGTTTGCAGGAAGCCAAAGTGAATAAACAAAAAGACAACAAAAAAATTAATTTATCAGAAAGTTTGGCTACAAAGCTCAATGTACACAAAGTGTCCAAAAATGTAACCCCTTAGGCTAGGGTCAGATTAACGTTAAAAACTTAGACTTTGTCAGCATAAACGCCATGTTAGCGTGGCGCTAACCCTGCCAATGTTGCCCTAGGGCAGTGATGGCGAACCTATGGCACGCGTGCCAGCGGTGGCACGCAGAGCCGCCTCCGCTGGCACGCAGCCTCGCCACCACACTTCCGGTTTGATCTGCCGGCGTGCGCCGCGCCACCAGCAGATCAAAGTTGTATCTGAGCAGAGGAGACATTTCTCCTCTCTCAGACACTTCTAAGCCCGCCCTCCCGGCCAGTGTCATGTGACAGCGGTCACGTGACGCGCCCGGCATCACGTGACCACCCTCAGTGCTGGAGACAGGATGCAAACTGCAGCAGCGGTGAAGAAAGGTGAGTATGAAAGTTTTTTTTTTTTTACCAGCAGCCAGGATGGGGCAATACTATGAGGAGGAGGATGATGGGGCAATACTATGAGGAGGAGGATGATGGGGCAATACTATGAGGAGGAGGATGATGGGGCAATACTATGAGGAGGAGGATGATGGGGCAATACTATGAGGAGGAGGAGGATGGGGCAATACTATGAGGAGGAGGAGGATGGGGCAATACTATGAGGAGGAGGATGGGGCAATACTATGAGGAGGAGGATGATGAGGGGGCAATACTATGAGGAGGAGGATGATGGGGCAATACTATGAGGAGGAGGATGATGGGGCAATACCATGAGGAGGAGGAGGATGGGGCAATACTATGAGGAGGAGGATGATGGGGGCAATGCTATGAGGAAGGAGGATGATGGGCAATACTATGAGGAGGAGGAGGATGGGGCAATACTATGAGGAGGAGGATGATGGGGCAATACTATGAGGAGGAGGAGGATGGGGCAATACTATGAGGAGGAGGAGGATGGGGCAATACTATGAGGAGGAGGAGGATGGGGCAATACTATGAGGAGGAGGAGGATGGGGCAATACTATGAGGAGGAGGATGATGGGGCAATACTATGAGGAGGATGATGGGGCAATACTAGGAGGAGGAGGAGGATGGGGCATACAAGAGGAGGAGGATGATGGGGCAATACTATGAGGAGGAGGATGGATGGGGCAATACTAGGAGGAGGAGGATGATGGGGCAATACTATGAGGAGGAGGATGATGGGGAAATACTATGAGGAGGATGATGATGGGGCAATACTATGAGGAGGAGGAGGATGGGGCAATACTATGAGGAGGAGGATGATGGGGCAAAACTAGGAGGGAGGAGGATGGGGCAATACTAGGAGGAGGAGGGGGATGGGGCCATACAAGGACGAGGAGGATGGGGCAATACTGAGGAGGAGGAGGATGGGGCAATACTATGAGGAGGAGGATGATGGGGCAATACTAGGAGGAGGAGGATGGGGCAATAACAAGGAGGAGGTAGGAGGATGGGGCAATACAGAGAGGAGGATGGATGATGGGGCAATACTATGAGGAGCAGGATGATGGGGGCAATGCTATGAGGAGGAGGATGATGGGGCAATACTATGAGGAGGAGGATGATGGGGCAATACTATGAGGAGGAGGATGATGGGGCAATACTATGAGGAGGAGGAGGATGGGGCAATACTATGAGGAGGAGGAGGATGGGGCAATACTATGAGGAGGAGGATGATGGGGCAATACTATGAGGAGGAAGATGATGGGGCAATACTAGGAGGAGGAGGAGATGGGGCCATACAAGGAGGAGAATGATGGGGCAATACTATGAGGAGGGGAGGATGGGGCAATACTATGAGGAGGAGGATGATGGGGATATACTATGAGGGGATGATGATGGGGCAATACTATGAGGAGGAGGATGATGGGGCAAAACTAGAGGAGGAGGATGGGGCAATACTAGGAGGAGGAGGAGGATGGGGCCATACAAGGAGGAGGATGATGGGGCAATACCATGGAGGAGGAGGAGGATGGGGCAATACCTGGAGGAGGACGATGATGGGGCAATACTAGAGGAGGAGGATGGGGCAATACAGAGGAGGATGAGGGGCAATACCTGGAGGAGGAGGATGGATGATGGGGCAATACTAAGGAGGATGGATGGATGGATGGATGGATGGGGCAATAACTAAGAGGAGGATGGATGGATGGGGCAATACTAAGAGGAGGATAGATGGATGGATGGATGATGGATGGGGCAATATCGAAGAGGAGGATGGATGGGGCAATACTAAGAGGATGATGGATGGATGGAGGGGCAATACTAATGGGGGCAGGATGGGGCATATTATTATGTCATGGGGCAGGATGGGGCATATGTTACGTGATGGGGCAGGATGGGGCAATACTAACAGGGGGCAGGAGATGGGGCATATTGTTATGTGAAGGCAGGATTGGGGCATATTATGTGTGATGGGGACAAGGATGGGGCAGATACTATGTAATGGAGGCAAGAATAGGGCAATACTAACCAGGGGGCAAGTTGGGCAATTACTATGTGATGGGGACAATGGTGGTGCAATAATACCAAGGGACAAGGATGGAGCACATTACTGCTGGATGGGGCATATTACTACATGGGGACAGGATGAGACATATTACTGCAGGATGGGGCATATTACTTCAAGGGGACAGGATGGGGCATATTACACAAGGGGAGAGGATAGGGCATTACTGCAGGATGGGGATATTGCTGCAAGAGGACAAGGATAGGGCATTACAACAGGATGGGGGCATTACATTGAGAAGGATAGATGGGGCAATACTATGAGGAGGTGGATGATGGGGCAATACATGAGGAGGAGGAGGATGGGGCAATACATGAGGAGGAGGGAGGATGGGGCAATACTATGAGGAGAGGAGGATGGGGCAATAATAGAGGAGGAGGATGGGGCAATACTATGAGGAGGAGGAGATGGGGCAATACTATGAGGAGGGAGGAGGATGGGGCAATACTAGAGAGGAGGAGACAGGAGGATGGGGCAATACCTGGAGGAGGAGGAGGATGGGGCAATACCTGGAGGAGGAGGATGAGGGCAATACTAGGAGGAGGAGGATGGGGCAATACAAGGAGGAGGAGGATGGGGCAATACAAGGAGAGGAGGATGGATGATGGGGCAATACTATGAGGAGCAGGATGATGGGCAATGCTATGAGAAGGAGGATGATGGGGCAATACTATGAGGAGGAGGATGATGGGGCAATACTATGAGGAGGAGGATGATGGGGCAATACTATGAGGAGGAGGAGGATGGGGCAATACTATGAGGAGGAGGAGGATGGGGCAATACTATGAGGAGGAGGATGATGGGCAATACTATGAGGAGGAAGATGATGGGCAATACTAGGAGAGAGGAGGATGGGCCATACAAGGAGGAGAATGATGGGGCAATACTATGAGGAGGAGGAGGATGGGGCAATACTATGAGGAGGAGGATGATGGGGATATACTATGAGGAGGATGATGATGGGCAATACTATGAGGAGGAGGATGATGGGGCAAAACTAGGAGGAGGAGGATGGGGCAATACTAGGAGGAGGAGGAGGATGGGGCCATACAAGGAGGAGGATGATGGGGCAATACCTGGAGGAGGAGGAGGATGGGGCAATACCTGGAGAGGACGATGATGGGCAATACTAGGAGGAGGAGGATGGGGCAATACAAGGAGGAGGATGATGGGGCAATACCTGGAGGAGGAGGATGGATGATGGGGCAATACTAAGAGGAGGATGGATGGATGGATGGATGGATGGGGCAATACTAAGAGGAGGATGGATGGATGGGGCAATACTAAGAGGAGGATAGATGGATGGATGGATGGATGGATGGGCAATACGAAGAGGAGGATGGATGGGGCAATACTAAGAGGATGATGGATGGATGGATGGGCAATACTAATAGGGGGCAGGATGGGGCATATTATTATGTCATGGGGCAGGATGGGGCATATGTTACGTGATGGGCAGGATGGGCAATACTAACAGGGGCAGGATGGGGCATATGTTATGTAGGCAGGATGGGGCATATTATTGTGTGATGGGACAAGATGGGGCAGATTACTATGTAATGGAGGCAAGAATAGGGCAATACTACCAGGGGGCAAGTTGGGCATATTACTATGTGATGGGGACAATGGTGGTGCAATAATACCAAGGGACAAGGATGGAGCACATTACTGCTGATGGGCATATTACTACATGGGGACAAGGAGAGACATATTACTGCAGGATGGGCATATTACTTCAAGGACACGGATGGGGCATATTACTACAAGGGAGAAGGATGGCATTACTGCAGGATGGGGAATATTGCTGCAAGAGGACAAGGATAGGGCATTACACAGATGGGGCATTACATGAGAGGATGATGGGGCAATAATAGGAGGTGGATGATGGGGCAATACTATGAGGAGGAGGAGGATGGGGCAATACTATGAGGAGGAGGAGGATGGGGCAATACTATGAGGAGGAGGAGGATGGGCAATAATATGAGGAGGAGGAGGATGGGGCAATACTATGAGGAGGAGGAGGATGGGGCAATACTATGAGGAGGAGGAGGATGGGGCAATACTATGAGAAGGAGGAGGATGGGGCAATACTAATGAGGAGGAGATGGGGCATAATGAGAGGAGGATGGGGCAATACTATGAGGAGAGAGGATGGGGCAATACTATGAGGAGGAGGATGATGGGGCAATACTATGAGAGGAGGAGATGATGGGGCAATACTATGAGGAGGAGGAGGATGGGGCAATACTATGAGGAGGAGGAGATGGGGCAATACTAGGAGGAGGATGGGGCAATACTAGGGAGGAGGAGGATGGGGCAATACTATGAGGAGGAGAATGGGGCAATACTATGAGGGAGATGAGGGCAATACTATGAGAGGAGGAGATGGGGCAATAACTAGGAGGAGAGGATGGGCATACAAGAGGAGGATGATGGGCAATACTATGAGGAGGAGGATGATGGGGCAATACTAGAGAGAGGAGGATGGGGCAATACTTGAGAGATGATGGGAATACATGAGGAGGAGATGTGGGCAATACTATGAGGAGGAGGATGATGGGCAAATAGGGAGATGGAATACTAGGAGAGAGGAGGGCAAGGAGGGATGAGGGACAATACCTGGAGGGGGAGGATGACAGAAGATGATGGGGCAATAGTAGAAGAGGAGGATGGGGCAATACAAGGAGGAGGAGGAGGGCAATACCTGGAGGAGGAGGATGGATGATGGGGCAATACTAAAGGAGGATGGATGGATGGATGGATGGGGCAATACTAAGAGGAGGATGGATGGATGGGGCAATACTAAGAGGAGGATAGATGGATGGATGGATGGGGCAATACGAAGAGGAGGATGGATGGGGCAATACTAAGAGTATGATGGATGGATGGATGGGGCAATACTAATAGGGGGCAGGATGGGGCATATTATTATGTCATGGGGCAGGATGGGGCATATTGTTACGTGATGGGGCAGGATGGGGCAATACTAACAGGGGGCAGGATGGGGCATATTGTTATGTGATGGCAGGATGGGGCATATTATTGTGTGATGGGGACAAAGATGGGGCAGATTACTATGTAATGGAGGCAAGAATAGGGAAATACTACCAGGGGGCAAGTTGGGGCATATTACTATGTGATGGGGACAATGGTGGTGCAATAATACCAAGGGACAAGGATGGAGCACATTACTGCTGGATGGGGCATATTACTACATGGGGACAAGGATGAGACATATTACTGCAGGATGGGGCATATTACTTCAAGGGGACACGGTTTGGGCATATTACTACAAGGGGAGAAGGATAGGGCATTACTGCAGGATGTGGAAAATTGCTGCAAGAGGACAAGGATAGGGCATTACAACAGGATGGGGCATTACTACATGATGGGGCAGGATAGGGTCATTACCACAAGGGGACAAGGATGGGACATTCCCGAAGGGGACAAGGATGGGGCATTCTACAAGGGGATAAGGATGAAGACATTACTACAAGAAGGGGTCAGGATGGAGCACAACTGCAAGGAGAGGGTCAGGATGGAACATATAGCTAGGAGAGGATCAGAATGGAGCAAAACGCTAGAAGGAGAGGATCAGGATGGAGAACATAACTACAAGGAGAGGGTCAGGATAGGACACATTACTAGAAGGAGACGATCAGAATGGAGCACATTACTACAAGGAGAGGGTCGGGATGGAGCACATTACTACAAGGAGAGGGTCAGGATGGAGCACATTACTACAAGGAGAGGGTCAGGATGGAGCACATTACTACAAGGAGAGGATCTGGATGGAGCCCGTAACTAGAAGGAGAGGGTCAGGATGGATCACATAGCTAGAAGGGGAAGGACAAGATGGAGCACATAACTACAATGGGAAGGTCAGTATGGGAAACATTACTACACGGAGAGAGTCAGGATGGAGCACATAGCTACAAGGAGAGAGTCAGGATGGGACACATTACTGCAAGGAGAGGGTCATGATGGAGATATTACTACAAGATGAGGACCATGATTTCAGTATGAAATCTGCTTGTATTCCATGATAAAATCTATCTCCTATCTGTCTAATATTCTGCATTTTTTCCATACAGATCAGTCCACCTGCTGTTTCTAGAAAGGGCAGTGGCAGTGGCTCAGCTTCAATGTCCAGTACACATGAGCTGTCTGACCACTGCCGAAGAGAAGAGAAGACTGCAAAGGTAAGTTTAAAATCAATTAATTGTTAAAATAATTGAATTGATCATCAATGTTTCAGGACTACGAGCCCTGTACAGGGAAGAGAGTTAGCATCTGCTGGCTCTTCCCCCTGTGCAGCGCTTGTGATTACCACTCCTGCTGTAATTTAAGTTATATGATCGTGTTGGCACTTCGCCATAAATAATTTTGTTTTAGGTTGCAGTTTGGGCATTCGGCCTCAGAAAGGTTCGCCATCACTGCCCTAGGGTGACGTGGCCTGTAGCGCGGCTCCAACGCGGCCATCAGAGTGAAATCTTGTGCTTTTTCCTAACAAGAGAAAAGATGTTTGAGCGATGTCTTTTCTCGTGTTAGGAAGAAGCGCGAGATTTCACTCAAATGGCCGCGTTGGAGCCGCGCTACAGGCCACGTCACCCTAGGGTAACATTGGCAGCGTTAGTGCGACGCTAACATGGCGTTAGCACCACGTCTATGCTGCCAAAGTCTAAGTTTTTAAGGCAAGCCACCTTTACCGTTAATGTGACCCCAGCCTTACTGACAAAGTTAGTTTAGACCATAATGACAAGGCCAAGGTTTGGAATTCTGACCAGTGTCATTTTATGAATGTATAACTCTGGAAAGCTTAAATAGATTCCCATGTTTCTGAGAATGATTTTTTGTGACACATTGTACTTTTTATGTCAAAGGTACATTTAGCTTGATAATTCTTGCATTAATTTGTGAAAATATTGGAATTTTGGTCAAAATTTCACAATTTTCAAACTTTCAGTTTTTATGCCCTCAAACCAAAGATTTATGTCACACAAAATAATTAATAACTAACATTTGCAATATGTCTACTTCACATCAACATCATACTTCATACCCCACTTTATTTTGTTAGAATGTTAGAAGGGCTAAAAGTTTAGCAGTAATTTCTCATTTTTCAAGACATTTACAAAACCTGTTTCTTTAGGGACCTATTCAGATTTAAAGGGAACCAACCACTTGGACTTAACACCTGTAAATCAGTGCAGCAGGTGATTGACGTGTGCATATAAATGAATTAAGAACTGGCTTAGTGATAAGAAACAAAGGGTGGTTATTAATGGAATACACTCAAAATGGGTCACAGGGGTCAGTATTGGGCCCACTTATTTTTAACATATTTATTAATGACCTTGTAGGGAGCATACAGAGTAGAATCTCAATATTTGCAGATGACACTAAACTCTGCAGGGTAATTAATACAGAGGAGGACAATTTTATATTACAGGAGGATTTATGTAAACTAGAAGCTTGGGCTGATAAATGGTAAATGAGCTTTAATGGGGATAAATGTAAGGTCATGCGCTTGGGCAGAGGAAATAAAATTTATGATTTTGTGCATAATTGTAAAACACTGGGCAAAATTGTCACTGAAAAAGACCTAGGTGTATGGGTAGACAACAAACTCACATTTAGTGGCCAGTGTCAGGCAGCTGATGCAAAGACAAATAAAATAATGGGATGCATTAAAAGAGCCATAGATGCTCATGAGGAGAACATAATTTTGCCTCTATACAAGTCACTAGAGCGACCACACTTAGAATACTGTATACAATTCTGGTCTCCGGTGTATAAGAAAGACATAGCTGAACTAGAGCGGGTGCAGAGAAGAGCAACCAAGGTTATTAGAGGACTGAGGGTCTGCAATACCAAGACAGGTTATTAAACTTGGAGTTATTTAATTAGGAAAAATGAAGGCTTAGGGGTGATCTTATAATGTATAAATATATGAGGGGACAGTACAGAGACCTTCTTAATAATCTTTTCACTCCTAGGCATGAGACGGGGACAAGGGGGCATCCTCTACGTCTGGAGGAAAGAAGGTTTAATCATAATCACAGACGCGGATTCTTTACTGTAAGAGCAGTGAGACTATGGAACTCTCTGCCACATGATGTTGTAATGAGTGAGTCACTACTAAAATTTAAGAAGGGCCTGGATGCCTTTCTTGAAAAGTATAATATTTCCGGTTATATATACTAGATTCTTGATGGGGTGTTGATACAGGGAACTAGTCTGATTGCTGTACATGGAGTCAGAAAAAAAAAATTTCCCCAATGTGGAGCTTAGTGTTGCCACATTGTTTTTTTTTGCCTTCCTCTGGATCAACATGTTAGGCTAAGCGTTGAACTAGATGGACTTAAAGTCTTCCTTCAACCTTAAAAACTATGTTACTATTTGCTTTTTTTATTCCTCTCCTGTGGGCTTGTCTTTCTGCTGTAAGCTGAGCCCCCCTGATAAGTGTGGATGAGAGGGAGAGGGAAGGAAGTTCCGCTTACAGCAGAAAGACAAGCCCACAGGGAAGTAATTAAAAAAAAAAACAAATGGTGATGTCATGCTGCGCTTGTCAATCACCTGCTGCACTGATTTACAGATTGTTAAATCCTGGTGCATGGTTCCCATTTGTTGGCAGTGGATTATTCAGGATACTCTCCAAGTATGTGACAACAGAGCTTATTTATTCAGCAACAAACAGGAACAAATATGATAAGCTTAAGAAATCGGGAATAAAACATATCTTATGTGTTTCAGTCTCTGTGCAGCATCTGCAGCTGCTTCTTCTATCATACACAGACACAGGAAACTGGATACAGTCACATGCTCTTCCTGTGTGAGTCTGCCTTTAACGTACTCTAGTGTCAGCTCACCATCTGGACGTGCATCTAGTGCAGTCACAAATATGTGATAACTCTCTGGAAGACCACCTAATAGAAGAGCAGCAACATGAAAGTCTTTAATTTCTTCTTCAATACCCCTGAGACACTCCACAATCTCTAGGGTGTTTCTTACTGTATATAGTCCTATATATTTTGTCCATTACTTAGCATAGACTGATACAGCTTTCTCATTAGATAAAACTTATTCCTGAGATGTGATCTTTCATGCACTTTCTGTAACTCATCCCACATCTCCATTGCAGTTGCACACTTGCATACAGTTAGGGCCAGAAATATTTGGACAGTGACACAAGTTTTGTTATTTTACCTGTTTACAAAAACATGTTCAGAAATACAATTATATATATAATATGGGCTGAAAGTGCACACTCCCAGCTGCAATATGAGAGTTTCCACATCCAAATCGGAGAAAGGGTTTAGGAATCATAGCTCTGTAATGCATAGCCTCCTCCTTTTCAAGGGACCAAAAGTAATCGGACAATGGACTCTAAGGGCTGCAATTAACTCTGAAGGCGTCTCCCTCGTTAACCTGTAATCAATGAAGTAGTTAAAAGGTCAGGGGTGGATTCCAGGTGTGTGGTTTTGCATTTGGAAGCTGTTGCTGTGACCAGACAACATGCGGTCAAAGGAACTCTCAATTGAGGTGAAGCAGAACATCCTGAGGCTGAAAAAAAAGAAAAAATCCATCAGAGAGATAGCAGACATGCTTGGAGTAGCAAAATCAACAGTTGGGTACATTCTGAGAAAAAAAGGAATTGACTGGTGAGCTTGGGAACTCTAAAAGGCCTGGGCGTCCAAGGATGACAACAGTGGTGGATGATCGCCGCATACTTTATTTGGTGAAGAAGAACCCGTTCACAACATCAACTGAAGTCCAGAACACTCTCAGTGAAGTAGGTGTATCTGTCTCTAAGTCAACAGTAAAGAGAAGACTCCATGACAGTAAATACAAAGGGTTCACATCTAGATGCAAACCATTCATCAATTCCAAAAATAGACAGGCCAGAGTTAAATTTGCAGAAAAACACCTCAAGAAGCCAGCTCAGTTCTGGAAAAGTATTTTATGGACAGATGAGACAAAGATCAACCTGTACCAGAATGATGGGAAGAAAAAAGTTTGGAGAAGAAAGGGAACGGCACATGATCCAAGGCACACCACATCCTCTGTAAAACATGGTGGAGGCAACGTGATGGCATGGGCATGCATGGCTTTCAATGGCACTGGGTCACATGTGTTTATTGATGACATAACAGCAGACAAGAGTAGCCGGATGAATTCTGAAGTGTACCGGGATATACGTTCAGCCCAGATTCAGCCAAATGCTGCAAAGTTGATTGGACGGCGCTTCATAGTACAGATGGACAATGACCCCAAGCATACAGCCAAAGCTACCCAGGAGTTCATGAGTGCAAAAAAGTGGAACATTCTGCAATGGCCAAGTCAATCACCAGATCTGAACCCGATTGAGCATGCATTTCACTTGCTGAAATCCAGACTTAAGACGGAAAGACCCACAAACAAGCAAGACCTGAAGGCTGCGGCTGTAAAGGCCTGGCAAAGCATTAAGAAGGAGGAAACCCAGCGTTTGGTGATGTCCATGGGTTCCAGACTTAAGGCAGTGATTGCTTCCAAAGGATTCGCAACAAAATATTGAAAATAAAAATATTTTGTTTGGGTTATGTTTATTTGTCCAATTACTTTTGACCTCCTAAAATGTGGAGTGTTTGTAAAGAAATGTGTACAATTCCTACATTTTCTATAAGATATTTTTGTTCAACCCTTCAAATTAAACGTTACAATCTGCACTTGAATTCTGTTGTAGAGGTTTCATTTCAAATCCAATGTGGTGGCATGCAGAGCCCAACTCGCGAACATTGTGTCACTGTCCAAATATTTCTGGCCCTAACTGTATATGCACAATCTGGTTATCATCTACACTGAGGTGGATAGTGCTTTGTGCTTTCTGATCCTTCTCTAGCCAGTCACCTGGTAATGGATGAGGCACTTGTTCCTGAGTATATTTCCACGTACCTTTTCTTATGAGCAGCATCTTCACCTTGCATTCCCAGAATAGGCAGTTCTGATTAGTAAGGCTTTGTACTGTAAACTTGATATTGCCGCTACTAGTGGACATCTTTTCTGTTGCTCTTGGGCTTGTTTTGCTGTGTTACTCTGGGGTTCTGTGTCACTCTCGGCCCATAATCTGTTGGCAGCGGGTTATTCAGCATTCTCCAAGCGTGTGACAACAAAGCTTCTTTATTCAGCAACAAAAGAAATCAGGAATAAAACATATCTTATGTGTTTCAGTCTCTGTGCAGCATCTGCTTCTTTTCTCATACACAGACACAGGAAACTGGATACAGTCACATGCTCTTCCTGTGTGAGTCTGTGGAGTTTTGTTCCCTAACTTTATCCACAACATACAGATCTAGACAAAAACTAGTGAACCATGCACACAGTGAACATGTCTGTAGGACAGTGTTCACACCACAAAAAGACTGAATCACAAGAAACAGTCAAAGAAACATGTAAAAATACTCTGTTGTAAAAAAATGCAGTAAAAAGCAAGTGCTGCTGAAAAAGTAAAATACAGGGTATTTAGTTGATACGTTGTTTTGAAAAAAATGTATATTAAGCTGCTCTACCAACTTCAAGGTAACCCGTATCAGCAGCACTTGCTTTTTACTGTATTTTTTTTTACAACAGAGTATATTTACACGTTTGTTTGACTGTTTTTTGTGATTCAGTCTTTTGGTGGTGTGAACACTGTCCTACAGACATGTTCACGGTGTGCATGGTTCATTAGTTTTTGTCTAAGTTATTTCTTGTTTCTCCAAGATTGGGAGTCTCCCACCCCTCCCTTTTGAGCCCTGCACGTAAAAAGCTGTTTTCTGCAGTCAGTCCAAGTTAGACATGGGACCTGTCTAGATCCTCCTCATTTTAGCTACCAATACACATGGTCAGGTTTTAAATACATCAGATAGGGACTGCTCTGATACGGGTTACCTTGAAGTTGGTAGAGCAGCTTAGTATACATTTTTTTCAAAAAACTTATCAACTAACTACCCTGTATTTTACTTTTTCAGCAGCGCTTGCTTTTTACTGTATTTTTTTGCAACAGAGTATTTTTACACGTTTGTTTGACTGTTTTTTTGTGATTCAACATACAAATCTAGCATTAAACACTCATATACAGGAATTGAGTTGTTGCACTAAACATATTCCAACACCCCTACTCAACAAATACTTATCCTGTTAGTCCCATCGCGGTTCTGAAGTCCACAAAGATCACGTAAGTGGTGATGTTTTACGTCAATGTGCTTAGTCCTTGCACTAATCGTCTCCTTCTGGCAAGTTTTATACATCCTTGGTTGTCCTCATAGATAACTGTTGGCTGAGCTGGTGGCTTGCCGAAATCTTCCAAAAGTTGTTTCAACCAGATAACTTCTTGACTTGCATAAGCCGCAGACATATATTCTGCTTTTGTAGAAATAACCACATAACCTCTGAGAGTGAGATCTCTTGATGCAGATATCTTAAGATAATATGCAGATTGACTCCGGAGCAAAACAGTTTTGATGAACTGCAATTACTCTAGGGAATATCCGTGTGGGTGCCCTGTTATTAATTTGTATGTATATCTATGATAGGTAATGCTAAATCATATATATGGTTATTAATTAAATGATATTCACTTATATAGTGTATTTTTTTATCACAATGGTTTTATTATTATAATCTCATAACACACTAAAAATCACTCTTTAAAACACTCTAAAAACACGCTATAAACAATTTCTTGATTTTATCTTTCTCCAGATTCTTCTTTTGTTTAATAATTGGGGTCTTTTTTTCTTCGTTTTATATGTCCTGAGTGACCTAGGAGAGGGAGTTATCGTTAATTGTATGATATACACCTGTGTTTGGCTTTTGTTCTTTAGTAAGTTTTGTTGGCCCTTACCTGCATAGGATTGTAGGGTGGCGTCCCTCTGTTTATTTCTTTATGCTGAGCTGCTGTTCTCGTCAGTCTAAAATAGCTGAAGATTTTAGTCAGTATTTTACACAGCCATCTCCAATACATTCAGGGACAAAATATATTACCTTTTGCTTATTGTTTATATATGATGCTGTGGGGATGGTGTACTCCTTGCTTGTTTTTTGGGGGGGGTTTCTCCAGGGTTCTATACTGATAATTAATTTATTCTAGCATACAGCTGTTATAATACTGCTTTTATAGCGAAGCGTCCTCACGCCAGTGCGGATGTGATGTTGGTCTGGTATGCGGTCAGGTGATCGCGGTGGGTGTGAATTGTTTACCGGGTGCGCGAGTACTTGGCTGCGTTCAAGCAAATAGCAGGGTGCTGTCTGGTAGTTCCTCTGAGTTTTCTATATATTCGTGTAGACTTTGTACTAGAGCAAACATATATGGCATTAGTTGGGATTACTCAAGAGAGGACCTTCAGGTTGAAATACATTAGGAACTTTTTTCAATATAATCACCCGGATACTAATAATGATACATTAGAAGAAATCAAACAAATTATCAAAAAGTTAGAGTCTGCTTTGTATAAAGAAATGAAAAGTCTATGGGATGGGGTGACCCTAGAAACATATAGGCAAGCAGGTATAGTCCCAAAAGGACTGAAGGTTGAAAAAGCACTGATGGATAATTTTGAATTAGTACAAATTCAGGAAGAATGGAACAGCTTATTCAAAGAATTCTCCCTAGCAACTTTGAATTTCATCCTTGAAAAAAGAAAGGAAAGTCTTGAAAGCACGAGTAAAGAGGTTACCCAGCTCATACGGAAACTAGAGAAGATACAAATACATGCAGAAACAGAGAAGATATTGGAATCAGTATCAAAGAGATTAATTGAAAAACAAAGAGGAATTTTAACAAAGAGAGTGAGCAAATTTGACAGAGATGGGGTGGATTACAAGATTGGAATGTTCCCCACCAAAGAGAAGGAAGTCGAAATGACTGTACCCTAAACTGGGGAAGAGAGGAGGAAAGTGATGACAATTGGGAAACTTTAGAGGAACATTATGATGAAGAATAACATCATGAATTCATCACAATAGATGAATACAACAACACAAATCTAGAGAGCTCTCTGAATCAAAGTTACATCTCCATTAACTCGGAAGACACAGAATCAACAACATACACAATAAGATCCAAAAATAGGCTGGGTCATGAAGGGGTTAACCATAAATAATTGCAAGCCAGCCTGCTCTATCTCAATGCTTATTTTATTAATTTATGCACAAGATAAAAAGCAAGCTACATATTGCACCAATAATAATAAAATCTTATTAGACGATCAGGTTTATTTAGAGACAGTTTAATAGCCAATCACTACTGTCCAGTAGAGAAATGGGGTACATTTATCTCACAATGATTGACACAGTGGGAAGATATCACTATATAGGTAAGGACATCTGAAACATAAATTACCACTAAGATCTATACTGAGTTAATCTGTATGCCCTAATGGGGCCCAGGTATCTTAAAGTGCAATCAATATATTCCGTCACCACTTAAACCCACTGTCCCATCCCTGGAGTCAATATTGCTTACCCATTTTGCACTCCTGCTGGGTGTAGATGGCTGTTAGGGATACCCCAACGCGTTTCCCACAGAAGCTTCCTCAGGGGGCATGCTCTCTCATGTGTGCGGTACAGGTGCGGATGGGCAGGCAATTTAGATCGGGACAGAAAGGGCTGGAGATAGCTTAGAGAGCATGCCTCCTGAGGAAGCTCTGTGGGAAACGTGTTGGGGTATCCCTTACAGCCATCTGCACCCTGCAGGAGTGCAAAATGGGTAAGCAATATTGACTCCAGGGATGGGACAGTGGGTTTAAGTGGTGATGGAATATACTGATTGCACTTTAAGATACCTGGGCCCCATTAGGGCATAGAGATTAGCTCAGTATAGATCTTAGTGGCAATTTATGTTTCAGATGTCCTTACCTATATAGTGATATCTTCCCACTGTGTCAATCGTTGTGAGATAAATGTACCCCATTTCTCTACTGGACAGTAGTGATTGGCTATTAACCTGTCTCTAAAAAAACCTGATCGTCTAATAAGATTTTATTATTATTGGTGCAAAATGTAGCTTGCTTTTTATCATGTGCATAAATTAATAAAATAAGCATTGAGATAGAGCAGGCTGGTTTGCAATTATTTATGGTTAACCCCTTCATGCCTTCATGACCCAGCCTATTTTGACCCTAAAGACCTTGGCATTTTTGTCAATTCTGACCAGTTTCCCTTTATGAGGTAATAACTCTGGAATGCTTCAACGGATCCTAGCAATTCTGAGACTTCTTTTTCGTGACACAGGTTTTTTTTTAAAACCTGATCTGGTTTTGAGCCTTTAAAAAACTCAAAACCGGATCAGAAAACGCTCCTCATAGGAGCCTATGATAAAAACCGAATTGCTTCACAAGCAATTCGGTTTCCGGCTCCGCAGCCTGCGTGAAAAATCATGCAGGCTGCAGTTTTCGGAGCAGTTCTGTAATCTGCAATGTGGGAACCGGATTGCTCCGGATGTGTAATCCTGAGCAATGCGGTTCCCGTATATACTTTGCTTATCCCAGCTGCCGCCGAGATAAACAAAGTGCTCTGTGTTTAGTAAAAGTGTAAATTTATTAAATAAATGTTTGTTTAATGTCTCTAGGGGGTGCCCAGTCCCCCTAGAGACCTTCCACCCACTCCGGTGGGCATATACTGCTGTAATCTGTTATGTACAACAGCTGACTCCTGTCAGCTGTTGTACAGTTTTATGAATGAAAGCACCGGGCTCCTCAGAGCGGCGCACATACTATTGCTATTGGTATAGTATGTGTGCCACTGTCTGAGGTCCTGAAGCCACTTACAGTAGATCTATGGGAAGCGCTGCCCATAGATCGACTGTAAGTGACTTCAGGACTTGAGACAGTGGCGCACATACTATACCAATAGCAATAGTATGCGCGCCGCTCTGAGGAGCCCGGCGCTTTCATTCATAAAACTGTACAACAGCAGACAGGAGTCAGCTTTTGTACATATCAGATTACAGCAGTATATGCCCACCGGGAGTGGGTGGAAGGTCTCTAGGGGGACTGGGCACCCCCTAGAGACATTAAACAGACATTTATTTATTAAATTTACACTTTCACTAAACATAGGAAAAGTTTGCTCATCGATGAGCAAACTATCTGGTAACCGGATTGCTCAGGATTACACATCCTGAGCAATCCGGTTACCGGATTGTAGCTTCAGCATTCCGGTTCCCGGATTGCTGAATGTCTGAAGACAATTGCGTTCACCGCATCGGATCTGGATGCGGTGAACGCAATTGAGGTTTTAAGTGTGACCCTAGCAATATTGGGCTTCATGTTAGTATTAAATTTAGGTTGATAATTTTTGCGTTTATTTGTGAAAAAATCAAAAATCTGGCAAAAATTTTAAAAATGTTGCAATTTTCAAATTTTGAATTTTTATTCTGCTAAATCAGAGAGTTATGTGACACAAAATAGTTAATAAATAACATTTCCCACATGTCTACTTTACATCAGCACAATTTTAGAAAAAAAAAACTTTTTGGTAGGAAGTTATAAGGGTTCAAAGTTCATCAGCAATTTTTCATTTTTCAACCAAAATTTACAAAACCATTTTTTTTAGCGACCACATCACATTTGAAGTCCATTTGAAAGGTGTACATGCCAAAAAACACCCAAAAGTGACACCATTCCAAAAACTGCACCCCTCAAGCTACTCAAAACTACATTCAAGAAGAATATTAACCCTTCAGGTGTTTCACAGGAACTAAAGCAAAGTGGAAGGAAAAAATTGACATTTAAATTTTTCTAACAAAAATGTTCTTTTAGCCTCACTTCTTTCATTTTCACATGGGCAACAGGATAAAATGCATCCTTGAATGTGATATGCAATTTCTCCTGAGTACATCGATACCTCATATGTGGTCATAAACCACTGTTTGGCGCATGGCAGGGCTCAGAAGGGAAGGAGCTCAATTTGACTTTTGGAGCTAATTTTCCATTCAGAAAGTGAAATGGCGCTTCTTCCCTTCTGAGCCCTGCCATATGCCCAAACAGTGGTTTATGATCACATATGAGGCATCGGTGTACTCAGGAGAAATTGCCCAACAAATTTTAGGATGCATTTTATCCTGTTGCCTATGTGAAAATGAAAAAAAGTAGGCTTAAAGAAAATGTTTGTGAAAAAAAAGTACTTTTTAATTTTTACAGAAGAATTTGTGAAACATCTGGGGGTTCAAAGTGCTCACCACCCATCTAGATAAGTTCCCTGGAGGGTCTAGTTTTCAAAATGGGGTGACTTGTGGGGGAGCTCCAATGTTTAGGCACACAGGGGCTCTCCAAACACGACATGGTGTCCGCTAACAATGTGAGCTGTTTTTCCATTCAAATTGTTAGCGGACACCATGCCGCGTTTGGAGAGTCCCTGTGTGCCTAAGCATTGGAGCTCCCACATAAGTGAACCCATTTTGGAAACTAGACCCTCAAGGGACCTATCTAGATGCATAGTGAGCACTTTGAACCCCCAGGTGCTTCACAAATTGATCCGTAAAAATGAAAAAGTACTTTTTTTTTCCACAAAAATATTTTTTTTTTCAATTTTATGGATTAATTTGTGAAGCTCCTAGTGGTTCAAAGTGCTCACCACCTATTCAGATAAGTTCATTGGGGGTCTAGTATTCAAATTCAGGTGACTTGTGGGGGAGCTCCAATGTTTAGGCACACAGGGGCTCTCCAAATGCGACATGGTGTCCGCAAACAATTCCAATTGTGAGCGGAGACCATGTTGCATATGGAGAGCCCCTGTGTGCCTAAACATTGGAGCTCCCCCATAAGTGACCCCATTTTGGAAACTAGACTCCCCAAGGACCGTATCTAGATCTAAGCACTTTGAACCCTTAGGTGCTTCACAAATTGATCCATAAAAATGAAAAAAGAAACTTTTTGTGAAAAAAAGTACTTTTTCATTTTTACGAATCAATTTGTGATGCACCTGGGGGTTCAAAGTGCTCACCACCTATTCAGATAAGTTCCTTGGGGGTCTAGTATCCAAATTGGGGTGACTTGTGGCGGAGCTCCAATGTTTCGGCACACAGGGGCTCTCCCAACGCGACACGGTGTCCGCTAACAATTAGAGCTCATTTTCCATTCAACTTTTTAGCGGACACCATGTCATGTATGGGGAGCCCCTGTGTGCCACCAGCACAAGGGCAACTAGAAGAGTTGGTGTACAGCACCAGAAAATGGCACCTCAAATAAATACGCAGTTTTCTGGGGTGGCTGTGGGTTGCAATTCGTAGCATAAGGGGGCCCACATTTGGGTCTCTCCATGCTGAGGATTCTAGCCCCCCTAGCTGCCAAGTTGTACCTGGCTGGCAACCAAAAATACAGCAAAGCCCATTTTTTTTATTTCTAGAACTATTTCTAGAAAAAAAATGACGTGGGGCTCCGCCATATTTTTGGTCCAGCCAGATACAACTTGTCAGCTACGGACTGCCACCAGCCCTCAGCTGCCTCGTTGTACCTGGCTGGCAACCAAAAATACGGCGAAGCCCATTGATTTTTTATTTCTAAAATTATTTCTAGAAAAAAATGACGTGGGTCTCCGCCATATTTTTGGTCCAGCCAGGTACAACTTGGCAGCTACAGACTGCCACCCACCCCCAGCTGCCTCATTGTACCTGGCTGGCAACCAAAAATACAGTGAAGCCCATTTTTTTTAAATTATTTCTAGAACTAATTGTAGAAAAAAAATGACTTGGGGCTCCGCCATATTTTTGGTCCAGCCAGGTACAACTAGGCAGCTGGGGGCTGGAATCCTCCGCATGGAAAGGCCCAAGCGTTCTGGGCCCCCCATGCTGCAAATTGCAGCCCGCAGCCGCCCCAGAAATTGGCGCATTCATTCAAGCCCCATTTTTTGGCGCTGTTCCCAGACTCGTCCAGTTGCCCTGGTGCCGGTAGCAAACTGGGTAATAAAGGGGTTAATGCCAGCTTTTTATTGGCAGCTGGCACTAAGCCTGAGATTCATAATATAGGGCCAATGTTAGTCCCGACCATTAGGAATCTCTAGTAAATAGTCAAAAAATACCATACAGAGAAAAAATCTTTTTATTTGCAAAAAAACACAAACAAAATTCGGACTCCATCTTTATTATAAAGATCCGAAGTAGTTCACAACGAAGGTCCCACGACGTTCAATCGCCTCCGACGTAGTCCACAATGAAGGTCCCACGACGTTCAATCGCCTCCGACGTAGTCCACAACGAAGGTCCCGCGACGCTCGATTGCCTCTGCTGTCAGATCGCTACTCTGCAGCCCGATCCGCTAGCATGGGGATCGAGCTGCAGGAAACGATCTGACAGCACAGGGGCAGTGACTCACTATGTGCATCACTGCGCCGGGGCTGTCAGATTGCTTTATGCAGCTCGATGCCCCTGCAGCAATCTAAGAGCCCGGGCGCAGTGACCCACTATGTGCATTACTGCGTCCGGGCTGTCAGATCACTTTCCGCAGCTCAATGCCCCTGCATGGGGATCGGACTGCAGAGCAGCAATCTAAGAGCCCGGGCGCAGTGACCCACTGTGCATTACTGCGTCCGGGCTGTCAGATTACTTTCCGCAGCTCGATGCCCCTGCATGGGGATTGGACTGCAGAGCAGCGATCGAAGAGCCCAGGCGCAGTGACCCACTATGTGCATCACTGGGTCCGGGCTGTCAGATCACTTTCTGCAGCTCGATGCCCCTGCATGGGGATCGGACTGCAGAGCAGCGATCTAAGAGCCTGGGCGCAGTGACCCACTATGTGCATCACTGTGTCCGGGCTGTCAGATCACTTTCCACAGCTCGATCCCCATGCAGGGGGATCAGACTGCAATGAAGGGATCTGATGGCCCTGGGACATGGTCCATCATGTGATCACTGTGCTGGAGCTTTCAGAACACTTTCTGCAGCTTGATACTGGAGATCAAGCTGCAGAAAGTGATCTGACAGCTCCAGCACAGTGATCCACAATTTCACAGTGATGACATGATGGATCACTGTCCCAGGGCCATCAGATCACTTCCTGGAAGGAGCAGGAAGCGGCAGAGGCGGTGGGACGGGCGCACAGGTGGACGGGAGGAGGAGCGGGACCACAGCAGCGACAGGAGGGCAGCACGGACGTCGGAGAAGTGAGTGGGAGGGGCGACCGCTGCTCCGGTGATTGGAGGGGCAGGAAGGAGGAAGCGGGGGCAGTCAGGAGAAGCGGGGGCAGGAAGGAGGTGCGGGGGGCAGTCAGGAGGAAGCAGGGGGGTCAGTCAGGAGGAAGCGGGGGGGGCAGTCAGGAGGAAGCGGGGGGGGCAGTCAGGAGGAAGCGGGGGCAGGAAGATGAAGGGGGGCAGGAAGATGAAGCGGGGGGTAGAAAGGAGAAGCGGGGGATAGGGGGGAGTCAGTGGATGACAGGGGCGGAGATCGGAGGACAGGGAGAGAAGCGGCAGGCAAGGAAACATTACAGGCGCGGTGATTTTTACTTTCACTTTCAAACACCAATTACCACGCCGGTAGGCTCAGGGGGGCAAGGGCTCGGGGGGACCCCCTCACTCGACCTGCAGGAGCGCGATCCCCAGATGACACAGCATATGTGTCATAGGTCGGGAACGCATTGGTTTCCATGGCACATATGCTGTGTCACGGGTCGGGAAGGGGTTAACTGCATGGCCAGGGCCACAGAGCCAGCTCACAGCCACCGTAACCTCCCCAAGCATGTTGACTGGCATGGCTACTGAGCAGGGGCGTAACTACAACAGGTGCAGAAGTTGTGATCGCACCCAGGCCCCGGAGCCTAGGGGTCCCCAAAAGTCCCTTTGGCCTATAGAAAAAGACTATTTCTGTTAAACGTTCGTAATAATTGGGGGCCCCGTTGGAGCATTCGCATTGGGGCCCATGAGCTTCAAGTTATGCCACTGCTACCGAGTACCCCCCGGCCCTACCATGTCAATTATTGGTGCAGATATCCTGCATTTTTCAGTCCTTCCAGCCATTGACTTCATTAAGAAAAAAGCATGGCACAAACCTGAACCAAAAACGCATCAAAAACGCACTGCAGATTTGGTGCAGAAAATGTCTGCAAGCAAATACTCAGTGTTCGCACAGAGACTTATGCAGATTTTTCAACACCAAGCTGTATAAATTTGAATACTTATTGAATGAGGCAGTTCAGGTGATGTGTAGTTGTGTAATAAGGGATATTAATACCCTATCAGTGCGCAGAATCATTAGGCAGCTTGTTTTAGGGAAAATGGGTTTAAAAAAAGAAATTTAAGTACCGTATATGCTTGTGTATAAGCCCACCCGTGTATAAGCCGACCCCCCTACCTATTGACTTGAGTATAAGCCGAGGGTGGACCCCAACACAGGTATACAGCCCCCAGCAGTGTGGTATACAGCAGCCCCAGAGGTATATACAGCAGCCCCAGTGGTAGTATACAGCAGCATCCCCAGTGGTATATACAGCAGCAGGCCCAGTGGTATATACAGCAGCAGCCCCAGTGGTTAGTATACAGCAGCCCCAGAGGTATATACAGCCCCAGTGGTAGTATACAGCAGCCCCAGAGGTGTATACAGCAGCCCCAGTGGTAGTATACAGCAGCCCCAGAGGTATATACAGCCCCAGTGGTAGTATACAGGAGCCCAGAGGTATATACAGCCCCAGTCTTAGTATACAGCAGCCCCAGTGGTAGTATACAGCAGCCCCAGAGGTATATACAGCCCCAGTGGTAGTATACAGCAGCCCCAGAGGTGTATACAGCAGCCCCAGTGGTAGTATACAACAGCCCCAGAGGTATATACAGCCCCAGTGGTAGTATACAGCAGCCCCAGAGGTATATACAGCCCCAGTGGTAGTATACAGCAGCCCCAGTGGTAGTATACAGCAGCCCCAGAGGTATATACAGTGCCAGTGGTAGTATACAGCAGCCCCAGTGGTATATACAGCCCCAGTGGTAGTATACAGCAGCCCTAGTGGTAGTATACAGCAGCGCCAGAGGTATATACAGCCCCAGTGGGAGTATACAGCAGCCCCAGTGGTAGTATACAGCAGCCCCAGTGGTAGTATACAGCAGCCCCAGTGGTAGTATACAGCAGCCCCAGAGGTAGTATACAGCAGCCCCAGACGTAGTATACAGTAGCCCCAGAGGTAGTATACAGCAGCCCCAGTGGTAGTATACACGCAGCCCCAGAGGTGTATACAGCCCCCCCATCAGTTTACAGGGCCCCCCCTTGGTGCACAAACCTGTAAAGGAAGAGATTAGTATACTTATCACTGTCCCGCTGCAGCTGTCCCGCCGCCGTCATCGAGCTCCTCCGTCTTCATGCAGCGTCTTCCGACTTCCTCTGGCGCGCAGACAATGACGTCATTGCCTGCGCCGACCCAAGGAAGCCGGAAGAAGACGGATGAAGACGGAGGAGCGCGATGACGGCGGCGGGACAGCGGCAGCGGGATAGTGGTAAGTATACTAATCTCTTCCTTTACAGGTTTGTGCTGCAAGGGGGGCCTGTATACTGATGGGGGCGGGCCTGTATACTGTATACACTGTATACAGTGCATACAGTATACAGTGACTCGCGTATAAGCCGAGGGGGGGACTTTTCAGCCCAATTTTTTGGGCTGAAAAACTCGGCTTATGCGCGAGTATATACGGTAAAAAATTGTTAAAAGTGTTACAAAGTGATGCAGCACTTTTGACATTTACTCATATATTCGGGCAGATTACACATCTATCAAAAGTTTGTTACAAATAATCCACAGGGTCGCAAAAAACTTGTTGATCTTGTTGAAAGAAAAAGACACATTAAAGAGGACCTGTCACCAAGCCAGGCATGGTGATCTAATTACAGCACTGGATGCAGCATGTCTGCTGCATCCAGGCAAGGGGTCCCTTAGCACTTGAGCCGCCCTGTACCTCGAGTAAATACACTTAGAAAACTTACATCATGCAGCCATAAAGGAGGTGGCTTGTGGCTGGAGCTGAAGGGCAGATTCACACCCCCTGCATGTGTAATCTGCCCATTGCTGCCAATCATTGTCTCCCTCTTCTGCAGCATAATAGAGGTTTTTTTTCCCCCCAGAAATGGCCATTTAGCCCCGCCCCCTGCGGTGACGTCACCGCTTATACCCGCCCTGCTCTATGGTTAACATAGAGCAGGGTGGGTATAAGCGATGATGTCACTGCAGGAGGCGGGGCGGCCGGCCTCCTACTCTGACATCACCACCTTTCCCCAAAAAAGGCATCCAGAAAACGCATGGCATTTTAGCTATGCGTTTTTGCATTGGTGCCTATGGATGCATTTTTGCATGCGTTTTTCACAAAAGACAAGTGTGAAAAACACATGGAAAAAAGCATCCATGACGCAAGTGTGACCATAGCCTTATAAGGCCAGTGAATATACAATATTGAGGTACGTACCAAGATAATCACAGCAGATTCAAACAATATAAACGCAAAAGAAGTCTCTTTCTAAATCAAAATGTAGGCTGTAAAAGGTGATAAGGAATGTATCCCTTTGTCACCCCTATGAGGGATGAGTTCTGCAACTAACACAAGTGGTAATCATAGTCCCAGAACTAAGCATATACACAACATATTAAAGCAATAAGGAACAGTATGCAATATCTGTGAATACAATTAATCATTCAAACATATCCAATGACCAATGTGACCGGATAAACCTTTTTTTTTAGGAATATGTTTCCAATGGAATCACCCCAGCCACATTAGATATCTCTTTCTCCGACTGTCTGTCTACCCACCCATACACTTTTCCACCCTCGTGACTCCTCCCACAGGACTGGGTCTTCCCTACAGCGGATTCACCCACGGTCCTCTACTCTAAGGTGTTTATGAATGGGTGTTGTGAGGGTCCCTTGTTTACCATTCCAGTTCCCTTAGTCACAGGAATATAATGCACTATTTTTTGGGTGCAGTACCCCTCCATGGCGTTCCGACCAGTGGGGCGCCACATTCCCCCTTGGTTAAGCTTGCTTGTCTGCGAGCGATCCGACCCGTCACAGAGTTAAACTTTGCATTTTTATTATAACATTAACAACAGTATTCAGCATTTTTCTTTCCTTGCTGGAGGCACTCTTACTTGAATGTTACCAGGTCAACAGGACCAACAAAAACAGAAAAAAATCAAAAATCAAGAAAAACATACAATACTGGCCAAAAAGGGGTCGAGTTCAAATACAGTTCCGGTGGTTACTGTCTCTCACTTTCAGCAGTGTCCATTGCACCACTGGTCTGTCTTAAAGGCACAGTTTTAAAGAGTCCCAGGCTCAACAAAGCAAGAGTCCACAGATTGTCCATTAGCACAGCATAAATATCAAGAACAAATCTATATACACGGGCTTATCATTACTTTAGTCCACTTTAGAGAGCATATAGTACAGCTCAACCACCGTTTGGGTGCTCTGGGGAAAAAAGGCTGCAGAGTCTGTAAATATAGCCCCGGCACACAAAAAAGATGAGATTTTTGGTATCTTTCTGTGTTCTTTATTATAAAGGTTGACAAGAACAAGTTGTATCACACAATGTTTCGGCTCAAGGCGAGCCTTTCTCAAGTGAATCTGTGCATTACATGGATAAACATAAAAAACAAGAATAAGTATCAAACAAATGCAATAAAATTGTCTTAGGTGTTCAGTGACTGGAGGGTGTTACAATGTGATAAACGGTTATCATAGTGGTGATGGGATGTGAGTGGTCCTCAAAGTGAAAAGAGAGTGTCTGTGTAATGGTGCTTGTGTTGAGTGTGGTGAGGGGAGAAGGGGTGTACTTGTGATGTGAGAGAATCTGAAAGAGAGTGAAAAAAGCATGATATAAAAGAGAATGGGGGCAGGAGGGGTGAAAAAAGGAGAATTGGAAAGAGAGAAATGAGAGAGGAGGGTAGGAGCGGTGGATAAAGGTAGAGGTGTAGTTCAGAGAGCATGCCTAAGTTGAGGGAGTCTACTGGGAGGAGGGAAGTACCTTGTGGACAGGGGCGGACTGGCCCAGGTGGCTGGGGGGCAAGTGCCCCCCAGGCTGGTGGAATTGCCTTCATCTAGGGCCGCCCATACTGAAACGGTCCGGCGGCGCTGCTTTGCGGCCGCAGCTGCTTGCACAGCAGCCGACAGTGGAAATGCCTGGCAGGAAGCATGGTGAGTGCGGGCTGAGTGATAGCAGCCACAGCCCCCCCCCCCTCCTCAACTGCAAGGGCTGGAACCAGGCCCGCACTGGGCCACCCACTTATGGGGTGCGGGGGCCGCCCGCTCCTCCAGCCTCAGCATTGCTTTAATCTGTCACCGAGCGGCCACGGCATGCAGGGGGCGGGGCCACGGACGCGAAGGGGGCGTGGCCGTTTCCCCAAAGCAGTGCCCTTCTCTCAGCAGTCAGGATAACAGGGGCAGGTCCCAAGCCCTCCCACCATCTTCATCACATTCCTGATCTCTCTCTGAGATGATGATGTGACCCCGGATGCCTCCCCTCCATGTGACATCATCACAGGTCCTACTGGTATATGTGAGTATCATATCTGTGTGTGTCTTTCTGAGTGTTGTTCTGTCTGTCTGGGTGTCTCTATCTGTGTGTTTGACAATGTCTGTGTGTCTCTCTGTCTCTACACAACACTATACAGTATATACAGGTCCACACTACATGCTGTACTAGTGTGCCTATATACTGTGTATATATAGTGTGGAGACCTGTATATACAGTATAGTGCTGTGTATGCAAGATATAACCAACAGTCTCAGATGTGCCCAGAGTCTGCAGCGTGTAACGAGCCTAGAGTCCACAACGTGTAACGAGCCCAGAGTCCACAGCGTATAACGAGCCCAGAGTCCGCAGCGTGTAACGAGCCCAGAGTCCGCAGCGTGTAACGTGCCCAGAGTCCACAGCGTGTAACGTGCCCAGAGTCCGCAGCGTGTAACGAGCCCAGAGTCCGCAGCGTGTAACGAGCCCAGAGTCCGCAGCGTGTAACGAGCCCGAAGTCCACAGCGTGTAACGAGCCCGAAGTCCACAGCGTGTAACGAGCCCAGAGTCCACAGCGTGTAACGAGACCAGAGTCCGCAGCGTGTAACGAGCCCAGAGTCCGCAGCGTGTAACGAGCCCAGAGTCCGCAGCGTGTAACGTGCCCAGAGTCCGCAGCGTGTAACGAGCCCGAAGTCCACAGCGTGTAACGAGCCCAGAGTCCACAGCGTGTAACGAGCCAGAGTCCACAGCGTGTAACGAGCCCAGAGTCCGCAGCGTGTAATGTGCCCAGAGTCCGCAGCGTGTAACGTGCCCAGAGTCCGCAGCGTGTAACGAGCCCAGAGACCGCAGCGTGTAACGAGCCCAGAGTCCACAGCGTGTAACATGCCCAGAGTCCACAGCGTGTAACGAGCCCTAAGTCCACAGCGTGTAACGAGCCCGAAGTCCACAGCGTGTAACGAGCCCAGAGTCCACAGCGTGTAACGAGCCCAGAGTCCACAGCGTGTAACGAGCCCAGAGTCCACAGCGTGTAACGAGCCCAGAGTCCACAGCGTGTAACGAGCCCAGAGTCCGCAGCGTGTAACGTGCCAGAGTCCTCAGCGTGTAACGAGCCCAAAGTCCACAGCATGTAACGAGCCCAGAGTCCACAGCGTGTAACGAGCCCAGAGTCCACAGTGTGTAACATGCCCAGAGTCCGCAGCGTGTAACGAGCCCAGAGTCCGCAGCGTGTAACGAGCCCAGAGTCCGCAGCGTGTAACGAGCCCAGAGTCCGCAGCGTGTGACGAGCCCAGAGTCCGCAGCGTGTGACGAGGCCAGAGTCCGCAGCGTGTGACGAGCCCAGAGTCCGCAGCGTGTAAACGTGCCCAGAGTCCGAAGCGTGTAAACGTGCCCAGAGCCCGCAGCGTGTAAACGTGCCCAGAGCCCGCAGCGTGTAAACGTGCCCAGAGCCCGCACTATGTAACGTGCCCAGAGCTCGCACTGTGTAACGTGCCCAGAGCCCGCACTGTGTAACGTGCCCAGAGCCCGCACTGTGTAATGTGTATACAGCTGGCAGCTTCTAGTGTGTACACAGCGGATAGTCTGTGTTGTGTATACGGCCCGCAGTCTGTAATGTGCAGCAACAGAAAATTTTCCTGAGAGCTCTCTCTGTGTTCTTCCCGGTGTCTCCATGAATTCTGTTCTCTCTGCGCCTAGCACTGGACTTTTTGCCTCCACCTTTCATCTCTACCCATCTTTAGGATCAGGCTGAGTCTTGGCTATCTATATACCACAGCATCCTATCTATAAAGCACAGCCTCCTGGGTATGTTGGGTATAATTCTCCTGTCTACTGAGTGTAATCCTCAGTATCTGTATTCTGTATATATACACTTCACAGTACCACTTCTCCTGTCCTGTATACTGGGTGTAATCCTCAGTATCTGTATTCTGTATATATACACTTCACAGTACCACTTCTCCTGTCCTGTATACTGGGTGTAATCCTCAGTATCTGTATTCTGTATATATACACTTCACAGTCCCACTTCTCCTGTCCTGTATACTGGGTGTAATCCTCAGTATCTATATTATTCCGTATATATACACTGCACAGTACCACTTCTCCTGTCCTGTTGTCAGAGAGGCGGTATTGGACTTTGATTTTCAGCATTTAACTGTTGTTTAAATTAATTATCCCCAATATGGAAGTCATCACTTCTCTTCTGTACAGATGGTGACTTGCCCTTCGCTCTGGATCTGACCACTGGGACCCCACGATCCCAAGAAACGTGGCTGTAAGCGGTGGGTTTTTTTTCGCCGCCGCAAGTGGCAGATCTGCCGCACCTGGCAGAACAGCACTTGCCGTACAATATGCATGGGGCTTGCCGCATCTGGGCTGAAAGTCGGCTGATCCGGCAGATGTGGTGCCACCTGCTGGATTGGCCGCAAACATCAATTTACCGCTGATGTGAAAGCAGCCTGCGAAAGTGATGAGGTCATGACAACGTAAAAGCAAATTTCACTGATCGAGGCTGATGGGTGTTATAGTTTGTGGGCTGGTGGGGCTTGTTATCCAGGGCTGCTTTTTGGTCCCAGTCCGGCCCTGGCTGGAACACTGCCTCCTGGGGCAAAGTAGTCCTCGTACCCAGGGGCGGGCTGGACAGCTATACGGGCCGGGGCAGCATGATTGCTGGCGGCCCCTCTGCCTCTCTGTACTGGGATGCGGCCGGCGGCTACCTGTGCAGTGCCAGCATCTCAGCAGTGAGGGCTGTGTGTGGCTGCCGGCCATAGCCAATACTGACGAGGCTCCGTCCACATCGTGCTTCCCGCCAAAAGGAAACCGCAATCTACTGTTCACATTGGGCAACAAGAAAGGTGGGAAATGTGCGGCCAGTGTCCCTGAGCATCAAACCCCCCATACATGGGAAGGGATTTATTACAGGAGATTTGCATTGTCAATATAATTGGGCTGTAACTATCATCTTCATCTGGATGTAGCTGTATCTGTCTTTAATAGTGGTAGTGGTGCAATTTTAGCGTATTGGACAGGTTGATTTCTCTGTGCCATATCTATTTCAGCAGCAGTGCACTGTTTGCAGATTGGATTAGCTGATTACACTGTCTTTTCTGTCATCCTTTTCACATGATTTGTACAGCACTTTAATATGTGTATGTCTGAATGTGTATATGATTGTGTATGCATGTATAGGATTGTGTATGGGATTAGGTGTGTGTATGATTGATTGTGTGTGGGGCTGTGTCTGTGTGGCTGACTATTTGTCCGTATGTGGCTGGGGTTTTGTGGCTGGGGTTTTTTTGTGGCTGGTGCTGCGTGGCTGTGGCTGACTATGTGTCTGTGTTGCTGGGGCTGTCTGTGGCTGACTGTGTCTGTGTGGCTGAGGCTGCGTGGCTGGCTGTGTGTGGCAAAATGTGTCTGTGTGGCTGACTGTGTGGCTAGGGCTGCGTGGCTGCATGTGGCTGTCTGTGTGTCTGTGTCTTTATGTGGCTGGGGCTATGTGGCTGGCTGTGTGCCTAACTATGTCTGTGTGTGGCTGGGGCTGCGTGGCTGTGGCTGCATGGCTGGGGCTGAGGCTGCGTGGCTGGCTGTGTGTGGCTGGGGCTGTTTAGCTGTGTGTGGCTGACTGTGTGTGTGTTTGGGTGGGGCTGCTTGGCTGTGTGTGGCTGACTGTGTGTGTGTGGCTGGGGCTGCTTGGCTGTGTGTGGCTGACTGTGTGTTTGTGGCTGGCTGTATGGTTGGCTGTATGTCTGTGTGTGGCTGGCTATGGCTGTCTATATTGCTCGCTGTGTGTGTGGCTGGCTGTGTGTGTGTGTGTGGGTAGCTGCGCCTGTGTGTGGCTGTCTATGTGGCTGGCTGTATGTGTGTGGCTGTATGTGTGGCTGGCTGGCTTTGGCTGTGTGTGGCTGTATGTGTGTGGCTGATTGTGTGTGTGTAGCTGGCTGTGTCTGTGTTTGGCTGGCTGTGTCTGCTTGTGTGTGGCTGGCTATGGCTGTCTATGTTGCTGGCTGTGGCTCTGTGTGTGGCTGGCTGTGGCTATGTGTGTGGCTGTCTATGTGGTTGTATCTCTCTGTGTGGCTCTCTCTGTCTGTGTAGCTGTCTATGTGGCTGGCTGTCTATGTGGCTGACTGTTTTTGTGTGGTTGTGGCTCTGTGTGTGGCTGTGGCGGGCTGTCTGTGTGGCTGGCCACTGGGACATCCAAATGCTGTGCGAGTGTCCGACAGTTTTCTTAGATCACATCCATGTGCAATCTGTTTTGTTTCTCAGCAGCTATTACTGTAGAATCATTTACAGGAGCATTTTACAGTTGTCTCAGCTGAAGAATGATAATGTATCAGTGAAAAAAACTGATGCCTCTCGGATGGTCCGTGTGCTGTCAGTGTGCGGTCCATGATTTTGTCGAACTCATAGACTTGCATTGGTGAGTCTCGCGCATGAATCGCATACTGTTGCAGCATGTTGTGACTTTTTTCCCATCCAGAATCTGGATGAGAAAAAAGCGTCCGACACTCACCAATGTGTTTCAGACGTTGATTAACTGACTGCACTGTGATAAAATCACACATTGCACTTATTCAAGTTTCACCCCAGTGTGTCCGTGCCCTAATAATAAAATCCATGTAGTAATCGTACAATCTCTGCTGGACATGGTACGGGGAGGGTGTATGGCTCAGTGAGTACACACCATACTTCATGGTATGGGGACGGTTTATGGCTCAGTTAGTACACACACCATACTTCATGGTATGGGGAGGGTTTATGGCTCAGTTAGTACACACCATACTTCATGGTATGGGGAGGTTTATGGCTCAGTTAGTACACTCCATACTTCTCGTTATTAACCAGTTAATGCTCTCTTGTCCACCGCACTACAGTGTCAAAAGAGGAAGACAGCGAGACAGGCAGCGACATGGCATCAGAGAGCCCCTCACCTCGAAATAGAAGATCCTCAGATCCCGGTATTGTGACGACATATGAAGAAATATTTTTTTACATTGATATTACACTATGAACTCCACAGCACTTTACATACATCATCAACACTGTCCCCATTGGGGCTCACAATGAAAACATCCTACCAGTATGTCTCATATTGTATATCGCCTTTCTTTGACATCACCTTCACAAATATTGCATTTATTGCACTTGTCAGGTTTTGGATGTTTTCTGATTGCATTTGTTTGCAGGATGTCATAATTGACTCCCAGAGCTGCTGGTTTGAAAGTTAATGTCTTACAGCATCTTAGATTTTTTTTGCTTAATGGTACTTCCAAGTTTATCAATAGGGCTGAGATCAGGGGAGACTGGTGGCCACACCATGGTTTTCTCTACTTTTATGTCCATAGCAGCCAATTACTCAGGGCTATGCTCTGTACCAAGAGATGGTGCATTGTCATGCATGGGGATGATTTTGTACGAAGAAAAAAAGTGGTCAGTCTAAAAGTATATATACTTTGCCGTGGTCCTATTCACGCCTTCATGGACCCTATAGGGGCAAACTAGCTCTCTCCACCTCCTTCCTGGCGGTCATCTAGCAACCATCCACTACTCCAACCATAATGGGAACCTCTAGGCTCCCCTTAGCTACACCTCTCTCTGCAGGGGGGCGTGGCGCGATGGGGGGGGGCGCACCAAAGACGGGCCGCCGAAAATTTCCGACAGCACCCCCCCCCCTTCCCGGTCCTCACCCAAGGGCTGCCGGAAAAAATTTTGCCACCCAGGTTTTGCTTCGCCAGTCAGCCCCTGCTTGTGGATGTGGTTAGAGTACGTGGGTAGGTTCCCACATGAGCATCCGCTCAGGCCAGTACCTGTAAATAGTGGCATAATACGTATTAGGATCCCCTTATAGTTAATCTACAGAGTAACGTGTATGTGGAGCTACATCTATAGGGGTTATATAGTGACTGTCTATGTTGGTATAGGCACTAGCAGTCTATGTGTCAGTGCTGGGATAGCAGAATCCAAACTGTCATATGGATCTAGTATTAATTGTTCATCTCTGGACTGTCTAGGCAAGTATGATAGCAAATACTTAACTTGGAAAATCAGGTGTGCTGTGTCACTGACGATAGAGCTATATGTATGGTAAACTATAGGTTAGGTCTGGACTAAAATGAGAGCAGGAGGCAAAAAAAGGGGGGGGGGGTAGGAGAATAAGGAACATGAGGCACATACCCTCAGGGGATACTCAGCAGGTGACTCCGTCCTAAATTCTAAAACAAGTAGTGGAGTTAATAGAGCAGGGCACACATTGGAAAGAGCTAAAACAAGATTGCAGCTAGAGATACACATAGGGACCAAAAAAAAGTCCGTAGTGAAAGAATAAGGCACTTAGTAGCAGAATCAGACAGAGTGACATAACCTTAGTGCAAGTGTAGCAGCAGCATAGTGGCTGGTCTGTATGGAGGGACAGGAGCCCTGTGCACACATTGCTTCCACCTTTTATTGTGGTGTGTGACTGGGAAAGAGGCCAGACAGGAAGAAGGTCATCACGGCGGCCATCTTGGTGGTGGAATTTTTGTCCGGAAAGTTACAGTGAGCATGCTCAAAAAAAAAAAAAAAAAAAATGGATCTGAGCTATGTTGTGGGAAGGGCAGAAGGGTTCAGAATGCTGTAGGGTTACTAAGTAATACACGTGAGAGTCTTTATGTAAGTGATATGAAACAGACAAACATGCAATGTCTGATTCGAAAAGTGCAGGTGCTGCTGCCGTGACTTCACTAGCGTGCAGTGTTTTCTCTTTCCGGTGCCCAGTGTCATAATCATTTCTAAGATGAAAGAAAATGACATGGTTATAACAAAGGCAATGCAAGAGTAAAAGTACAAACGCCAAATGTATTCTCCATTATCATTAAAGCATATAAATGGGTTACATATTGTACAAGAGACACAAGTATGCAGTTACATGGTAGAATGATTTAATTAACCATTGAGAGATGGCCCCGTATAGGTTGAAGCTTTATTCTAATGGTATACCTCAAACTCACGGTTGAGTCCCTGGGGGTGGAGGGTATTCAGTTGGTGTATCCAATAGGATTCTCTCTCCATCAGTTTCCGTATAGAATTACCCCCCCTCCTGGGTAGTGGGACATGTTCAATCACCTGGAATTTGAGTTGGCTAACCGTATGATTGTGTTGAATAAAATGGGCTGGTATGGGTAAAAGGGTAATTTTCCGACGTATAGTGGATTTATGTTTGCTGATGCGGTCTCGGATATGCTGGTTGGTCTCTCCAACATACCCGAGACCGCACGGGCACTTGATGAGGTACACTACGAAAGAAGTATCACATGTGTAAAAGCCATCTATGTTGAATCTCTTCCCTGATCTGGGGTGGGTGAAAAATTCACCTCTAGTTACGTTTGCACATTGGGCACAGTTTAGGCATGGGAACGTTCCCTTCCTCACGGTGCTAAGTGTTCTCTGTTGGAGGGTCGGTTTAGCAGATCCTATATCAGCCCTTACTAGGTGATGTTTAAGATTATTGGCTCTTTTGTAACAAACTAGTGGAGGATTTTTGAATTCCGATATATTAGGGAAGGCAGTACCTAGTAGAGGCCAGTGTTGGAGGATAGACTTTTTAATTAATGGAGAAAATGGATGAAATGTATTTATGAACTTCAATCTTTCGTCAGCTGGCACTCTATCAGTGGTGGTTCTGGTGGAAGCTGGTTTGCAATAATCCTCTGGGTAACCCCGTTGTAGGAATTTGTTTGTCATTTCTTGGTGTCGTGTGGTACGGGTTGCTTCGTCACTTACTATCCTACTCACTCTGTAATGGTGTGAAGAGGGGAGAGATTTTTTTACATGTCTCGGATGGCAGCTAGTCCAATGTAGCAAACTATTTCTGTCTGTAGGTTTTGTGTATATGTCACTACTGAGTAGTCCTCTTGGATCTTTAATTATGGTGGTGTCGAGGAATTGTATACTTACAGGGTCAGAGTGTAAAGTGAAGGTGAGACCTTCGATGTTGTGATTAATATCGCTGTGGAAGTTGTTAAGGCAGTCAATGACGCCCGACCAAATGCAGAAGATGTCATCTATGAACCTTAGCCAGGTGAGGGCATGTTTGGTGTACAACTGGTTGGTGTATATATGATCCACTTCGAATTTTGCCATAAAGATGTTTGCGTAAGGGGGCGCAACATTCGCCCCCATCGCGGTACCCCGTTGTTGTAAGTAGAACTGGTCCTCAAACAAGAAAAATGTATTCCTGAGGACCAGTTCTAAAGTTTCAATGCAGAAATTACGATTGTTAACATCTGTGGCGTTTTGCTCAGTGAGAAACCAGTCCACAGCCTCTACACCGCACCCGTGCTCAATGCTGGTGTAGAGGCTGTTTACATTGAGTGTCACCAACAAACTCTCTGATGGTATGGTCCCTATATTCCGTATGTGGCTAAGGAAGTCATTGGTGTCTTTCAGATACGATTTTACCCTGGGTACCAATGGAGTCAGAATTTTCTCAAGTGTAACCGAGAGAGGTGAAAGGATGGAATCGGTAGAGGCGACTATAGGTCTACCGGGTGGTCTCTCTAAATTCTTGTGTATCTTAGGCAATACATAAAAAAACGGTGTTATGGGGCTCTGATTTTGTAGAAATTCGGTTAGCTTTTTGTCTATTGTTTTGGAGGAGAGGAATTTGTTGATCAATCGCTCTATTTTCTTCCTAATCTCATATGTAGGGTCGTGGTGGATGGGTATGTAGGTGTTGGTATCAGACAACTGGCGGTAGATCTCTTCAAGATAGTATTCCTTGTCTAGAATAACTATGGCCCCTCCTTTATCCGCTGGCTTAATAATTATCTGTTTATTGTTTTTGAGACTAGTGAGGGCCATAGATTCTTCTCTGCTCAGGTTATGTCTTAAATGGAAATCTCCCCTATCAATACCTCTAGCGCAACTTTCTACAGATTTACTCACAAGAGAAACAAATGTTTTGACAGGATGTGATGTCTTAGGTGGTTGGAAATTACTTGTGATTCGCAACCCAAGATCACTTAGGTTGATTCGGTCGTTGGTGTCGTCATCCGTGGAGATGACAGGAGCAGTGGTATTGTCCCTATTCCCGCTAAAATGTACCTTAAGTCTTACCATGCGGAAAAACTGGTATAGTTCCTGTTGTACCTGGAATGAATTGAAGGCTGGAGTGGGACAAAAGGATATTCCTCTTTGGAGGACCCTGGTCTCTGCTGGTGAGAGAAAATGTGAGGAGATATTGAAGACGAGGTTAGTCTCACCTGGGAACGGGTGTGTCTCCGAATGTCCTGTGGACCTTCGTCCGTGCCTCCGCCTTCTTCCTCGTCCGTTTCTTCTTGCGGTGGGCCTGAGGGGTGTTTCGGTGGATGTGGTTTTGGCCCAAAAAAAGGATGTCGTGGTTTGTCTTTGCCACCCCGGGCCCGTCCTCCCTCCGAACCGGAAGTCTGGCCTCTTTCCCAGTCACACACCACAATAAAAGGCGGAAGCAATGTGTGCACAGGGCTCCTGTCCCTCCATACAGACCAGCCACTATGCTGCTGCTACACTTGCACTAAGGTAATGTCACTCTGTCTGATTCTGCTACTAAGTGCCTTATTCTTTCACTACGGACTTTTTTTTGGTCCCTATGTGTATCTCTAGCTGCAATCTTGTTTTAGCTCTTTCCAATGTGTGCCCTGCTCTATTAACTCCACTACTTGTTTTAGAATTTAGGACGGAGTCACCTGCTGAGTATCCCCTGAGGGTATGTGCCTCATGTTCCTTATTCTCCTTCCCCCCCTTTTTTTGCCTCCTGCTCTCATTTTAGTCCAGACCTAACCTATAGTTTACCATACATATAGCTCTATCGTCAGTGACACAGCACACCTGATTTTCCAAGTTAAGTATTTGCTATCATACTTGCCTAGACAGCCCAGAGATGAACAATTAATACTAGATCCATATGACAGTTTGGATTCTGCTATCCCAGCACTCACACATAGACTGCTAGTGCCTATACCAACATAAGACACTCACTATATAACCCCTATAGATGTAGCTCCACATACACGTTACTCTGTAGATTAACTATAAGGGGATCCTAATACGTATTATGCCACTATTGACAGGTACTGGCCTGAGCGGATGCTCATGTGGGAACCTACCCACGTACTCTAACCACATCCACAAGGTACTTCCCTCCTCCCAGTAGACTCCCTCAACTTAGGCATGCTCTCTGAACTACACCTCTACCTCTACCTTTATCCACCGCTCCTACCCTCCTCTCTCATTTCTCTCTTTCCAATTCTCCTTTTTTCACCCCTCCTGCCCCATTCTCTTTTAAATCATGCTTTTTTCACTCTATTTCAGATTCTCTCACATCATAAGTACACCCCCCCTCCCTCACCACACTCAACACAAGCACCATTACACAGACACTCTCTTTTCACTTTGAGGACCACTCACATCCCATCACCACTATGATAACCGTTTATCACATTGTAACACCCTCCAGTCACTGAACACCTAAGACAATTTTATTGCATTTGTTTGATACTTATTCTTGTTTTTTATGTTTATCCATGTAATGCACAGATTCACTTGAGAAAGGCTCGCCTTGAGCCGAAACGTTGTGTGATACAACTTGTTCTTGTCAACCTTTATATTAAAGAACACAGAAAGATACCAAAAATCTCCTCATCTTTTTTGTGTGTAGGGGCTATATTTACAGATACTTTAGTCCACTGACTTGTAAACCATTATGACGTACCACCCCCTAGGCCCCAAATGCCTTTCGTAAGTCACCCAATCAGTACAATATAAGTCTCGGTCTGGGTGTCCCTTAGGGAGGTAGGCTTCTACATCTCGGCAGCTTACGAATTCCTCTTCTTCTAGCCCAGGCTCATGGATAAACCATTATCCAGATTTAAGGCTACCACAGTACCTGTTCCCCGCTCTCCTGGGGACATCGGTGGCACATCCCTGGCTCGTGCTTTGGCCAGGAGATGCTCTTGTTCCTGGGCCCACTAGCGCTCCCGGCGGCATTGCCTCTCTGCCTCGTCGGCCTAGAAGCGCTGATATGTGAAGTCGGGTTGCTCCAGGGCTGGGGCCAGAGCACCGTCCTGTGCACCGGTCATGGCAGCTGCACCGACCCATCCAACCAGTCGATGCTGCTGGTGTTCCACCACAAGGCACGGAGCCCCAATGCTCCAACTTCCTCCAAGGTGTAAGCCTCATCTCCCTCTGGATCCTCCTCCTCCACAAGGTCCAGATGGCTGGTTAGCTCCTCCTTCTCTGGCTACACCACCTCTGCAGGCATCACAGCTGGAACCTCCACGGAATCTCCCTCAGGCACATTGGGCAACTCCGGGACCTCCGAGTCTGCCTCGGTCGTCTCCTGTCTTTCAGGGGCTGGTTGGTCGATTGACTGGTCATCTCCGGGAACCATGGACTCACCCTGGGGTTGGTCTCTTGCTCTCAGCTCCAAGTCAGGAGTCTCTGTTAGCCTCGGGTCATCGGGCTCTGATGGCTCGTCTCGCTGGGCAAGGGTGCGATGGGTATCGCCCTCCACTGCTGGAAGGCCCAGCTCAGCGACACATTTAGCTGGGTTCTCAGATCTCTTAGTGCTGCCTCCCAAAGTTCAGCATTGTTGCCTCCAGCCGGGAGTAAAGCGGCACCCTCCTCTGTGGATTCAGGGCTGCAGACGTCCCCCTTCTTGAAGGCCAGGTTTCTCAGGTTTCCAGTCACCATAGTTGCTGAACCGTCGACTACACCAATTTCCTTGCCATTGTTCGCACCCTTTTTGGCCTTGCCCTTCCTGCCACCATTTCTAGTCTCCGGCAGGGGCATTCCAGTCTCAGCGCCGTCCACTTGATTTTTCCTTGGCAATTGGGGGCAGGTCTGGAGTTTCGCGCATCTTGCAGGACCCTCCCACGACGGGGGGCTGAGGCATGCCCCTGACTCCGCCATTTTGGAGTCCATTAACAAAACTCTCTTTAAAACACAATCCAAGATGAACAGTACCCATCGGCAACGGGCATGAGATCCTGTTCGTGACGCCAAAAGCTGACCAGCCCCATGACCGTGGAGTACTCTGTTCCGGGCATTGATTCACGGAGGATGTCACGGGGGCCTGTGCCCAGTCCCGTGGTCCTGGTGGTCGCTTAAAAGAGTCAGTAAAAATAATGAAAATAAAAGTGATTTGTGACGCCACCTACGGTTCCGGTATGGTTACCGAGGCTACGGGTCAGACCTCTGGGGTGATGGTAGGGCAGCCAGATGGTTACACTCCCCATAAGTGAAGCGGGAAATCCGGGGCAGTTGTAGTATTTTTTACAAAAGGAGGCAGCTTACCACCGGCTTGTCACTAGTCATTTCAATGCAGCAGTGTGCAGCTCATCAGGCAAGCAAAAGAAATATGTCACACCAGTCATTAACTCTGATCAGGCTTACTTGCAAGTTCTCAAAGCAGGCAGACAGATGATACAGTCTTTTGGGGTCTTTCTGGCCTGGGTAGTCACCAGGGAACCAGGATGATTCACTCAGGACTCTCGGTGGTATGCCTGCTGTCCTCTACCGGTCCCTTCACAGCGCTATCTTCTCCTCACTACAATGCAGCGCTTCTGCGCAGAGCCTCAAGCCAGCTCCAATGGGTCTTTGGTGGGTAACTCCCCTTCATGTCCCCCTGACCCTAGTTTGGTGTGCCTTTTCGAGGTATACGCCGGGTCTTTGGCTGCAACTTCCTGAAGAAGGTTGGGGTCTCCGGTTTAATGGCTGGGGGTTAAACTCCCGGATCATGTTCAGAGCCGGTCCTCTGCCCGGGACCAGACCCTTCTGGTGAGCATTACCCAGGTCCAGATTCGAGCACACCGAAACACCTGGTGCCCCTAGGGTCTCTTTCCTGTCACGATGACCTTCCCCTGCGTCTCCCCATCCATAAACTTTTCTACCCTCATGACTCCTCCCACAGGACTGGGTCTTCCCTACAGCGGGTTCACTCATGGTCCTCTACTCTAGGGTGTGCATGAATGGTGTTATGAGGGTCCCTTGTTTACCATTCCAGTTCCCCTAGTCACAGGAATACCACATACTCTTATTTGGGTGCAGTACCCCTCCATGGCATCCCGACCAGTGTTGCGCCACATTAGCATATATTAACACAATTTATATTATTGTTATATGTTATGTTTCCTGGATCACTGATGTAATATCTGTGTTGTACAGAACCTATACTGGCATATGCTTTTTAACCAATGAATGACCAAACAAATTACATGTTAACGGTCTTGATTTAGAAAGAGACTTCTTTTGCAGTTATATTGCTTGAATCTACTGTAATTATCTTGGTACATACAGTTGTGGCCAAAAGTATTGACACCCAGCAATTCTGTCAGATAATATTCAGTTTCTTCCTGAAAATGATTGCAATCACAAATTCTTTGGTATTATTATCTTCATTTAATTTGTCTTAAATAAAAAAGCACAAAAGAGAATGAAGCAAAAAGCAAACCCTGTGGATCTCTGATGAAGTGGTCTGAAGTACCACAAAACGCATAAGAATTAGACATTAAAGGTATTGCTTTTAACTTCTTGTGATTCCTTGGATTTCTTGGAACCAACGGACAGACGGCAGCGCACAAATTATCACCTTTCATCTAATGCTTTAATCATGCACACGGTCAGGCAGTCCAGTGCCAGAGGCAGCAAAGCAAGACCAAAACATCAGGGAACCTCCACCATGTTTGACTGTAGGGACCGTGTTCTTTTCTTTGAATGCCTCTTTTTTTCTCCTGTAAACTCTATGTTGATGCGTTTGCCCAAAAAGCTCTACTTTTGTCTCATCTGACCTGAGAACATTCTTCCAAATCATTTTAGGCTTTCTCAGGTAAGTTTTGGCAAACTCCAGCCTGGCTTTTTTATGTCTCGGGGTAAGAAGAGGGGTCTTCCTGGGTCTCCTACCATACAGTCCCTTTTCATTCAGACGCCAATGAATAGTACGGGTTGACACTGTTGTACCCTCGGACTGCAGGGCAGCTTGAACTTGTTTGGATGTTAGTCGAGGTTCTTTATCCACCATCCGCACAATCTTGCATTGAAATCTCTTGTCAATTTTTCCTTTCTGTCCACATATAGGGAGGTTAGCCACAGTGCCATGGGCTTTAAATTTCACTGCGCACGGTAGACACAGGAACATTCAGGTCTTTGGAGATGGACTTGTAGCCTTGAGATTGCTCATGCTTCCTTACAATTTGGTTTCTCAAGTCCTCAGACAGTTCTTTGGTCTTCTTTCTTTTCTCCATGCTCAATGTGGTACACACAAGGACACAGGACAGAGGTTGAGTCAACTTTAATCTATGTCAACTGGCTGCAAGTGTGATATAGCTATTGCCAACACCTGTTAGGTGCCACAGGTAAGTTACAGGTGCTGTTAATTACACAAATTAGAGAAGCATCACATGATTTTTCTAACAGTACCAATACTTTTGTCCACCCCCTTTGTTATGTTTGGTGTGGAATTATATCCAATTTGGCTTTAGGACAATTCTTTTTGTGTTTTTTCATTTAAGATAAATGAAGATAATAATACTAAAGAATTTGTGATTGCAATCATTTTCAGGAAGAAACTGAGTATTATCTGACAGAATTGCAGGGGTGTCAATACTTTTGGCCACAACTGTACCTCAATATTGTATATCCACTGGCCTTATAAGACTCTTGTAAAGAGTCAGCAACCGGTTGCCAAAATACCCCCATACTCCACTTAATTTGTGAAGTATGTTGCTACTTGTAAACAACAATTGTGTTTGTAATTATAATGTGCAGGAACCCCTCTCTGACATTCTATTTTAATTAGTTTCAAACTTTTCTTGTCCAATAAAGTGTTAAATAAATCATATTTTGTACACTTTTCTACTGGCTAGTGTGCTCCCGTTTACGAATATGTCATGTATTTTTCTTAACCAGATACTTGAAAAGAGAAACAAGAATTTTGAATGAAAAGAGGGCGCTCCTGACTGAACAACCGTGCCCACCGGGGCGTGATCCCAGCATCAAACGGGGAGAATGCAGCCATGGAGAATGCGCACCGGGGCATGCTTACAGCATTTATAGGGGAGAATGCTGCAGTGGAGAACGCCTAGTGTGATTATATATGTAGTCATGATGACTAATTACCATATGGAGATGTACGTATCAAACTCATTTTTTAATTTAGAAAATTCACCGAATAGGTTACATTTTTAATAAAGAAAAAAACTCACCACATTTAGCCACTGCTCTGCACCAATTATATGCATCACAAGTGACTGATGCACCCTAGAAGGCCCAGCCTCAAACTGCAGAAGGATAAAAAAAAATGCAATAAACACTATGGATGAAATGTGAGGTGTTGGTTGATATTTTGGACCAAAATAACGTAAGCTCATAGCCCCCTTCACGGACCCTCACGCCTACGGGTACCTAACCATATGTTTGACCATATGTTTAATTTAATTAAGAAAATTCACCAAATAGGTTACGGTACATTTTTAATAGAAAAAAACTCACCACATTTGGCCACTTACAAATATCCATTGCATTTAGCAGGACGCTGCCAGCCACTCTAAGAGGCAACTCATGTCACCCAACACTGGTGCTCAATCTCCTGAAACCCTGACATGGGGGCGATTGTGGCATCTGCGACCAGCCATGCCACAAGGAGAAGACTGGTGGTATCACCGGACACAAAATCACCATAGGGCAGCAGTCACTCCAGTCCGTGTGAAGCACAGTGTCAGAGCACAGCCTATCAATGACACCCAGCTGTTAGACAAGGCGGGCTGCTCTGCACCAATTATATGCATCACAAGTGACTGACGCATCCTAGAGGGCCCAGCCTCAAACTGCAGAAGGATAAAAAAAATGCAATAAACACTATGGATGAAATGTGAGGTGTTGGTTGATATTTTGGACCAAAATAACGTAAGCTCGTAGCCCCCTTCACGGACCCTCACGCCTATGAGTACCTAACCATATGTTTGACCATATGTTTAATTTAATTAAGAAAATTCACCAAATAGGTTACATTTTTAATAGAGAAAAAAAACTCAGCACATTTGGCCACTTACAAATATCCATTGCATTTAGCAGGACGCTTTTTGGTCCAAAATATCAATCAACAACCTCACGTTTCATCCATAGTGTTTATTGCATTTTTTTATCCTTCTGCAGTTTGAGGCTTGGCCGTCTAGGGGGGTCAGTCACTTGTGATGCATATAATTGGTGCAGAGCAGCCCGCCTTGTCTAACAACTGGGTGTCATTAATAGGCTGTTGTCTGACACTGTGCTTCACACGGACTGGAGTGACTGCCGCCATATGGTGATCTCGTGTCCGGTGATACCACCAGTCTCCTCCTTGTGGCAAGGCTGGTCGCAGATGCCACAATCGCCCCATGTCAGGGTTGCAGGAGATTGAGCATCGGTGTTGGGTGACATGAGTTGCCTCTTAGAGTGGCTGGCAGCTACCTGCTAAATGCAATGGATATTTGTAAGTGGCCAAATGTGGTGAGTTTTTTTTTTAAACTCATTTTTTACAACCATTTTAGGATAGTTTTAGGTCAGACAGGGATGGTTGGGGATGTGCTAGGAAACTGCAGGGATAAGTAGTGATCGGTTTGGGGGTAAAAACGAGCTTACAGGTTCCTCTTAAATATGATTTGTCAAATAATTTGATTTAGGTTCAAAGGTTTCTGTTCCACATCTATTGATAGCTGCAATGACAATATCCTCTAAAAAGTAATTGTTAAAAATGTATCTTTCTTCTTTCTATTGGAATATTTTTCCATGATAAAATAAGGCTGCCTTGTATAGGAAAATGCAGTGATGGAACAGGAACACTTGAGCTTTAAACAAGGAATTATTTCTAAGAGGCTTCAGAGTTATGTAGATGGTAATGAATGTAAACCTGGTTACATAAAGTAATAAGCTTATCAAATCTTGGTGGAAGATTGCTTTGTCTCTAAGCTTGTGCTTTGTTTAGTCAGATAAAACTTGTCAAAATGCAGAATGAAATGCCTTATTATTTCCTCCACACTGAAAAACTAGTATGTGGAACTACAGACATGTTCATTGAATGTATTGTTTTCTTTGTTAAAAATCATGTCTTGCAAATGATGAAAAACCTTTAGAAATATTGGCGTGGTATGTTTTCTTATATCAAATTTCAGCCAGGATTGAAATTTGATTAAAATGGAAAAAAACCTTTAATCTAGATTGAACATATACATTACATTATTAATAAACTATAGAGAATGCAGAGACAGCAGTTCTACCTGGGCCCTAGTGCATGAATGAGTCCAAGGAAAATAGTATAATAAATGTAACAAGTTGTGGTCAAGGTGTGAGAGTCTGCAGAGGATTCCTCCTGCTGTGACTCCCCTAGTCACCAGGGGGACTCCTGCACAGCAAATATGAAAGGCCCGGACTTGGCTCACCAAGGGTGACAAAACAATAGTTAGTGCTGAATGGACTTATGGTGGGAGACTGTCATTCTGCTGGTCGTCCTTAGCATTAAACATTAATCATAATCACGACAATAAGGTTGGTAATATATTGATGGTACCGGTTATTGAGAACGGAGATTGCAGTTCCTTCACTTAGGCTGCCTTCAGACTTGCAGATGCATCTGCAGCGTTTTGCAGATGCATCTGCAAGCATCTGCATGCAGACCGCGGCCCCTATGTTTATAATGGAGCGCACGGCGGTCTGCCGATGCTTGCAGACCGCCGTGCGCTCTCATTGCCCGCCATTAGTAATCTGTGCGCAGGCGGAAGCCTGCGTACAGATCACACACTCTCGTCCGCACCAGGGACGCAACATCTATTCAGAATGTGGTATATTTCAGGATTTATAAAAGCCCTTGATCACACACTTTACCATTACCAGGGATGTTTGTGTCACCATAAATGCATTAGATATTGCATCCATCATGTGGATGTCCAGTTTTTAATGGATTATAAATGAGAGCCTTTTAAATATTTGAAAATGGTGTTTGTGTCGAATTTCCCACCACTCTCATTTTTTTTCACCAGCAAGATCTGAAACCCAACTGTCAATTGTTCGAGGACATTTAAATCATATGCTAATGTGGTAAGCTCACTGTTTCTTGTCGTTTTTTGTTACCAAGCTTTTTTTTTGTTATGTAACAACCACTTTGTGTTTAAAAAATGAAAAATAAACAAAACATTACAAAAAGGACTAATTAATAAATATACACTTTGCTAGTGCATAATCCTGTCCTGCCATTGCACAGGAGCATTGATCAAGGTCATTTTTATAACAATTCATATTGTTTTTGATTTTAAAAAAAGTGATACACCAGAAAGTATGATGATTTATATATGCACTTTTAGATTGCTAATCATACATAAATCTTTAGTATCACAATTTAATGATGATGTTAGTGTGGCGTCCCTGCGGATCCAGTCACCACAGAGGTGCTGCACCCCTGTTAGGGTGTAGTATCCCACTCACTGGTAAGAGGGGTACAGACCAGTGCCGGGACATCCAGATCACACTAGGAATGATTGTAGTGGGGTTGGGTGGTGAAGGAAGTAATTAGAGGGAGCACTTAGGGAGGAGTAAGGTTGGGAGGAACACACGTAGAGGATGTGGGACACGTTGAACAAAGGAAAAGAGTGACCAGCTGAGGAGAGGTGGTAAAACAGCTGAGGAGAGGTCATTGAACACCAAGGTCGAGTTGGAGGGAAGCTAGAGAACATATACCTGGGAAGTGTCCAAAGGACTGGAGCAAGTGAGAGCTTGTCCCAAGGCTGAACCCTAGAGCAGAACATCAACCAAGTGGCTCCAGGAGGAAGTGGGTGTCCCAGAGGCACAGGAAGTGAGCAATCCACCCGTGGGGCTCGTATCCATTGTCAGGTGCAGTCAGGGTGCTGCAAGGGGCACCGGGAACCCAAGAGACTAATGGAGAAGACAAGGCTCAGCTAGCAACCCAGAGACTGTGTGGCACTTCCAGGGTGACACAGTCGACAACCGCGCACATCTGCTGAAAAGGTGGCAACCATTGGGATAAGGGGAGACACTGCAGGTTAAGCCCCTAAGAAAAGCCCATAGTCACTGGCTCAGAGCTCTGTGTGGCGAGGTGTAAGGCAGGACGTGGGAGGCAAGCGCTGTGTGAGAATGCCTGGAAAGGACAGAGAAGGAGTGTCGGTTACGTACCATCCTACTACCAGGGAGTAGCTGGATCCCTGCCTCCGAGAACCCAGGGCTCAGTGGGCTGTTGCTCAAAGGCTGTGAGTAAAAGAACTGAACACTGCAGCCCGCTGTGTCTGTGAACTTCCTTAACTCATCTAAAGCACCAGAAAAACGACTACCAACTCACTCATGTACCTTTGGCCACCTTAGTAGTCAGCCCTACCCATAGATGGCTTAAGAACATTGCTGCTTTCCAACCAACGGCCCGAGGAAGCCATCTACAGTATAGCCACAACCTGCTGGTGGCATCACGTATAAATTAACATGTATCCCCAGGTCCAGTCATGTCTGCCCACAATGAACCCTCCATGCCAGATCCCTATCCCTAAAAGAGAAAGCCACCCACACCGAACATTTAATGATACTGCCAGGGTCACGGAGCCGGGTCTTGTTCTCTGTGATCCCAGTTATGAAGCCTCAAGAAATCCCGGTTCCGAGTATCCTAAGGCCCTGGAGGAGCCTGTCATCTTGGCATCATGAACAGGATCCTCCGACGTGGTAGAACAGGCCTTGTGCGCCTTACTAACGGTGTTGAAGAACTTTGAACTGTGCCCAGTTAAAAGAACAAACGCTATGACTAACAAGGAGGGAGTGGTACGGCCTCCCTTTGTGGGTCGGTTCACAGAGAAGTGCAAAAAGCCATACCCGCCCACCAAAGGAACTTTTGTGCAGCAAAACTTGCCAGTCAGTCAATAAGACCCACCAAGAGGTGTGACTGACAGCACCCAAAACATGAACAGCACAGAGAAAGGAGCTGTGATTACCGAAGCAAGATGGCAGCCAAGTACCCGGATGTCCTGGTGGAGGAAGAGAAAGCTGTCGCTCCTGGACCCGGTATTCCTGCAGAGCGAGGTGTAGAACCTTGGTCAGCAACTGAGAACGGCCCATGTGGAGGTGGTGGAGGTGTGGAAGGAAAATCTGCTTAACAAAATTTGTCCGGCTCTGCTCAACCTCCTCCTTAGATAATTCACCTCTTCCCCTCTCTGACCACAACATTCTCTCCTTCATGCTCACAAACCCTCGCCCACCCCAGCAGAGTCTAACCTATCACACATTCAGAAATCTACAGGCCATTAACCCTCACACATTCTCAGACTCTCTACACACATCACTGTCCCCAATCTCCTCATTCTCCTGTCCCGATCTGGCAGTCAATCACTTAAATGACTCTCTCAGAAGCTCCCTGAACCAAGTAGCACCCCTCACCCTCATAACCTCCAAACACAGAGTAAAACAGCTCTGGCTCACATCACAAACTTGATTCCTCCAGCGATGCTCTAGGAGTGCTGAACGTCTATGGAGGAAAACCCACACACCAGAAAACTTAATTCACTATAAATTTATGCTGAGAACTTACAACTCTGCCCTTCACCTCGCCATAAAGACCTACTTCACCACCCTGGTCTCCTCACTATCCAACAATCAAAAAAAAAACTCTTTGACATCTTTCACTCTCTCCTCAGTCCTAAAGTGCAGGCCCCTATCACTGACCTCTGTGCTGATGATCTGGCTTCTAACTTCACAAATAAAATAGAAAACATCAATCAGGAAATCAACCCACATTTCCTCCTTCAATAATAATAATAAATATATTAATAATAAGTATTTATCTATATAGTGATATTAATTCCATAATACTTCACATACATTTGAAACACTGTCCCCATTGGGGTTCACATTTCATCTATGATTCATATTACAGTTGTCCTGGCATTCCTATAGTGCCCAGCAGCCTTATTCAGCATTCCAGATGAATTAGTGGTGAATGATGACCTGAATAAACTTACTTATTTTCATCCATATGTTTACTACAAGATGTCACGCTTCAATAATAACTGCAACTAAGTAACCACAACCCAGTTGTTATACCTTATGGCATGAAAAAGAGGGGTTAATTAGGAGCTAGGCATTAAGCAACAATAGTGTGAAAAAATTCAACTCCATTACTGGTTGCACAGATCTGAATCGTGTCACTCAATGGAAGAGGCTTGTTCCTTAGGGAAGAAAAATACACCCCAACCCACTAAACTGTGTCAGCATCTCCTGCCATCTAACCTGTTCATTCACAGTGACATGCAGGTACACTGTCGGCTTTTCACAATACTATGTTAATGGATCCTTTGCAAGGCATGGTTGTCCTGAACTCAGAAAATGTAATCTTCCTAACCACCCCAGGGGCAGAAGGTGAATCGGCAGAACCAGACCTAGAGTGGCATCATGGAGAGGAGATGGAGACATATGTCAGCTGGAACTGCATTGCACTTCCCAGTTTGGACCTCATCTGAAATAAGGTGGGAATCAAATCCTGCACTCTGATGAAAGCCACGGACCTGAGGAGCAAGTCTCAGCAGTAAGGTGACTCTTACTTTATGGCATACGGGACCAGGAGCACCACATGTCAGACTGCAGATGATCTGGCAGCATGTCTAGCTAGATTCCATTTGCAACCGGTGTCACAGCTACTGAATCCCATTCCCCAATACCACCAGGACCAGGACCTTTATAGGGAGCCCAAGGAAGAGGAGCACCTAGAAGGCACTGTTTCCAAGCTGTGTGGATCACACCACCTCCAGAGGCATTCAAATGGAACAATGTCATGGTGGGACCCCTTCCTCCACCAAGCAACTATCCAACAAGGCATCAACCACCCCATCCTTCTAAGTCCTTTATTGACGAGATTCAACATGCAGACGCCATCCCTTTGGACTGGCTAGATGGGCCCAAGGCTCATGACTTCCTCGACCAATGCACCCAAGGCAAGGTGGTGGCATTACGGCAGGATAAAGGGTATGGGTTCCTAGTGGAACATGGCACTAAACATTGGTGCTACATCAACTGCTCCACCGTGTAGCATGACAATCTTCCACAAAGACTGTGTACCATCTTTTTTGGAGATGAAGTCACTTTTATGAAGGTATGAGGCATGATAGAGTGTTTTGTAGTTGTCAGGTTGGCACCGCTGCCCAATTTAAGAAGTAGCAGGAAGAGGCCGCCCTGGAGAGAAGTTGGCATCGGGTGCGGCCAAACTGTCTCTTGGTTGGCCAGCAAAATGCACCCAAACCCACAGGGCATGTCGATGTTCCCAAAGATGGTTCTGGTCCTGTCTGTCCTAGAAGGCATGGTTGTCCCCTAGTTCCTCCATCATCCTCTCCAAAGGAGGCCATGATGGAGTATGCTGTGGGGCAGGTGGTAGCAGAGAATGCACCTAGAGGAGTAGCCCATGCTACCCCCACAAGACGGCCCTGCAGCAAAGTACCATGACAAAAGTGCAACAACCATTCAGCTCCATAAGACAAGTGATATTGTCAGCGCTAAGGTAACAGTAACCAGGACTCGGCTCATTCAAATATTACCTCTCGGCTTTAATAGTTCAGTATAAGGATCCCTTTCGCCACAACGCGTTTCAGCGCCAATTGCGCCTTTCTCAAGTGATTACCGGGACCCTGAGTTACAATTGCTTATATACACTTCACAAAAAAGGGGGAGGGAGGATTTCATGGGTTCATGATAATCTGAGTAATGGATTCCGGATTAAATCCATTATCACTATCTAATCTATATTAACCTATACATTTCATTATAATCTTATACAGAGTGTAAAAACAAGTACAATTCAAGTTAATAAACATTGATAAAAAATGAATGGAGACAATATAAAGAAAAATATTGACCAGTGATTAAAATAAAATTAAAATTAATACTTCATCAATATAATAAATTAAAAAGAGTTAAAAATGCATATCAATTGTTAGTAAAAATTGTAAAAACACATTACTTCAAGAGTATGATTAATTCAGTAATACTAGCACTTCCAAGATAATAAGACTACAGATACTTAGACAATTACATTAGAATAAAAATAAAATAATTATAAATAATAATAATAATAATGATAATAATAATAATAATGGATAAATGATAATAAGTAAATAATAAATGATAAATGATAAATAAATAATAATAATTAATGATTAAATAATAATTTATAATGAATACATAAATAATAAATAAAATAATATAATAATAACAAAATACCATAATAATAAATTATAATAAAAATTATTATTATATGAAAAAATAAAAAAATAAAAAAATAAAAAATAATAATTAATAATAAAAAATATATAATAATAATAGCTTGTAATGATATGAAAAATAAGTAACAGTTATTATAAAAAATTGTTATAAAAAATTATTATAAAATTTCATTATAAAATTATGATTTTATAAAAATCTGTGTCAAGTGGTATTTTCCAGGGTGATGTTGAGTCCTTCTGGGGTTAAAGTGCCGATTTTATATATCCAGAAGGACTCCCTTCTATTGAGACTATGTATTTTGTCAATAACATTATCCCCTATCTGATCAATAATAGTAAGTTTTAATTTAGAAGAGTCTCTATTATGTACTTGATCAAAGTGTTTTGACACGCTGTGTTTTAAAAAACCTGTGCTTATATTATGTCTGTGCTTATTTAATCTTGCCCTCATGCTTTGGATGGTCCTGCCTATATATTGATGCCCGCAGGGGCACTCCAATAAATAAATAATGTATTGAGAGGAACAATCTAATCTTTGTTTCATTTCATAAATTGCATTTGTGGTATTAGATCTGAAGCTTTCTGTGCCATGGGTGATACTAAGGCAACACTTGCATCTACGTACCCCACATTTATAACATCCTCTTTTTTTTTCTATGGATGTTTTGGATGGGGGTTCTTTATCACTGATTAATGTGGTCCTACTTGGGGCCAGAATATTATGGAGATTCCTTCCCCTTCTAAAAATGATTCTAGGTTTTGGGATAACTTTAGATAGAATAGGGTCTCCCTGCAATATAAACCAATGTTTTTTTAGCATAGTGTAGATGTTTTTGTAGGATTTATTAAATGTGGTAATTAAATTGCAGTTATAAGGAGATTTGGTTTCTTTATCATCCTCTTTTATTCTATTTTTCTCTCTTAGGTATCCCATATATTGTTCTTGTGTGTAACTTTTACATTTATTATATGCATCTTTCAGAAGATCCTTGGGGTATCTTTTAGCTTTGAATCTTTGTTTCAATATTTTAGCCTCAACAATAAAATCCCTATCATCAGTGCAATTTTTCCTGATGCGTAGGTACTGCCCGTAAGGAATATTCCTTATCCAAGTGGGTAAGTGACTGCTGTTAAATTCAAAATAGCTGTTGACATCCACATTCTTGAAGAATGTGGATATGCTGCATGAACCTTCCTGATTAATTCTAATGAGTAGGTCCAGATATTGGATTTGGGTGCTGGAAATATTCATTGTAAAACTTAATCCCCACTTATTATTATTTAGTGTATTAACAAACTCCCTAGCTTCTCCTTCACTCCCTGACCACAAGAATAGCAGGTCATCGATATACCTTCTATAAAATTTGATATACTTAATCCCAAGTGGGGACTGTGCAATTTATGAAATTAAACAATGACTAGATTGTTCCTCTCAATACGTTATTTATTTATTGGAGTGCCCCTGCGGGCATCAATATATAGGCAGGACCATCCAAAGCATGAGGGCAAGATTAAATAAGCACAGACATAATATAAGCACAGGTTTTTTAAAACACAGCGTGTCAAAACACTTTGATCAAGTACATAATAGAGACTCTTCTAAATTAAAACTTACTATTATTGATCAGATAGGGGATAATGTTATTGACAAAATACATAGTCTCAATAGAAGGGAGTCCTTCTGGATATATAAAATCGGCACTTTAACCCCAGAAGGACTCAACATCACCCTGGAAAATACCACTTGACACAGATTTTTATAAAATCATAATTTTATAATGAAATTTTATAATAATTTTTTATAATAACAATTTTTTATAATAACTGTTACTTATTTTTCATATCATTACAAGCTATTATTATTATATATTTTTTATTATTAATTATTATTTTTTATTTTTTATTTTTTATTTATTTATTTTTTAATATAATAATAATTTTTATTATAATTTATTATTATGGTATTTTGTTATTATTATATTATTTTATTTTATTTATTATTTATGTATTCATCATTAATTATTATTTAATCATTAATTATTATTATTTATTTATCATTTATCATTTATTATTTATTTATTTACCCGGTAATCACTTGAGAAAGGCGCAATTGGCGCTGAAACGCGTTGTGGCGAAAGGAATCCTTATACTGAACTATTAAAGCCGAGAGGTAATATTTGAATGAGCCGAGTCCTGGTTACTGTTACCTTAGCGCTGACAATATCACTTGTCTTTTGGAGCTGCAATTTTTTCTTCCCCGCCGGGAAGAATGATACCTAGCAGCTTTGGATTCTAGGACCTGGCATACGTCATACCACCACTCCCCCTGAGCTGTCACGTGCACCGAGATCCACCGGGATTACGTGCTTCATTCCACCCTGCCGCTCGGAGCCCTTGCGGAGAGCCCAGCTGGGATAAATCCAAACCCACAAACCAGTTGTGCGGTCAGGCACAACAAGAGAAGGTGAGCAAAGGGGATCTCTGACCGACCCCACACATTTATCTTTAAGGAGTTTGGCGCAAATCTATTTTTTTCTGTACAACAACCATTCAGGGCATGGCTGAAAATGGTGAGAGACAATGTCACTGGACCTTACTAAAGACATGTTGATTGATACTCCCTTAGTTGGCATTTTTGCCTGAGAATGACTTTTGGGACTTGTTTTTTCCAGTTTTTCATTGTCCTGGACCAAGGCATTTGTTTTTGTTAAAGTTTTAGTTAAACCTTCAAACATTTTTTGCCATTTGCACTTCCCCCTACTGGGCATTCATGCAGCCTTTGGCGTCCAGCTGAAAGACCTTAATGGATTTTTCCATTTATTGCTTCTCCATCGCTTTAACAGTCTGTGTGCTGCTGCTAATCCCTGTGGGGCTTTCATTATATTCATTATATTTTTATACTATGTATATTGTTAAGTTTTTTTATTTGAGACTTATAGTCTGTGTGTATTATCGTAAAGTTTTTTGAGTTCACTTCTTGCGTGCTGCACTGTTTCCGAAAATAGATGCTTTGATACTGCCCTACAGAGATTGGTGAACAAGCCAAAGGTCTCTGACCTGAAGGTGTGAGGTATGGAACTGCAAGACACTACACCCACTCCAGTAGAACAGGGCTGGCCAAGTGCGGTTGTCAAAGGTTGCAAAGATTGCATGCTTTCAGGATTTCTGTAGCATTGCACTAGGTGCTGGAATCATCCATCACCTCTGCAAGTGATGGAATTAGCACCTGTACAATGCTAAGGAAATTCTGAAAACTTCCACTGTTTTCAGACCCTGAGGATTGTAGTTAGCCACCTCTGCCCTAGAAGTCTCTGTGGAAGTAGCCAGGGGGCAAGAGGAATCCTTGAGCCTTTTGACCACAACTGCGGCTCTCCCTGACTCCTCTTAGGCTCTGTGCCCACAGATGCATTGTTTGATGTTTTTATTTATGCAGATTGAGAATCTGCATCAAAATCAGCATGTCTATCCTGATACCAGCAAAGTGTAGGACTGGTCAGAAGTGCTGTGCCCACATTGCTTTTTTTTGTTTCCTTGCACATGTGGTTGAAATTTCTTTTTTCTGCCCCAAAATCTGCACCAAATCTACAAGACAAAAAACTCATTGGCACAGCACTACAGAACTCTCACAGATATTGCTGGCTTCAGGATAGACATGCAAATTCTCAAAATCTGCAAAAGCATCAAACAACATGGCGGAGTCACAGAGAGATTCCCTGCTGCATGATTCCGGCTGTGTAACCTGACATAAAATTTATAAATAATGGGAAAAAAATGCTTAGGGCTTTGCCTTTTTAATTGGCAGCAAAGGTAAAACAAGGCACCGGAGGGCTGGTATTCTCTGCAGGGTGAGGGCTCATCATTCTTGCCCCTACACTATAGAATAGCAACCCACAGCTGCCCCAGAATTTTGTGCATTCATAAGAAGTGCCAATTGATGGCACTTTATCTGGCTCTTCCAGTTGGCATGTAGTGGTGGCAAACTGGGTAATAAGAGGTTAATGCCAGCTTTGTATAGCGAGCTGGCATTAAGCCTGAAATTCTTAATGTCAGGCCATTAAGAATTTCAAATAAATTGTAAAAAAGACACAACACAGAGAAAAAGTATTTTATTAGAAATAAAAATACAAACATGTGTCTGGACTCCATCTTTACCACTCCCTCATACCTATCCTCAATCCTCTGAGATGTCTTCTTGATTGGAGGCTGCGGTGGAGTACACAGTGTCCTTACAACACAGCCTTCAAACATTGAATGAATGAGCCGCCAGCTCTGGTCCAGTAAGCAGTGACTCCTTAGGTCACTCCAGTACAGCTCAGGTAACCATGGTACCCTCTATAGTTCATGACCACCATGGTTACCTGAATGGTGACCTCACAGGACCTCAGCGAGTCACCACTTATTGGACCATAGCTGGCAATGATTGATGTGGGTGGTAATCTGATGAGATTGCCACAGCAACCTGACTTGATTACTATGATGACCAGATCAGCTGATGCAATCTGGTCACATGACGTGATTATGGAAATGCAGTCTGATTGCAACAGCCAATCACAGACACTCTCACAGAGCATGCGCATCTGTGATTGGCTTTTGCCGGTCTGTGAAGTGAATATACATGAAGCTTAATGGGCAGGACCAGAAGTAAATGAGATGGAAAGTAGACCCGGAAGCAAGCAAGCAGGGGTAGACTGGTAAGATGATCTGTGTGTGAGTGTGTGTTATTTGAGCTGTGTTTAGCAGCTTTTGGACACCTTTGAAGGTGTTTTCTATGTATTGACTTCAATGGTGTTTGAGGGGTTCTGGTGAACTGTTAGGCAAACAATTGGGTGAACACCCAGGCATTCAGTGAGCCAATCCAAATCCGGACACTCAGATGTTCACTCATCTCTATACAACACTAGCAAACTTCATATAATTAAAGAGGACCTGTCACCCCCTGGTGCTTTCCAAACTGAAAGCACCACTGATTATGTATGTACAGCATAAACTGGAGCAGGGCAGGCTCTGGTGCTGACGTCACCGGCAGGAGGCGTTTCATCTGCCAGGACCCGCTCCAGCCCATTGCTCGCTCTGCACCTGTGACTTCAGATACAGAGGCGCATGAGGGGGCGAGGAGGGGAGACACATAAAGGAAGCGGCACAGAGAGGGCTGGAAGTGGCAAATAGAGGGCTGGAGGTGGGGAGGACACCAGTGAACAGCGATGACTCCATACTGAGTAAGTCCCTCCGTTATCTGTACACTTTCTAAAGTGTTTTGTACAACTTACTTAGAAAATGAGTGATGTGTTCAATACTTATTTCACCAGCTGTATAAATGTATATATATTATATATATATATACTTATGCCAAGGGTGAAATGCGTATTCAATACATCAATTTGTAAGTTAACATCTTTTTAAAGGTGCTATGAAATTCTCACTAGATATTGGTAACAGTCTATATATATATATATATATATATGTATATATTAAACCTTATTATGTTGCTCTTTGAAAATACACATGAATTTGACATTTTGTTTCTGGTGAAATACTATAACTACCGCAGGGCCTAGACTGTGTAACTGTATAAATTAAATGTACTGATCTGCCATTTTATGACAAATGAATTATAGCAATGTGCGTGTACTGAACCTGTGAAATACATAGTTCAAGGTAGGGCCAAGAACTTTGATAAATCGATGGTTGAAGAAGTATATCACAATAGCATTATTTAAATAAAATTACCGTATATACTCGCGTATAAGCCGAGTTTTTCAGCCCAAAAATTGGGCTGAAAAGTTACCCCCTCGGCTTATACGCGAGTCACTATACGGGCGCCCCCCCCCCCAGAGGTATACAGGCCCCCCCCGTGCTCCTTAAACCTGTAAAGGAAGATGATTATACTTATCGCTGTCCGGCTGCCGTCCCCGCTCTCCATCGCGCTCCTCCATCTGCATCGCGCTCCTCCATCTTCCGGCTTCCTGTCGGCACCGACAATGACGTCATTGTCGGCGCAGAACACAGGAAGTCGGAAGCCGGAAGATGGAGGAGCGCGATGCAGATGGAGGAGCGCGATGGAGAGCGGGGACGGCAGCCGGACAGCGATAAGTATAATCATCTTCCTTTACAGGTTTAAGGAGCACGGGGGGGGGGCCTGTATACCTCTGGGGGGGGGGGGGGGGCTGTATACCTCGGGCTGCTGCTGCATATAACATGGGGCTGCTGTATATAAAATGGGCGCTGCTGCATGTATAACATGGGGCTGCTGCTGTATAACATGGGGCTGCTGCTGTATATAAAATGGGGCTGCTGCTGTATATAAAATGGGGCTGCTGCTGTATATAAAATGGGGCTGCTGCTGTATATAAAATGGGGCTGCTGCTGTAATAAAATGGGCTGCTGCTGTATAACATGGGCTGCTGCTGTATATAAAATGGGGCTGCTGCTGTATATAAAATGGGGCTGCTGCTGTATATAAAATGGGGCTGCTGCTGTATATAAAATGGGGCTGCTGCTGTATATAAAATGGGGCTGCTGCTGTATATAAAATGGGGCTGCTGCTGTATAACATGGGGCTGCTGCTGTATAAAAATGGGGCTGCTGCTGTATATAAAATGGGGCTGCTGCTGTATATAAAATGGGGCTGCTGCTGTATATAAAATGGGGCTGCTGCTGTATATAACATGGGGCTGCTGCTGTGTATAACATGGGGCTGCTGCTGTGTATAACATGGGGCTGCTGCTGTGTATAACATGGGGCTGCTGTATATAACATGGGACTGCTGCTGTGTATAACATGGGGCTGCTGCTGTGTATACCATGGGGCTGATGCTGCTGTGTATACCATGGGGCTGCTGCTGTATATACCCTGGGGCTGCTGCTGTATATACCCTGGGGCTGCTGCTGTTTATACCACTGAGGCTGCTGCTGTATATACCTCTGGGGCTGCTGTATACTACCACTGGGGCTGCTGTATATACCTCTGGGGCTGCTGTATACTAACTACTGGGGCTGCTGCTGTATATACCACTGGGGCTGCTGCTGTATACCTCAGGGGCTGCTGTATACCACACTGCTGAGGGCTGTATACCTGTGCTGGGGTCCACCCTCGGCTTATACACGAGTCAATAGTTTTTTCCCAGATTTTGGGGGCCAAAGTAGGGGGGTCGGCTTATACACGGGTCGGCTTATACACGAGTATATACGGTAATAGCATTTCTGCCCTTGCTCCTAAAATCCCATGGATTTGTCATCTCATAGACTTGGCAACCAATTAAAGTGATGCACAAATTACATGCTAAATAGATTATACTGATTTCTTTTCTTGTTAATGAATGCAAAATCTTTCTTAGAATTGGCAAGGCTATGCTCATAATTACAGCATGCCCACAGCACACGCCATGCATCCTTTTGTAGCTCCCTATTCACATACAGATTAATTCATTCCATGCCATTCATAATCGTATTTATTGTTTTATTGTGAATTTTATTTCTTTTTTCATAGGCAAGAATAATATCAGACTTCAGATTTTCATATTTGTCTTTTAATAACACCTAGAGGATATATTCTACAACGAACCATCACCAAACTTACAGGCAACATTAACATCAAGACTCTCAAGTGATGCTGGCATGCCTAACAAGGTGAGTCAAGGAGTGGGTGAATCCACTGGACCAAAAGTACTGATCCTGGAACTGGAGGAGTATAGCTAAGCGGCCACAGAGACTTCACTAAGCCACAAGTGGTGGAGATAGGTTTATGCCGGGAAGTGACTGACAGGGGCAGCATCAGGGGATCACAATACCTCGGCATCTGGTGCCACAGGACAGAGTACAGAGATGAGAAGATAAGATACAAAAATTACTTGTATCACCTGATGAAAGCAGGCATTTACTGCCGAAACACGTTCTGATTGATTAAACACCCAGATGAAACATCCTCCTGCCTGGCTTAATCTATGGCGCCTGGATACGCTAATATCCTTATTGTTTATAACAGGAGCAGGGATAGCAGATGCTGGTGGTGACTGGCAGGAACAGGGAGGCACAACAGATGGCAGAGGCTGCCAATGACTGGCAGGGACAGAGAGACACAACAGATATCAGAGGCTGGCAATGACTGGCAAGCACAGGAAGGCACAGCATATGACAGAGCCTTAAGATGACTGGTAGATACTGGCAGGAAAAGGAGCATAGACACAGGTAAATATTCAACAATGAGGCACAGAGCAATGGAGATGTGACAACAGTTAAAGACACAGCAACTAACTAGACACGTTAGTAACCTTCCGATACGGAAGGATGCCTGGAATACTCTGTGCCACTCAGCCATAGGCTGAGAGGCACTTCTGGGTTGGGGTGCGCTGGCCCTTTAAGACTGGGCCATGTAGAGCAGCTATGCCATAAATGCATTCCTGAGAGCCCAGCTGCACATGCACGGGCTTTGGGAGCCAGTAGAAACAGACAGAGTCAGAACAAGCGGGAGCCAGCGTGTTGAGTATGTCGGCATCCCTGACTCAAGGAGTGCAGGAGAACTGATGGTGCAACAGATCTCCCTCTCCTATTCCCCCTCATTTTTAGACCAGAAAGAATTTCCTTTATGACCTAAGAGGGCATCAATATTCTACTTAGAATTTCCAAGACCTCTCCTTAGTGCCAAAACCCTTCCAATCTACTATATAATCTCCTAATCGTGTCTGTCTGATGCCGAAATTGCGCGCCAGCAATGAGCGTCGCATATGCAAAAAGCCGCGCGCATTCAAAATTAGAAGATTATATAGTAGCTGTAACCTGGCGACAGCGACGCATAGGCCGCCCTGTCACATGTCCGCTGTACACACACAGTGCGACGCTGCGGGTGAGCACAGAGGGGGGCGAAGGGGGACAAAGGGGATCCTGCCCACCCCCGCAGCCATCCTGCCCCCCGATGCCATCCTGCCCCCCCGCAGCCACCCTGCCCACCTCCACAGCCATCCTGCCCCCTGGCGCCATCCTGCCCCCTACGCAGCCATCCTGCCCACCCTGGCACCATCCTGCCCCCACCGCAGCCATCCTGCCAACCCCGGTGCCATCCTTCCCCCCCGCATCCATCCTGCCCCCCCACATCCATCCTGCCCCCAGGCATCCATCCTGCCCCCCCTCTGGCTCCAACCTGCCCCTCCGGCTCCATGCTGGTCCCCCCGGCTCCATCCTGCCCCCCAGCTCCATCCTGCCCCCCAGCTCCATCCTGCCCCCCGGCTCCATCCTGCCCCCCGGCTCCATCCTGCTCCCCCGCATACATCCTGCCCCCCGGCTTCATTCTGCCCTCCCCCCAACTCCATCCTGCCCCCCCGGCTAAATCCTGCCCCCCCAGCTCCATAATGCCCCCCCTTCGCTCCATACTGCCCCGTTCACTCCATCTTGCCCCCCCACCTCCATCCTGCCCCCCCTCGCCTCCCGCTGTTTTCACCCATCTTATAGCGGTCATGTGACAGGGCAGGCTGATGTGACGTCACACAGCCCGCCCTGTCACATGTCTGCTGTACACAAACAGTGCAACGTTGCGGGTGAGAACAGAGGGGGGCGAAGGGGATCCTGCCCCCTCCGCAGCCATCCTGCCAACCCCTGCAGCCATCCTGCCCCCAAGGCACCATCCTACACCCCCAGAACCATCCTGCTCACACCCCCGCAGCCATCCTGCCCACCCCCGCAGCCATCCTGCCGACCCGGCACCATCCTTCCCCCTACGCAGCCATCCTGCCCACCCCGACGCCATCCTGCCCCCCTTGCAGCCATCCTGCCCACCCCGGTGCCATCCTGACCCCCCGCATCCATCCTGCCCCCCGGCATCCATCCTGCCTTCCCCCCTCCTGCTCCAACCTCCCCCCCCCGGCTCCATCCTGCCCCCCCTGGCTCCATCCTGCCCCCCCAGCTCCATCCTGCCCCCCCGGCTCCATCCTACCCCCCCACATCCATCATTCCTGCCCCTCCGGCTTCATTCTGCCCTCCTCCATCTCAATCCTGCCCCCCCGGCTCCATAATGCCCCCCAGCTCCATTTTGCTCCCCGGCTCCATCCTGCTCCGCTCACTCCATCCTGCCCCCCACCTCCATCCTGCCCCCCTGGCTCCATCCTGCCCCCCGGCTCCATCCTGACCCCCCAGCTCCTTCATACCCCCCCCCCGACTTCATCATGCCCCGCTCGCTCCATCCTGTCCCCCCCGGCTCCATCTTGCCTCCCCAGCTCCATCCTGCCCCCCCGGCTCCATCCTGCCCCCCCAGCTCCATCTTACCCCCCCCACAGCTCCATCCTGCCCCCCCGACTCCTTTCTGCCCTGCTTGCTCCATCCTGCCCCGCTCACTCCGTCCTGCCCCACTCGCTCCGTCCTGCCCTGCTCGCTCCGTCCTGTCCCACTCGCTCTGTCCTGCCCCGCTCACTCAGTCCTGCCCCGCTCGCTCCGTCCTTGCCCCGCTCACTCCGTCTTTGCCCCGCTCACTCCGTCCTTGCCCTCTTGCTCCTGCCCCACCCCTTGGCTCCATCCTGCCCCCCCCCCCCGCATGCTCCATCCTGCCCCGCTCACTCCATCCTGCCTCACCGCATCTATCCTGCCCCACCGCGTCTATCCTGCCCCCCCCCTGCATCCATCCTGCCCCCCTGCATCCATCCTGCCCTGCCTCATCCATCCTGCTCCCCTGGCTCCATCCTGCCCCACTCGCTCCATCCTGCCTCGGTCGCTCGATCTTGCCCCTGCAGTGTGCAGCGACACGCGTTGGATCTGCTGGGGTCCTTCCATCACTAGCCTATGGGTGACTATATGATTCTACAACATCATATAATCTATTGTGATCTCCATTACCCTTAGTGCGCCATAAATTACCCTAGCTCATATTTGGGTGTATAGTGCTACTAAGCACCGTGGTGACCCCACTTTTAACTCCATATGGCCACTTTACACGCGGCAACAGGATGATAGAAAACGGCAGGTGTCGGAGACAATTGTACCTTTTACCTTCAAACACCTTGCAGATACCTGAATTACACGCAGCCACTTCAAGGTGTTTGAAGGTAAAAGGTACAATTGTCTCCGACACCTGCCGTTTTCTATCTTCCTGTTGCCGCGTGTAAAGGGGCCAATATAAATTGGGATTCTCAATTGTTACTACAGTGTACCTGGTTTACTTATGATAAGTGGACACCTGTGACACTATATACTTCCTTGAATAATTGCACCCTATTTGAGTAGCAGGGTATTCAGGTCTATGATTAACCCATTTATTAGCTGTGCTATGTTTAAATACTGGGCCACGATTTGTAATCTCTTTACTGCAATTGAGTAATATCTTATCAATTATGTGTTTCATTGCCTGTGTATTAAGGTATGCATACCTACATTGTGAAAATTACATTTCCACTGTTTTTTTTGGGACTTGATTGATATTATATATTAGAAATACACACATATACCAGGTATTTACTGGACACCCTATAAATATATTACCGCTGATCTTTATATCTGTTTTGACTCTTCAAAACTGTAGGTACCTCTGTGATTAATATATATATATATATATATATTTTTATATATATATTTTTTATATATATATATACATACATATTGATTACTATTTATATTGGGTATATAAACTGTATACATGATTGTATCAAACTACCATTGAGACTCCATACATATCTCATTGTGGTTAATACTGTATCTACAGTTGTGGCCAAAAGTATTGACACCCCTGCAATTCTGTCAGATAATACTCAGTTTCTTCCTGAGAATGATTGCAATCACAAATTCTTTGGTATTATTATCTTCATTTAATTTGTCTTCAATGAAAAAACACAAAAGAGAATGAAGCAAAAAGCAAAACATTGATCCTCCACCCTCAGCCTAATACTTGGTTGCACAACCTTTAGCCAAAATAACTGCGATCAACCGCTTCCTGAAACCATCAATGAGTTTCTTGTAATGCTCTGCTGGAGTTTTAGACGATTCTTGTTTGGCAAACTGCTCCAGGTCCCTGATATTTGAAGGGTGCCTTCTCCAAACTGCCATTTTTAGATCTCTCCACAGGTGTTCTATGGGATTCAGGTCTGGACTCATTGCTGGCCACCTTAGAAGTCTCCAGTGCTTTCTCTCAAACCATTTTCTAGTGCTTTTTGAAGTGTGTTTTGAGTCATTGTCCTGCTGGAAGACCCATGACCTCTGAGGGAGACCCAGCTTCCTCACACTGGGCCCTACATTATGCTGCAAAATGTGCTGGTAGTCTTCAGACTTCATAATGCCATGCACACGGTCAAGCAGTCCAGTGCCAGAGGCAGCAAAGCAAGCCCAAAACATCAGGGAACCTCCGCCATGTTTGACTGTAGGGACCGTGTTCTTTTCTTTGAATGCCTCTTTTTTTTCTCCTGTAAACTCTATATTGATGCCTTTGCCCAAAAAGATCTACTTTTGTCTCATCTGACCAGAGAACATTCTTCCAAAATGTTTTAGGCTTTCTCAGGTAAGTTTTGGCAAACTCCAGCCTGGTTTTTTTATGTCTCGGAGTAAGAAGTGGGGTCTTCCTGGGTATCCTACCATACAGTCCCTTTTCATTCAGACGCCGATGGATAGTACGGGTTGACACTGGTGTACCCTCGGACTGCAGGGCAGCTTGAACTTGTTTGGATATTAGTCGAGGTTCTTTCTCCACCATCCGCACAATCTTGCATTGAAATCTCTCGTCAATTTTTATTTTCCGTCCACATCTAGGGAGGTTAGCCACAGTGCCATGGGCTTTAAACTTCTTGATAACACTGCGCACAGTAGACACAGGAACATTCAGGTCTTTGGAGATGGACTTGTAGCCTTGAGATTGCTCATGCTTCCTCACAATTTGGTTTCTCAAGTCCTCAGACAGTTCTTTGGTCTTCTTTCTTTTCTCCATGCTCAATGTGGTACACACAAGGACACAGGACAGAGGTTGAGTCAACTTTAATCCATGTCAACTGGCTGCAAGTGTGATTTAGTTATTGCCAACACCTGTTAGGTGCCACAGGTAAGTTGCAGGTGCTGTTAATTACACAAATTAGAGAACCATCACATGATTTTCCTAACAGTGCCAATACTTTTGTCCACCCCCTTTTTTATGTTTGGTGTGGAATTATATACAATGTGGCTTTAGGACAATCCTTTTTGTGTTTTTTCATTGAAGACAAATTAAATGAAGATAATAATACCAAAGAATTTGTGATTGCAATCATTTTCAGGAAGAAACTGAGTATTATCTAACAGAATTGCAGGGGTGTCAATACTTTTGGCCACAACTGTATATACGTAACCGTTATTTGGTGTTTTGCAACCATCTCGCCACATGGTTTACAGGCTTGTTATATGTGGCACAGTTTAATTAAATAATTGCGGTACTAAATACGAATGAATCTGGCCTTGTGATAGTGTTATCTCTTGAATGGTTATCATACACTATTATTGTCCAAGTCTTTGAAGCACTTGTTGTGCCATTAACACGTGTGATGGACCCCTAGTGGTTCAATTGTGAATTTGAATTGTTTTTATAATTAGTCTGCTATTGTGTTGAAATAAAATACATTTTGTGCTTTCATAAATTATCCAGGTGTGCTCCTTGTATATGCCATGGCTTTCTCTGGTTTCGTACATGAAACCAAAATTTCACTGTTTAAATGCGATAAAACATACCATGTTTGGAGACCAAAAGAAACTGCATAGTTCCCCAAAAACAGGGTGGACATTTCAGTAAGACAGTAATTTCAAACATAAAGCCAAGGAAACTCTCAAGAGATCAACTCCCCCTGGGCTTTTATTGCACCCCAGGACTAAGTCTGGCTTGTTGACCATTGTAGAGGTACTGTCATGCTTCCAGGGGAAGGCACCCTAGAGTGGACCCACTGGGCCGTGGTACCGAACTCCCCTGGGTGAGCTGATCCTAGTTTACCCAACCCCTATACAGGGATTGTCAAGGGCAAGCCCAGGGGGTCTAAGTACCACAGCAGCTAGTACCAGGTGGGCGGCTCGTAAGGTTAGCCTATACTAAGGCACAGCAAAGGATTCCAGGTAACAGAATACAAGGCTAGGAGTGCAGGAAGGGTGCTATCGGGGAAGAGCACAGCTAAGGATTCCCAGTAACAGAGCAAAAAGAGGGCCTGACCAACAGCCAGCAAAGCAGAAGCTCAACTAACTCAATAATAAGGCACCTTCCATCAGTGGAGGTGGCCTGATACAGTGTTGGCCAAAAGTATTGACACCCCTGCAATTCTGTCAGATAATATTCAGTTTCTTCCTGAAAATGATTGTGTCTTCAATGAAAAAACACAAAAGAGAATGAAGCAAAAAGCAAAACATTGATTATTTCACACAAAACTCCAAAAATGGGCCGGACAAAAGTATTGGCACCCTCAGCCTAATACTTGGTTGCACAACATTTAGCCAAAATAAGTGTGATCAACCGCTTCCGGTAACCATCAATTAGTTTCTTACAATGCTCTGCTGGAATTTTAGACCATTCTTCTTTGGCGAACTGCTCCAGGTCCCTGATATTTGAAGGGTGCCTTGTCCAAACTGCCATTTTTAGATCTCTCCACAGGTGTTCTATGGGATTCAAGTCTGGACTCATTGCTGGCCACCTTAGAAGTCTCCAGTGCTTTCTCTCAAACCATTTTCTAGTGCTTTTTGAAGTGTGTTTTGGGTCATTGTCCTGCTGGAAGACCCATGACCTCTGAGGGAGACCCAGCTTTCTCATACTGGGCCCTACATTATGCTTCAAAATTTGTTGGTAGTCTCCAGACTTCATAATGCCATGCACACAGTCAAGCAGTCCAGTGCCAGAGGCAGCAAAGCAACCCCAAAACATCAGGGAACCTCCGCCATGTTTGACTGTAGGGACCGTGTTCTTTTCTTTGAATGCCTCTTTTTTTCTCCTGTAAATTCTATGTTGATGCCTTTGCCCAAACATTCTTCCAAAATGTTTTAGGCTTTCTCAGGTAGGTTTTGGCAAACTCCATCCTGGCTTTTTTATATCTCAGAGTAAGAAGTGGGGTCTTCCTGGGTTTCCTACCATACAGTCCCTTTTCATTCAGACACCGACAGATAGTACGGGTTGACACTGTTGTACCCTCGGACTGCAGGGCAGCTTGAACTTGTTTGGATGTTAGTCGAGGTTCTTTATCCACCATCCGCACAATCTTGCGTTGAAATCTCTTGTCAATTTTTCTTTTCCGTCCACATCTAGGGAAGTTAGCCACAGTGCCATGGGCTTTAAACTTCTTGATGACACTGCGCACAGTAGACACAGGAACATTCAGGTCTTTGGAGATGGACTTGTAGCTTTGAGATTGCTCATGCTTCCTTACAATTTGGTTTCTCAAGTCCTCAGACAGTTCTTTGGTCTTATTTCTTTTCTCCATGCTCAATGTGGTACACAAGGACACAGGACAGAGGTTGAATCAACTTTAATCCATGTCAACTGGCTGCAAGTGTGATTTAGTTATTGCCAACACCTGTTAGGTGCCACAGGTAAGTTGCAGGTGCTGTTAATTACACAAATTAGAGAAGCATCAAATGATTTTTCTAAGGGTGCCAATACTTTTCTCCACCCCCTTTTTTATGTTTGGTGTGGAATTATGTCCAATTTGGCTTTAGGACAAATCTTTTTGTGTTTTTTTCATGGAAGACAAATGAAATGAAGATAATAATACCAAAGAATTTGTGATTGCAATCATTTTCAGGAAGAAACTGAGTATTATCTGACAGAATTGAAGGGGTGTCAATACTTTTGGCCAACACTGTATACCAGAGGAAGAGCAGCTATTGGTCAAGGGGAGTGTCAGGTTGGACCGTGTCGGCCCCTAGAGTCACAGGGGAGGATTGGTCATATGAATACGACCATTGTAATGTGCTCATGTGTGAGCCCGGTGGTCAGCTGACAGGAAGGGAACCCGGCGACGGCTCTGAGACACCGCACCCCTGGACGCCAGATGCCTGGTCGCCAGAGGAGCAGAGGATGCTGACCCGGTGAGAGGTGAGTGATGCCAGGGGACCTAAGAGGTACCTTAAACACTGGTGGCTGGGGTGCCACCATCCCTCTTGTCCTTGTACTTGACCACAAGCAGGTTGTCACTACATAGAGCTCTGCTATCCTCGTTTCTGAGTGGCTGTCCAATTAGTGTCTTAGTGAGACCCCTCTGATTTCTGTGTTCAGTACCGCAAGCTGGTATAGAAGTTATCAACATACAGGTGATAACCATGATCCAGCAGTAGGTGCACCTAAACCCGCACAATTTTCCTACTCAACTCCAAAGCAGGAGGACATTAAGGCCGGGGTTACACATAGAAGTCCGTTTTTGGAAGTGATTTCCATGACCAATCCGTTTTTTTTTTGGTGCTTTTTAAGCCTCCTGCACCTCTGAACGTTTTTGGACTTAGTAATTTTTTCATTAAAAATGCATATGCGTTAACGCATGCATTAACGCAGGTGCCTATATGTGCCATGCGTTAACGCATGCGTTTCCCATAGGGCCCCATGTTAAAAAAACGCATGCGTTTTTTAACTGATGCCAAAAAACGTTGCTAGCAGACAGAGCAATGTTTTGAGGTCCAGAAAAAAACGGATAGGGTGTTTATTACATCCAATCCGTATTTCTGTCAGTTTTTGGACTTAGAAAAAAAAATGACAAAAATGAAGCCAAAAACGGACTAAAGGCTTATGTGTGACCCCAGCCTAAGGAAGGTTAAATCTGAGTATCTTTTCCTACCTAAACTATAAATCTGTGAGTATCTCCTTATATAGTTTAATGCAGTGTCTGGCCCTTTTACTGGGCAGGTACTGCCAGAATTGTAGCCTCCCCTTGAAGTGGATAAAGGACTCAGCTACGCAATTCTCCTTTTGGAGAATGTACACTTAAGCAAACTTGTTCTTGAAGTGAATGATGACTGGCCAAATTTTGAAAAGTCGGCCAAAATTGGGGTGATCTCAGGGAGGACTTTGTGAATTATCACTGAAGTTCAAAACTTTGTGGAATGGATACACCTGACACCTGATTGTCCCAGTTAGCTTCTTTAGCCACCAAGTCCACTACCATGTTCAAACTCAATCAAAACAATGAAAAACAATGTTTCATGGAAGTGTGCAAGTCCCATAGAGGACTAGCAAGAAAGGGTTTACAAAACCCAACTACTGAACAACAGATATAGAACAGCCGAACTTCAGGAGACAGCACCACCAATACTATTGGCAGAAACAGCCAGCAGTGTGACATTACATTGATTTTGTGGGTAAATTGTTTATGTGTCCACATGTATGCTGATTCTGCTTTCTATTTCTGTTAGGGATGGGCGAATCTACTCGCTAGGACTCGTTACTCGGCGAGTAGTAAGGGACTCGCAGGACTCGGTACTCTGCGAGTTTCCCAGCGTTTACTCGCACGAGTCCAATGCAAATCAATGGCAAACGCTGACAAAACTAGGATTGCCATTGTCTTGCATTAGACTCGGCTACTGTGCCAGTGATAGCAGGGAAACTCGCAAAGTAACTGCTGTTACTTTGTGAGCCGAGTCCAGCTGTCTTCTCTGTGCAGGCTGCCGCAGCTCCAGGGTCCTAGAGCCCGCCTGCTCACAGAGATGATGTAGCAGTGCTGAGATTGTTCTCAGTCTGCTCATTCCCTGTGCATAGACATCTATATCTATGCACAGGGGATGTAGCAGAGAGGACATCGCGTTTTGGACTGCGTCGGACAGAAGAGGATTTTTTTAATTAAATATAGAGTCCCTAATGGCTTTTTTTTTTATTTCAAATAAAAAATTTTCTCTGTGTTGTGTTTTTTTAACCCTTTATTGGAGATTCTTAGTGGCTGGGTCAAACGTGGCCTGACATTAAGAATCTCGGGCTTAATACCAGCTTGTATAACAAAGCTGGTATTAACCCCTTTATTACCCAGTGTGCCACCGCCACCAGGGCCGCTGGAAGAGCGGGGCACAGCGCCAGAGGATGGCGCTTCAATGAACGCGCCATCTTCTGGGGCGGCTGCGGGCTGCAATTTGCAGCGGGGGGTGCCCAGAAAGCTTGAGCATCCCTGCGCTGCGGATTCCAGCCCCAGCTGCTTAGCTGTACCTGGCTAGACATAGATATTGTGCGGAGCCCCATGCATTTTTTTTTTTTATTATTTCATGAAATAATTAAAAAAAAGGGCTCCCCTATATTCTTGTGTCCGGCCAGGTACAAATAGGCACCTGGGGGTTGGGGGCAGCCCGTCGCTGCCTGCTGGATCCGGCTGGTTCCAGAAATACGGCGAAGCCCACGTGAAATTTTTTTCTGACAAATCCATAAAACAATGTAAATAAAAGGGACTGCATCTTTATTAACCCCTGGACCATGGGCGAGGGGTTAATAAAGATGCAGTCCCTTTTTTAGGATTGTTTTATTGATTTTTCAGAAAAAAAATTACATGGGCTTCGCCGTATTTCTGGAACCAGCCGGATCCAGCAGGCAGCGACGGGCTGCCCCCAACCCCCAAGTGCCTATTTGTACCTGGCCAGACACAAGAATATAGGGGAGCCCTTTTTTTTATTATTTCATGAATTTCATGAAATAATTTAAAAAAAATGCGTGGGGCTCCGCACAATTTCTATGTCTAGCCAGGTACAGCTAAGCAGCTGGGGGCTGGAATCCGCAGCGCAGGGATGCCCAAGCTTTCTGGGCACCCCCCGCTGCAAATTGCAGCCCGCAGCCGCCCCAGAAGATGGCGCGTTCATTGAATCGCCATCCTCTGGCGCTGAACCCCGCTCTTCCAGCGGCCCTGGTGGCGGTGGCACGCTGGGTAATAAAGAGGTTAGGGCCAGCTTTGTATTATCAGCTGGCCCTAAGCCCGAAATTTATGGCGGTCACGCCAATATTAGACATGACCGCCATGAATTTCTATTAAATTGTTTTAAAAAAAACACAACACAGAGAAAATGTTTTATTAGAAATAAAAAAAAAGCCATTAGGGACTCCATCTTTAATTTAAAAAATCCTCTTCCGTCCGACGCAGTCCAAAACGCGATGTCCTCTCTGCTCATCCCTGTGCATAGATATAGATGTCTATGCACAGGGAATGAGCAGACTGAGAACAATCTCAGCTCTGCTACATCAGGCAGCAGGCGGGCTCCAGGACCCTGGAGCTGCGGCAGCCAGCACACAGAGCAGACAGGACTCTTATCTGTGCGAGTTTCCCAGCGATTACTCGCACAGTAAACGAGTCCAATGCAAATCAATGGCAAAACTAGGATTGCTTCAGGCTGAAGCTTCCGAGACACATCTGTGATTTGTAAATCGCACACTACTCGCTATTACTCGCTTCCCCATTCATTAACATTGGACTCGCTAGACTCGCAACGAGTAGCGAGTCCTGGGCTCGGACTCGCTAGAGTCAAGCGATTCTGAGTAATTTAGGATTCGCCCATCACTAATTTCTGTAGATAAAAGATGTATTGTATGTTTGCCTTGAATAATTCTGCAATAAGGCATAACACCACAGTTTATATGTCATAGAGAGGCTGTGCTATACATCTACTTTGGGCATAGGGTTGTAGACCCACTCACCTCATGTGGAGGTTTTATGGTGTACATTTTTAACTTGTTTTTAAGTGTGTTTTGTGTACATTTATATATCCGAATAAACTTTGTAAATAACTCACACTACCTGGGTTTATGCGGTTGGCTCAATTACACATATTATTTTTGGGAGTCCTAGTGCTGGTCATGCACGTTTGTTTTCTATATAAATTTGATCGGTGATGTGATTCAGATCAGCATTCAGTGGCTTCGGGACACGCGCAATGAAGTGACGCAAAACGTTGAGCAATCATGTACTGATCAGCACTCCTTGGCAGAAGGGGGGATGGTGAAGGGGATAGGGAGAGGGAGAGGAGAGGAAAGGTGTACAAGGGGGAGGGGAAAAGAGAGGAGCTAAGAAGAAAAATAAAAGGACAGGGTAGGTAAAATAATCTTTCTTGAACAGCTGAAATGCAGCAGGTGCTGCAGAAAGCAGTAGCAGTGGTTTCACAGTCTTGAAAAACCTAGTGGCACCAGAAAGCCAGCAAATTGGTGACAGAACAGCACAGTAACCGCTCTCCTCTTGTCTCAAATGCAGATTAACCCCTTCAATTCTGCCCAGTGTCCTTTGATGAGGTAACTAGATGTCGGCCCGATTCTAAAGAATCGGGTAGTCTAGAATCCATATATAGTTTATTTAGTAAGAGTTAAACTGTATATGGGACTTGCGGTTAACTTGCTGTAGATGTGGCAAACGCAGCTTCAGCAGTTGCAGCAAATGCGGCCACTAAAAAAAACACTGTTAACTGCGTTTTTTGCGGCCGAAACTGCCGAAACCACATTTGCTGCACGCGGTGACGCCGGAGGAGATCGTAGTAACCAAGATGGCGGCTGCAGAGGGATGTCCAATGACGGACTGGTAAGTATAACTGTGAGTGTGCATGAGAGAATGAGTGTGTGTGAGCAAGTGAAAAGGGGGGGCGAGAGAGTGTTGTGGCGCGAGGTCAGCTCGGCGGGTTTCTGCTATGTGCGGAATTTGCGGTAAAAAAACACAATTTCTGCACTTTCTGCAGAACGGGAGACTGGCGGCACACTTGTGGCGCAATTGCGGCAAGTCCCTATGCAATGTATAAGAGACCTGCGGCAAGGTGCGGCTGCCGCACCTTGCCGCAAGTGTCTTATAGATTGCATGGGGACTTGCCGCAATTGCGCCGCAAGTGTGACTTGTGGCACACTTGCGGCAAGTCCCCATACAATGTATAGGAGACCTGCGACAAGGTGCGGCTTCCGGGTTAGCGGCGCGAGGTGGGCGGAGCAGCCGCGTGAGGTGGGCAGAGCAGCGGCACGAGGTGGGCGGAGCATCTGCGGAGACGCACAACATGGCGAGGTGGGCGGAGCAGCGGCGGAGAAGCTCGAGGCGACCGGAGCCAGCCGGGAGGCGAAGAGCGGGTGAGCGGCAGCATCCGGCGGAGCATTGGGGCCGGTGGTAAGTATAGGTGTCCTGGGGGTATGAGTGTGGCGTAGCGAGCGAGGGGGGGAGCGATTGAAAAATGGCAGAAGGGGGGGCATGTGTGCAGACGTGGCGACTGAGGACGGTGTGTGTGATGAGGAATGTGATGGCGGGGGTGTGTGTGGAGGAGTGGGGAGTGAGAGCGGAGTGTGTGTGGGGCCACCGAGAGTACCGATAGCAAGAGTGGGGCTGTATTAGCCCCGCTCTCGCTAACGGTCGGCCATCTTGGTACACCCTTAGTGGGTGTACAGCCAGCTTCAGTCCGGATCTGACGTCATTTCGAGCAGAAACGGACGGAAGCTGGCTTAGGCAATTATTATATTAGATAACTCTGGAACGCTTCAATGGATCCTAGCGATTCTGAGATTGTTTTTTCTTGACATATTGGGATTCATGTTAGTATTAAATTTAGGCCGATAATTTTTGCTATTATTTGTGAAAAAAATCAAAAATTTGGCAAAAATGTAGAAAATTTTTAAATTATGAATTTTTATTCTGCTAAACCAGAGAGTTATGTGGCACAAACTAGTTAATAAATCACATTTCCCACATGTCTACTTTACATCAGCACAATTTTGGAAAAATTTTTTTTTTTTGGTAGGATGTTATAAGGGTTCAAAGTTCATCAGCAATTTTTCATTTTTCCAGCAAAATTTACAAAACCATTTTTGTAGTGACCACATCACATTTGAAGTCCCTTCGAGGAGTGTACATGACAGAAAACAACCAAAAGTGACACCATTCCAAAAACTGCACCCCTCAAGCTACTCAAAACTACATTCAAAAAGATTATTAACCCTTCAGGTGCTTCACAGGAACTAAAGCAACATGAAAGGAAAAAATGGGCATTTTAATTTTTCCAACAAAAATGTTCTTTTAGCCTCAATTCTTTCATTTTCACATGGGCAACAGGATAAAATGGATCCTAAAAATTGTTGGGCAATTTCTCCTGAGTTCACCGATACCTCATATGTGGTCATATGTGGTCATAAACCACTGTTTGGGCGCATGGCAGGGCTTAGAAGGGAAGGAGCGCAATTAAACTTTTGGAGCTAATTTTCCATTCAAAAATCAAATGGCGCTCCTTCCCTTCTGAGCCCTGCCGTGTGCCCAAACAGTGGTTTATGACCACATATGAGGTATCGGTGTACTCAGAAGAAATTGCCCAATAATTGTTAGAATCCGTTTTATTCTGTTCCCCATGTGAAAATGAAAAAAATTAGGCTAAAAGAAATTTTTGTGAAAAACAAAGTACTTTTTCATTTTTACGGATGAATTTGTGAAGCAAAATTCTCACCACCCATCTAGATAAGTTCCCTGGGGGCTCTAGTTTCCAAAATGGGGTTACTTGTGTGGGAGCTGCAATGTTTAGGCACACAAGGGCTCTCCAAACGCGACATGGTGTCCACTAACAATTTGAGCTGATATTTCAGACAAATTGTTAGCGGACACCATATCGAGTTTGAAGAGCTCCTGTGTGCCTAAACATTTGAGCTCCCCCACAAGTGACCACATTTTGGAAACTAGACACCCCAGGGAACATATCTAGATGGGTGGTGAGCACTTTGAACCCCCAGATGTTTCACAAATTGATCCGTAAATATGAAAAAATACTTATTTTTCCACAAATGTTTTCTTTTTTCATTTTTACGGATTAATTTGTGAAGCCCCTGGGGGTTCAAAATGCTAACCACCCATCTAGATATGTTCACTGGGGGGTCTAGTTCCCAAAATGGGGTCACTTTTGGGGGAGCTCCAATGTTTAGGCACACAGGGATTCTCCAAACGCGACATGGTGTCCGCTAACAATTTGAATGGAAAATCAGTAAACCACTAATTCATATTCTGTCTGAATATCATTTTTTCCGTCATTATACTTTAATCATATAATAATCTCTCTGATAATGATCTCTAAGTTATAATACTTTGATAGTTTTTAAATAACGAGAGTCCAAAACCTTTTTTTATAATGAGTGGAAATTAAAACCATTATAATCCAGCACAATTTGTGAACTATATGTATGCCATTTTAGTTCACACTATACCTCCCTGACACCATATGCATAAAAGAAATTATAGTTTATTTATTTATCATTACAGTTTATTCATTATTATTAATTTATTAACAGACACCATAATTAACCCCTCTATAATGATGGATCAGAAACACTCTGGATATTTAGAGTCACAGGCTAACCACATGCATACTCAAATTTGTGTATACTCTTATTTTTGTACTCCAGGAGTTCTAGCCTAGATAATAGCAGATATTTATACCAAAAATTCTTTTACCTCCTATTATTAATGTAATACTACGATTGCATTCTAATTGATTTTATTTGTTTATAGTGTATGATGTTGTATTGTTTTTATATGTATTCTATGCCATTGAGGCAATCCTCAGATTTGGGATAACATTTACGGAGTATTGTTTATAAACATAGTTCCTTGGGGGGTCTAGTTTCCAAAATGGGGTCACTGGTGGGGGAGCTCCAATGTTTAGGCACACAGGGAGGGGCTCACTGTAAGATCCCTTGACTGTAGTCTATCCCCCCTGCAGGTGGCTCAGGCTGCAGTAAAGGCATCCCACAGGCAGGGGGACTCACCAGACGATGCCAGGAGGACCCGGGACCAGAAGAAGACTAGAAGGGGCCGGAGGCGGTGGCAGGAGGTGGCAGCAGGCAGCAGCAGGTGATCACCGGAGCAGGAGGAGGAGGATCGGGAGGAGGTGATCACCACTCCGGCGGTGGGCGGCAGGTGGCGGGAGGACAGGGGAAGGTGATCCCCAGAGCGGTGATCAGGAGGAGAGGCAGAGGTGATCCCCGAGGAGGAGCTGATCCCCGGAGCGATGATTACCACTCCAGCAGTGGGCAGGAGGCTGCAACAGGGGGAGTTGAACCCCGGAGTGGTAATTACCGCTCCGGCAGTGGGCGGTAGGAGGCGACAGGGGGAGCTGATCCCCAAGGCGGTAATTACTGCTCCGGCGGTGGGCGGGAGGAGGTGACAGGGGAAGCTGATCCCCGGAGTGGTAATTACCGCTCCGGCGGTGGGTGGGAGGAGGTGATCACCGGAGCGGTGATCACTGCTCCGGTAATCGGGGGACAGGGCAGATGAGCACAGGGGTTTACAGGAGGAGACAGGGGACAGGATGAGCGAGGGAGCAGGAGGAGCGAGGCAGGGGGAGACCGCAGTCAGTACAGCCGCGGTAATTTGCGGTTTCATTTTCAACCGCCAATTACCGCGGCTGTAGCCTTGGGGGAGAAAGCGACTCACCCTGGCGTGTGCTTCAAGTCCCCATGTACCTGCAGCTTGAGTGACAGGTCAGTGAGACCCTCACTCAAGCTGCAGGAGTGCGTTCCCCCGATGACACATACGTTGTGTCACCGGTCGGGAACGCACCGGGATTTCATGGCACACACACTGTCATGTGTCGGGAAGGGGTTAATGTTAAGGGGAGCATTCAGTGTGGGGTCAAACCACAGATCTTCTCTCTGATTGGAGCGATCATGCATCACAGTATGGCGCCCCACTGGTCAGGCGTCACAGTTGGGGTACTGCACCCATAAAAGAGTGTGCAGTTATCCCTGTCACAGTGGAATGCAAGGTTTGTAGGAGGTTCCCATCCAGCACTCCCACACACTCACCTAGAAAAACGGTTGGAGACTAGTCCCTGGGGGGGAGTTAGGGGAGGAGTCAAGTAGCACAACGGGGGATTCTAGTTTGCCTTGAGGGACAAAGGAGCACGGGAGCCCTAAGAGAGAAGGGAACTCCACGAGAGGGGGCCTGGAGAGAGAGAACAGGCAGCCCAGACTGAAGGAGGGTGTCCCCCAGATCGGAGCACCCATACTCCGAGAGGGAACCCTGCTCCAATTACCGGAGTGCTGGTTCCAAAGACGCGACACAGGTAGTACAGCCACTAAGTCATTAACACCGGACGTCGAAGGTCCGTCTACCGGCCCCAACACCCTGTCAGAAGGAAACCAGTCACGTCAGGATAACCCACCAAGGTCGAGTCCCCTTCTTAAGGGCTGGGAAGCTGGGATACTCAGAAAGCACCGCAATCGGGCCTGGTAAATAGAGGGCTATTCCAGGAAAAGGCAGCAGGACATGGGATAGAGCAAGGAAGGCATACCACGGGAGACTCTGAGAGACTTTGCAGCCCACTGTGACTACCCAGCTGGCTACCTTTACCTAATGACTGTTGTCCACTGTGAACTGTATCACCACCAGCATTGTTCCAGTAAAGTACCCGGGTAGAGTGACAGAGTCTCCGTGTGCTTGTTTAACTGCTGCATTAGAATCTGTTTATTTCCATCATCAGCACTTCGATCACTGTCAGGTGCATCCCTGCCCCGGAGGGCCAGCTCCACCTGCAGGGAGCTGTACCATCTCGGCTGCTGTACCATCGCGCTCTGGAGGTCTGAAGCGGCGCTGGTGCTTAATCACCAGAATTTGCGTGTGGCATCACGTGAACTTGAACTTTATTCCCATTTCAACTACCCCTTTTTTAAAGCTGACCACCAGGGTCACGGGTCTGGGCGGGCCACCAGTGACATCTCAACCACAGCAGAGGGCCCAGATACCCGAATTCCCATACCCTGGGGTGCGTCAACAGCACGATTGCTCCAATCATTGCTGCAGCTGGGGACGCTGTGATCTCCTAGATCAGGCTATGATCAGCACTGTTATAGCACTGATGATAGCTGGAAATTAGGATTTCAGGCAATTTCAATAGCACCTTTAGAAATATATTTACCTAGAAAATTGGTGACATGTTCAATGCCTTTTTTTACCCACTGTATGTGTAGTTTTTTTTCTATGTATTGTATGCAATAATATATTGACCTTTTTTGGATAATTTTCATCAACATTTTGAGTTGATGAAACTGTATGTTCTTTATCCATGTCATTCTATATTCCATGAGTCAGACTCTAAAGTTTATGATTTTGCAATGTAACTCATATTATTCAAAATAGATGTATCTTTCAAAAATAATATGTGAATATTAGCTTTATTTTCTATATCTTTATTTTCCTATTTTTAACACTGAATGCTTGATTCAGAAAAGCATAACATTTTTTGATGAACTATTGATACAATAGTCTAAAATAACTTACAAATTATATGTAACTAAATGCCTACAGATCATTTATTAGGTAGTGCTATTTATATTCATCTGCAACTGCTCTCAGCTTCTACAGAGATATGATATTGTAGCTACAGTGCCTAAAGGAAACTTGAGGTAGTTTATGACACAGCTCCTGTGTCTTCATTGCTCCAAGATACTGCTCTCTCCCTGTGCAATGGTTTTTGCCTACTTACCTGTCCTAAGCAGCAGTCCACAACTGGGCGATGGTCCCTGCTCTAAATAAGTGCTGGGACCTAAAGGAGCAGAAAATTGGAAAAACTAACTGTGACCAAGCAGACACAAACACAAGGAGACTGATGGTATAAAACACATACCAGTACTGAAAGAACAGAAAGCCACCATGAAAAAAGCACCATAGAGTAAGTCAAGCAAGCCGAGGAACAGAACTAAAAGGGAAAACAGATCCAATTCCAGAGACTATGAAAGCTAGAGTCACATAAGATCAGCGATCAAACTCAAAATCAAAGTGGAGACCCAAGCTTTAATAGCCGCCCAGCAAATCACATGCTTCCTCCAGAACATGTGATCCACAAGGTGTGGTGAACGCTAATGTCAGCAGCCTGCATCACACCCACTAGAACAGGGTAAACAAAATCTAGTCAGGAGCCCTGCCACGTGAACTCCTGATAAACCACATGGAGCAACATCCAGACACAGGCATTCCATGAGTCTTAGCACCTTGTCCTCTGCAGCTATGTAATCTTGAAGTGGCCATTACATATGAATTCGTATATGACAGGTTTACCAAGAATTCAGTGTTGAGGAAGCTTTATTTTATGATAGCAACAATGATAATAAGGTATAGAGTAGTGATGGGCGAATCCTAAATTACTCGGAATCGCTTGACTCTAGCGAGTCCGAGCCCAGGACTCGCTACTCGTTGCGAGTCTAGCGAGTCCAATGTTAATGAATGGGGAAGCGAGTAATAGCGAGTAGTGTGAGATTTACAAATCGCAGATGTGTCTCCCTGAAGCAATCCTAGTTTTGCCATTTATTTGCATTGCTCGTTTACTTTGCAACTGTAATCACTGGGAAACTCGCACAGATAAGAGTCCTGCTTTCTCCTCTGTGCTGGCTGCCAGGATCCTAGAGCCCGCCTGCTGCCTGATGTAGCAGTGCTGAGATTGTTCTCAGTCTGCTCATTCCCTGTGTACAGACATGAATGCCTGTGCACAGAGATGATGTAGCAGAGCTGAGATTGTTCTCAGTCTGCTCATTCCCTGTGTACAGACATGAATGTCTGTGCACAGAGATGATGTAGCAGAGCTGAGATTGTTCTCAGTCTGCTCATTCCCTGTGTACAGACATGAATGTCTGTGCACAGAGATGATGTAGCAGTGCTGAGATTGTTCTCAGTCTGCTCATTCCCTGTGCATAGACATCTATATCTATGCACAGGGATGAGCAGAGAGGACATCGCGTTTTGGACTGCGTCGGACGGAAGAGGATTTTTTAAATTAAAGATGGAGTCCCTAATGGCTTTTTTTTTATTTCTAATAAAACATTTTCTCTGTGTTGTGTTTTTTTTAAAACAATTTAATAGAAATTCATGGCGGTCATGTCTAATATTGGCGTGACCGCCATAAATTTCGGGCTTAGGGCCAGCTGATAATACAAAGCTGGCCCTAACCTCTTTATTACCCAGCGTGCCATCGCTACCAGGGCCGCTGGAAGAGCGGGGTTCAGCGCCAGAGGATGGTGCTTCAATGAACGCGCCATCTTCTGGGGCGGCTGCGGGCTGCAATTTGCAACGGGGGGTGCCCAGAAAGCTTGGGCATCCCTGCGCTGCGGATTCTAGCCCCCAGCTGCTTAGCTGTACCTGGCTAGACATAGAAATTGCGCGGAGCCACACGCATTTTTTTTAAATTATTTCATGAAATTCTGAGATTCTGATTCTGACTCTGACTCTGAGACTCTGACTCTGAGACTCTGACTCTGAAATTCATGAAATAATAAAAAAAAAAATGCGTGGGGCTCCGCGCAATTTCTATGTCTAGCCAGGTACAGCTAAGCAGCTGGGGGCTGGAATCCGCAGCGCAGGGATGCCCAAGCTTTCTGGGCACCCCCTGCTGCAAATTGCAGCCCGCAGCCGCCCCAGAAGATGGCGCGTTCATTGAAGCGCCATCCTCTGGCGCTGAACCCCGCTCTTCCAGCGGCCCTGGTGGCGGTAGCACGCTGGGTAATAAAGGGGTTAATACTAGCTTTGTTATACAAGCTGGTATTAAGCCCGAGATTCTTAATGTCAGGCCACGTTTGACCCAGCCACTAAGAATCTCCAATAAAGGGTTAAAAAAACACAACACAGAGAAAAAATTTTATTTGAAATAAAAAGAAAAGCCATTAGGGACTCCATCTTTAATTAAAAAAATCCTCTTCCGTCCGACGTAGTCCAAAACGCGATGTCCTCTCTGCTACATCCCCTGTGCATAGATATGCATAGGGAATGAGCAGACTGAGAACAATCTCAGCTCTGCTACATCATCTCTGTGCACAGGGAATGAGCAGACTGAGAACAATCTCAGCTCTGCTACATCATCTCTGTGCACAGGGAATGAGCAGACTGAGAACAATCTCAGCACTGCTACATCATGTCTGTGAGCAGGCGGGCTCTAGGACCCTGGAGCTGCACAGAGAAGACAGCTGGACTCTGCTTGCAAAGAAACAGCAGTTACTTTGCGAGTTTCCCTGCTATCACTGGCACAGTAGCCAGTGATTACTCGCACGAGTCTAATGCAAACAATGGCAATCCTAGTTTTGTCAGCGTTTCTGACAAAACTAGGATTGATATTGATTTGCATTGGACTCGTGCGAGTAATCACTGGGAAACTCGCAGAGTACCGAGTCCTGCGAGTCCCTTACTACTCGCCGAGTAACGAGTCCTAGCGAGTAGATTCGCCCATCCCTAGTATAGAGTACTAAAGCACAAATGAGAAAAGGCGGATTATCAAGAGACAAATGAACCTTAGTGAGAGACCTCTAAAGGTTCACCCAATTGCTGTCTCCTTGACACGTATTCATAACCTATTATTGTTGTATGGCTTACATTAGCTTTTCATAGAGTTTTTTATCTATACAACCCTGTGCTAAAAAATGTTGAGTTTTGCTGATTATTACAGTTAAACGATGAATAGGGATAAGCGAGTAGTGAAATATTCGGACTCGCTATACTCATAACGAGTAGGTCCTAATACTCGGGTACTCTTTATGAGTCCAATGTAAGTCAGTGGGAAATGCGAGTACTTTCACAGTGTATCTATATACACTGTGAAAGTGAAATAAAAGTTAATAAAAGGTGTTAAAAATAAAAAAAATAACATACTCACCTATCCAACGGTTGTCCCGGGACCCAAAAAGAGCACATCCAATGGCCTGCCAGGACCTTAAGTCTGATGGCCAATCAGATGGCCGGTAGCGATCAGGTGGTGTGTGACATCATACATCACTTGATCGCTACCGGCCATCTGATTGGCCATCAGACTTAAGGTCCTGACAGGCCATCGGATGTGTTGTTTCCGGGTCCTGGGAAAGCCGTCGGATAGGCGAGTATGTTATTTTTTTATTTTTAACACCTTTCATTAACTTTTATTTAACTTTCACAGTGTATATAGATACACGGTGAAAGTGAATGTACTACTTGCTACTCCTAACGAGTAATCACAAGGAAACTCGTGGAGTAGTGAGTATCCCGAATTCCGTACCAAATAATTACGAGCACACTCTCTCATCCCTAACGATGAACCTTTTAGAATTATTTGCAGTAAATTAAGGAAATATAGCTGAACAATACGTAATGAATAGATTAAGTCATGTGTACACAATATGTGGGTGCATCTAAAGTAAATTTAAAGGGATCCTGTCACCCCCAAATCACCTCCTAAGGTATTAAAAGCTGTCCCTAGAGCATATTAACACTTACCCTACACTCCTTTTAGCTCCTAAATGCACATAGTCAAAGTGAATATAAACGTTATTATAGTACCTCATTACTGATGATAATGAGTGACTATGGTATTCATAGTCACTCAGCCAGAGCTGCCCCTCTTCATCATATCACGCCTGAATAGGCGTGATCTTCATCATAGATTCAAATTCGCGCCTCCCTGCGCGCCTCCCCGCTCTCCCATTCTGTCCGGGCTTCAATGTGGTGGCTGTATGACGCGATCCGCGTCATTTCCGGCTCCGGGTGACGTATTTACACCCGCGCCGCTGTTAGCTTCAAGACCTGCACTGCGCATGCGCATGCGCAGTGCGCATTTTGAAGGTGACAGAGCGGCACGGGTGTATACATCACCCGGCACCGGAAATGACGCGGATCGCGTCATACAGCCACCACATTGAAGCCCGGACAGAATGGGAGAGCGGGGAGGCGCGCAGGGAGGCGCGAATTTGAATCTATGATGAAGATCACGCCTATTCAGGCGTGATATGATGAAGAGGGGCAGCTCTGGCTGAGTGACTATGAATACCATAGTCACTCATTATCATCAGTAATGAGGTACTATAATAACGTTTTTATTCACTTTGACTATGTGCATTTAGGAGCTAAAAGGAGTGTAGGGTAAGTGTTAATATGCTCTAGGGACAGCTTTTAATACCTTAGGAGGTGTTTTGGGGGTGACAGGAATACTTTAAGTAAAGTAGAGTAAAGGTAAATTTGTTTGGATAGGGAGACTGTACATTAAGTGGTCTCATCTGAAATCATACAACATTGATTGTGCGCTACAAATATAGCTAATTAAGGGAGCTTATTACAAGTAGTACTTAATACCTATTGATTTATATAGAACCAATCGGTTTGTGATTTCAGCATCCAAGCTTCCATCTGCCATTTCCTTTTCCTTTAAAAAGTCACTTAGGGAATATTGTTTCCATTCTTCTATCAAAGACTTTATACATTAATCTGCATTGTTAAATATAGATTCGGAAAACAGGAAGAATCAGATAATCCTTCTCAGCATTCAATTATCTGTGGAAGATATTTTAGTTTGTTGGTCATCTGCCAACTTTGCTTTGTTTGGATTCACTAAAGGAGAATTTGTCGAAGAGAATCAAGTTTATTGTAATTGCTAAATCTGGTCTGGTATATTGATATGTATGGCACATATTCACAGTGTTTCTAAGACAAACTGAGCAGCAAATAAAAAAGTGGATCAGTTATGTGTTATGTATCTTTTAGGTCCACTGTCTTGGGTTGTATACCAAGTATAATAGGTGCCTTTCAGTTAACAGCCTCAATGATTGTATGCTAAGACATGTATTTTTGCACATGGCGCTCATTCTCAATACTGAATAAGATGAATGAGATGTTTTGAAAAATGTGTTTCCTTTTTTTTCATTAACAAGTCTATTAATCTTGTAATTTTCATAATTCCTTGACTTTTTCTACTTGGTGTTGCAAATTCTTTCTTATTGCATACATATACATACATACACACATACATATCAATACGCCAGACTAAATTTTCACAGGCATGTTGATATTTATGGTATATATTCACAGATTTTCTATGGTAAACTGAGCAGACAAGAAAAGATGATAATTTAAATGTATTGCATTCTTCTCCTGGTGAATAGGTTCCTGGACGAAACATGCTCCACATGAAACACGCGTTGGGTTTGGTGAGACCCTGCACATTTATTACCTGCCTGGTCACTGACTCAACTTACTCCATAGTTAATATGCTACATTGCGCAGAATGTTTCTTATGGCTTCTTGAAGTAGATCAAAGAATGAATGTTTATAATCCCATGCTGCTACCTATGAAGGATCAATCACAGATAGTCCGTATTGATCATAAACAATTTATTTGTCAACACGTTTCAAAGTCACCATGGCTTCCTGCTCATGACAAATCACAAATTTGATGGTAGTGTGGAGCTATACCCTTCCATCCTTTGATCTACCTCATATTACTTCACATGGGTCTACTCTAGATGTCCTTATGTTTTTTTGAGTGATTATGAATTCTCACAACCATCAAAGGTGAGACCTTCATAACCATTAATACTGTTTAATTAAACAGATAAGACCCTTTCTTTCCAATGTTTTTCTTATGGCTTTAGTCTCTAAACATCTTCTTAGGGCTTTTACTCGCCATGCTACTGTGGCGCCCCTGTGACCAGGTGGCCACAAGAGGGAAGTGCAGCCAGGTAAGCAAGGTTGCAAAACACACCCACACCACACAGGCAGCGACCCTACGTCTAGGACTCTAGGATGGGCAAGTGCTGGCGGGTGTAGCACAGTGAATGGAACGTAGGAGGACACTGACTAAGTGGCTGGAGTGACCTAAACAAGACCTAGGAGCAGAAGGAGACAGAAGTTAGTTGGAGGCGGAAGAGTTAGAGTGAACAGAGAGACTTCCCAGACAGTTTCGGGCTCCCTGGAGATGCAAAATCCTGAGAGGCACAGACCCCTGGAGAGAAAGCCTACTTCACAGCCTAGAAGCGACGGGAAGGGGAAAATCTGAAAGACACCCCACAGCTAAGGAAGGTGGGAGGACAAGGGCCCGGCAGCGTGATAGACCCTTACTGTGCGGAGGAACCCTTAGCACAGTGACAGAAAGTAGGTGCCTGGTGTGCCCAAATATCTGAACCTGGGACACTGGAGGGCTAGGCCGACACCAGACAACTGGTACTGAAGAGGTGACCGGGGATTCTATACCCTAATCAAGAGACACACCTGTGTGGGGCAGAGACTTTATGTGCCTAAATGTCCACCACGGACTAGGAACAGAGCCGTCACACTAGGACTGGTGACCCTGACTGCAAGGGAAATATATTCACCCGTGAGTCCGCGACAACCAGACCGAATCCGTGGGTGAGGTACTGTGTAACACTGAGAAAAGGGCCTGAAAGGACTTTGAGGGAGCAACACAGAAAAGCTACCTGAGCTGCACAGTTTGAGTAACCCGGAGTAGTGCTGAAGTGTTTAAGTGTAACTTGTGCAAACTGTGAAACTGCTGTGGAAAGATCAAGTAAAGTACCCAGTAAGCTCACACTTGCCTGAGACTGTTTACTTGCAGCGACACAGAAAAGTCCCACCTGAAGAGCCACAGCCTGTCAGCTATGCACACTGACTAGAGAAGCTGCAGCAAAGTAAGTGACTGTGTGAATCATCATCCTTCACAAAGCCCCATCAAAACCATCCCTCCTGCCCTGGGGACACTCCAGCCCTTTCTGAGGAGGGCTTACCATCCATGCTGCCCCAAGTCACCATTCCCAGCAGGAATACGGCAGCGGTGGTTCTACTAACCACATACCCCGGGTGGCGTCACGACAAATCCCTTGTAAATAACCCGTTTTTGGACTGATCCCAGGCCATGGGACCGAGTCACGACTACCGTGATCCCCGAGAGACCGCCACCAGCCTGGTTCCCGAGTACCCCATAGCCTGGGGGTGCATCACTACTCACTATGGTCTTTTTCAGTATGTCTTAGGCGGCCGTCACACGCTTCAGTTTCTTGAACGATATCACTTAAGCAATCTGCGTTTTGATCGCTTAAGCGATATCGTTTGTGCATCGCTGCGTGTAATCAAGTGATTTTACACTGTAAAATCGCTTGATTGTTAGATTGCAGATTTGTGAGCCAGAGCTCATATCAAGCGATAATCGCTTGATCAATCTGCCTCATCGTGGTGTGTGACACCACAATGAACGATCTCCCAGCGGCAGAGCCTATGCTGGGAGATGGTATCTATGGTAAATGTCGGGTTACTAAGTGCCCGCGCGGCGCCTAGTAACCCGATGTGTACCATACTTACCAGCGATCTCGCTGCTCCACATCGCAGGTGAGTCTGTCTGTGTGACAGCTCACCAACGATGTGAACGATATTGTTAGCGATCGCGCGTGCATGTGATCACTAACAATATCGATCACTAAATTGAAGCGTGTGACGGCCGCCTTATTTTTCCTGCTTTACTTCCTGCATATGTGATTGGTAATTGTAAAGCATCAAGCTTTTCTATCTGCCCTTGTTTACTGCAGGGGCATATTGTAGGATTTTTAGCCTCAATAGTAAATCATACACTAATTCGTACTTTACTTATTATAATTTTATTATAATAAATGTAATAAACTTATCATAATTATGAAGCCAAGTAGAAGAGATAAAAAGAGAACAGGGGGCATTTTTGGGTAATGCCTGGTGGTCCAGTAGAAACTTTAGTAGCTGGATGTGAACTAACCTGATCGGGTTGCTTCTGGTGTGTAGCACAGACCCCGTGATCTGCTGGGCTGGTTGCTGGAATTAGCGGCCATAACCTCAAACGCAGGCTCCACACTGTAGCCTCATGTGGCTCCCGCCACCCTCTCCTCAGAGAGGCATGTAATGGCCGAAATGTGGGAAAATTAATGTGGTTAGATTAGGGTGCTGAGTACTGCAAGGGAGTAGTGGCTAAGCATCCGCCTGCGCATAGATCACATATGGGAGTGAATGGGTGTGCACGGTCCTGCGTTGTCAAGCGCAGCACCGTGAGCTCCCATTATAAAGATAGGAGCTGGCGGCCGCTGCGCACACATTGCGGACCCCTCCGCAGAACGCTGCGGAGGGGAGCGCTAATGTGAAGGCAGCCTAAATTAGTTAAAACAAACCTCTTTATTCTACACTCACAAATAATTTCGTTAGCAACTCACTTTCATCAGATTACCTGAACCGTGATGAAGGCGGGTTGCTACCAAAGTGCATTGTGATTTTAGAACAAAGAGGTTTGTTTAAACTAATTTAACCACTACCCCCTTGCTGTACCTAGCACCCCAGTCTAACCACAATAATTTTCCTACACTTCTGAAGCCAGGTACACACTCCCCGCTTTCGAGGCGCACTGCACATGTCTGGAAGCGAAGAAGGCTTATATCCAGAAAGAAGCCAAAGATCATTTGCTGACTCACTGGAAGACATATCTGTAAGCATGGCTGTTTCTACAGCCCCACTGCTTCCGGATATATGCAGTGCACCTCTGAAACCAGAGAGCATATTTCTTGCTTCAGAGGTGCACTGACATGCAGGATAGAAAGTCACAAGCATGTGCGAGATTTGCAGTAGGATAGCGATGACACTAACCCTTGCAAATCATGGAACCTGATAACATGGTGAGTGGGATGATTAATCTGGGAAAACAAACACCCCTTTAGTAGCTTGAAGATTATTTGCATATTTAAAACACATTTTGAATATACTTTTTGACACATCTGGTAATGTGTTATCGAGTATTAAGGGCTTGTTAAGCCGTATATTTAAAAATTTATATACAAATGCTGGTGGTATGGAGGATATGGGGGAGCTGTCAGGTTCTCTTTAAAAATAAAATGTAACTGGTCACTATGGGCAACTAATCTACTTTTCCTGTGCATTATCACCTCCATTATTTCAGCAATGTTATTTACACATTTGTCGCACATATTCATAATCTAAAGATATTAATTTTTTTCAGAACAGGGGTGTGTGGTGAGGGCTCCAATACTCCCCCTACATGCAGCCCCTACTATATGCCTACTATACGATTTCATTCCTCCTAATCCCTCCTACTACTATGGGTCCTTGCTTGGGGTGCCCACAGTATGCCTGCTGGATACCCACGTGAGGATCGCATCACAATCCTTTGCATCTCTCCTGAGCTGAGAATGACTAACAGCTGTATGGACAACTCTGTCATTTTCAGCTCAGGATGTGATGTAGTCCTCACGTTGGTACTACTGGAAATCCAACAGGCATAAAGTATGGTCTCCCCTTGCAGGAATTACAGTTATGGGTAGGATTAGGAGGAGAAAGTTAGAAAAATGAAAAATACACTTAGCTTACTGCATAATGGAATAAAATATAACATTTTTAAAATATATTTAAAAAAAAGGAGGGTCCCGATAAAGTAAGATCACTCATCATTGGTTATGGGGCTCATATGCATTGGCCAATACATTAGCTAAGCATCTCCTTTTTCAAATATACCTACATCAGTTATACAATATCAAATGTTCTTCATTCTTTTATGCAGTAAGGGTAGGTTATCATATTGTTTTTGCTGTCCGTTAAAATGGAAATGTTAATAGTTTCTGTTGTAACGAAGGGCAAAAGGGAAATTTTGAGTCATTATATAGCACATAAGTTTTTGATACTTCAAAAACGTATGTGCTGCATGAGATAGATAGATAGATAGATAGATAGGATAGAAAGAGATAGGATAGATAGATAGATAGATAGATAGATAGATAGATAGATAGATAGATAGATAGATAGAATAGAAAGAGATATGATAGATAGAAATATAGATGCAGGAAAAGCATTACCAGCCTCCCTGCTCTGTGTCCCCGTTCTGTCTGCTGCTTCCTGCTGCTGCCAGGCCGCTAGGTGAATATTCATGAGCATAATGAGTGGTAACAGAAGTAGCAGAGAGAGCAGGGAGACAGAGCAGGGACACTGGTAATGTATTTCTAACATCTCTATTTCCATCTAGCCCATCTTTTTCTATTCTATTCATCTATTCCAAACGTGAAATAACACAATGCTGCAGATTTGCGCAAATTTGTAGCATTGCGTTATATTGCGTTTGTATCCTAAAGGACTGAAAAATGCTGCACTCCGCATTTGCCTGTGCATTTCAACAAACGCATACTTGCAAACTCATACCTATTTTGGCATGGTTAGTATGCGATTGTTGAATGGGGAAGCCTATAGATGTGCTAACGCACCTGTAACATTGCATTTGTGCTGCTATCAAACAGATTCGTTAAATGAATAGCACAAACGCAATGTGAACCCACCATAAGCTAAGGCTATGTTAACACTTAGCATAATTCCCGCATATTCATGCTTTTTGGCGCTTGCATAAATGCAGTAAAACACAAATATGGAAATGCATTCCAGAAAAAGCTATGGCTTTTGCTGCAATGTGTTCACACACGCCTATTTTTGCGGACGCGCTTTTACTGCAAATGCGCGTCCTCAAAAAGAATAGACATGTCGATTCCTTGCGCCTTTTTCAGTGTGCTTCTTTTCATAGGCTGGGGTCACACTTGTGTTTTTTTCATGAGTTTTTGGAGACCTGCATTTTGTAAAAAACATGTAAAAACGCACCCATAGGCCCCCATGTTAAAAAACGCATACCCTAATAGCAAAAACGCATGTCTAAATAGCAAAATTGCATGTGTGACAGTACCATGCGTCTTTGTGTGCGTTTTTGCTATTATGTGATTAGCTGACATCAAAAACGCATGGTACATTAGTACCATCCAAAAACGCATGCGTTTTCCATAGGAGCCCATGTTAAAAAAAAGCATGCGTTTTTTTAACATGGGCTTCTATGGAAAACGCATGCATTTTTGGATGGTACTAAATGGTACTAATGTACCATGCGTTTTTGCATGCGTTTTCCATAGGGGCCCATGTTAAAAAAAACGCACGCGTTTTCTAAAAAACGCATGCGTTTTTAAAACAGCACCAAAAAACTCTGCTTGCACTATTTTTTGGTGTGGACTTAAAAACGCATGCAAAAACGCAGGGTGCCATCAGACACCTTAAAAAACTCATGCTGACATGGAAAAACGCATGCAAAAACGCATGAGTTTTTTTAAGTCACCAAAGAAACTCATGCCAAGTGTGACCCCAGCCTTACTCTACACTATAAAATGGGCTCGAGAAAAGTGCACTGAAAAAAGTGTGTCAATGCAGTCATGCTTTTTTACACCGTACGTGCGCAAAAAAGCGCCACCGCAAAAATACATGGGAATTACGCCGTGTGTTAATGTTGCCTTAGGCTAAGGTCACACTTGAGCCCTGGATGCATTAAAAGCATCAGTTTTTCAACTTAGGCTGGGGTCACACTTGCGGCAGATATTTGAATTCCTGATCCGGTTTTGAGCTGTCAAAAAGCTCAAAACCGGATCAGGAACACGCTGCCCATAGGAGACCATTATGTTAACCGGATTGCACTACATGAAATCCGGTTAACGGCTCCGGATTTGCAGCCTGCATGATTCTTCATACAGTTTTCGCAGCAGTTACTCTGCTGCAGCCTTTTTGTTATAATGGGCTCCTATGGGAGCCCATGCAGCTATGTGAATGCCTGCGGAAACCGGCGGCTTTGTTCATCTCTGCTGCCGCAGGGATGAACGAAGGGTTAAATAATATGAAACCAAGTGGGCAACATGTCTCTAGGGGTGTCCACCCCCCCTAGGGACATGCTGTCCACACAGGACGGCATGTCAGGGGTTAACTTAACTGTTATCCCCATCACCGCTATTGTCGGCTTTCTTCTATTCATTCTATTTAATCAGCACCAGTAGCTTACGCAATTTGCGTAAGAATTTTACAGTACAGCATCCTCAATGAGGAGCTGTCTGTGGTGCTTACGCAATTTGCGTAGAATACTGGCTGCTCTTCAGGGTCCAGATCTAATGTACAGTAGTTCCATGGGTGTGCTGAGTGACATCTGTGGTCCATACTGGAAATGAGGAAACAAAAGATCAATAGGGTCTTGTCCTTTATTAACAATGCGAAAAAGGCTGCAAATTTAACTGCTCACCTGATCTGGTTGTGAGACCCACATTTAGTATATGCAAATAGTACAGCTGCCGCAGGATACACGCTCCATGGTTTCACTGTGGCAGTCAATATAAATCCTAAAAATGTTTTTTTTCGATCCGCACAAGCCGTATGTTGAAAAGGACCACAAAGGATCAAGGGGTAATGGTGCTTTATTCAAAGCGTCCATAGACACATAATCTACTTATGCCCAGGTTATTGAAAACTGCCCTGGTAGAAGGAGCAAAATTGAACTGGAGCAATGAAATATTGGCGTTCACATAGCTAAATACAATCATAAATCCATCTTGGCAAAGGTTTTTGAGTCTTTCTTCCCTTGGAACTTCCCCTCATGAAGTACGGCTGGGGTCACAGTTGGCATGAGTTTTTTTAGTGACTCATGCGTTTTTTCATGCATTTTTCCATTTCTGCATGCGTTTTTTAAGGTGTGTGATGGCTCCCTGCGTTTTTGGCTGCGTTTTTAAATCCGCACCAAAAATAGTGCATGTACTATTTTTTGGTGCATTTTGAAAAATGCATGCGCTTTTGTAGAAAATGCATGCGTATTTATAACATGTTCTCCTATGGAAAACGCATGCGTTTTTGGATGGTACTAATTGTACATGCGTTTTTGCATGCGTTTCCCATAGGGCCCCATTTTAAAAAACGTATTGTACTGTCACACATGCGTTTTTGCTATTAGGGCATGTGTTTTTTAACAATGGGGGCCTATGGGTGCGTTTTTTACATGCGTTTTTGAAAACGCAGGTCTCCAAAAACGCTTGTGAAAAATGCAACTGTGACCCTAGCCTACTAGTAGTTTTACATCTATTCTGAAGTCCTCACGAGATAAACTCCTAGACATTTAAAATGTCAAAGGCGGAGAGATCCTCTTCCTGAGACAATGTTGCTTCAGGGGCATAAACCTAAAGAGATATCATCTAATGTAGTTTTCCTGATTATGGGTATTTTGACTCGAAGGGGGGAAGAAACCTTAGATTGACTGAGTATCCTGAGTATATACAGTGTAGAGTTTTTTAGAGGACAAAGCCTGCAGCTTGCTCATCTTTCTTGATAAGGTAACAGCTAGCAAGAGTATTGTCTTAAGGGTTAGGAACCTCCACTCCAGAGTTCAGGGATTCAAAGAGCCTCCAGCCATCTGAGTACTAATTGAGACCCACCAGCTAACTGGTCTTACACTGGAGTCACACACATCAATATCGCCTGCACGATCTCGGCTGCACGTGACGTTGCAGCGATATTGACGCGTGTGACATACTGAATCAACCAGCGATAAATCGCTGGTTGATGATCGCCAGGTTTTAGATCCTGCTCTAAAACCTGGCGATTGTCGCCCGGTGGACACGCAGCATCGCTGCGTGTGACACCGGGAGTAGCGATATTCCAGCTCCCAGCGCCTCTCACAAGCGCTGGGAGCTGGTATCCAAGGTAAACTGCGGGTATCTAGGCAGCGCGCGCTGCCTAGATACCCGACGTGTACCTTAGTTACCAGCCTCCTCCCGCTTCCAGCAGGCTGGCAGCGGGAGCAAGACATCGTGGAAACGATATTTAAATCGTTTCCATGATGTCTCTGGTCAATTGATCGCTGGTGAGTCTGTCTGTGTGACAGCTCACCAGCGATCAGCCGTCAATGTCGTCAGCAATCATCTCACTGACGACATTGACGCATGTGACTCCCCCTTTAGAGATTCAAGGCCTGAACCCAGAAATATACTTTAGATAATCCTTATTCTCCTGCGACTCTGTAACTCTGATGCTATTAGCCTTAGGATCTCGGTAAAAATCATCCTTTAAGAACTCCAAGATCTGTGGGATGGAAGGATCTTTTGTGTCAATGAACCAAGCAAGGAAGATTCTCTTTGTATGTGCGTAGGTCATGTTAGTTGCTTGACTCCTAGATAGAGGTGGTATAACCAATACCCTGTTCAAAAAAAACATTGGTTTTCAGTAAGGGCAGTCAGCCTCCAGACCATCAGACTGAATTTTCAAACTCTGACCTGGATCCTCATTATATGCTGACATGGATCCACTATATATATTCATAGGACCTGTTGGTTGCTTCACACCTAGAGTGAACTAGCGTAACCAACACCCTGTTCAAAAAATCCCTGGTTCTCAGTAATGGTCCATTTACACGCCGCTACCAAAAGGTAGAAACCGGCAGGTGTCGGAGACAATTGTACCTTTTACCTTCAAAACACCACGCAGTGGCGTTGTGTAATTCAGGTTGTTGTTCCCTGTCTCTTTGGAAACCTGTCTTTCAGGCGTGCTCAATAACATGCAGGTATAAACCCTATGGTAGCGGCGTGTAATCGGGGCACAGGTACGGTGTTTGAGCTCCCTGGGGAGTGCTTGAGCGTCATGTATACCACGCCCCATCAGCTATCATTGGGGGGGCTACAGTGTACCCATTGGCTGTCCCTGCACAGGGCGGCATATTTAACGATCTGACCAGTCACAATAGACAGCTGCTATAGCGTCATGTATTAGGCAGCCTCCCTGCGCTGGCCAATCATGATGTTATTGCATTGTCAAATCAACGTACGAGCATCGCGTAACACAGAACTTCGTCACTCCTACGTCGTTACGGCGCACAATATGTACGCCCATATTCCCTTGTGGTAGCGGCGTGTAAATCAGGGACGGTGTTCCACAGAAGGTTACCTGCGGCACCCGTCGGCACTTCCGGGGAACACAAATACCTTCTGTGGAGCACCTTGTAGCGGCGTGTATTTGCGGTATCAGGTACCGTTAGCAACCGTTGCAAACGCGCGCGTGCACGTGCGGTGCCTACCTGTCGCTACCTTCGGTAGTGGCGTGTAAAGGTACCATAAGGGTGGTCCCTCCATGTATGTGCATAGGACCTGTTGGTTGTTTCACTCACTGCTTACGTAAGCAACACCTTGTTCGGAAAAACCTTTGGTTCTCAGCAAGGGTGGTCAGCCTCCAACTGTAAGACTGAGTTCACATATGACCTGTTGGTTGCTTCATTACTAGTGTCAGCTTGAACAACCAACACCCTGTTGGAAAAACCCTTGGTCCTCAGTAAGGGTAGCCTCAGACCCTTCATAAGGTCATTGACCTTGTTCTCCTCAATAAAGGCCCTGGGCGCTTTAGAGATGGAGGTAGCTCAGCCATTTTTCCTTTTTGCACATTTACCACAGGAGGAAACACCTAGTCTTAAGCTGAGAGTCATTCATGGGAGAGTGTGTTTACCGCATGCGTAAGGGCGCTGACGTTGAACCGGTCCTAGGATTGGGCTATACTAGAGGGGAACTTTCCAGAAACTAACCCAGGCTCATACACTCCTAGAGTCGGTGACCTCTTGCTGTGGCACCCCTGCTGGGGATTGCCACAGGACCCATCAGGTGCAAAGAGGGTTTTACACTTTGGTACTCACAGCACACAACATCTACCACCCCAGACCTGGAGGGGGAGCTCTACTGGCTGCCTTAAGCCAGATCCCCTATAAAAGATCCAGGCCTGAGGGGAGGAGTCAGTTATGCAGTTAGACAGTGAGGCTGCTCTGAGCAGTGAAGAGAGCAGGAAGTCCAGTGAAGCAGCCTAGAGAAGGTGCTGGAAAGACCCGGTTGCTGAGCAATGCAAGGCTCAAAACCAAGGGATACTGACTCGCGGTGGAGCACCCCAGAGAGAGGGATGGAGGCCACTGCAGGAGTAAGGAAAAAGGACAAGGGACCATATATATGATCCCTTTGCTCACCCGTACCCTGGGTCAGTCCGAGCCTGCAGGAGAAACACTGAAGCAGGAAAAACCTGGAGAAACCAGGAGGATCTATTCCCCTGAGGTATTAACTTATTAGAGACACTCAAACCTGACCTCGCACAGGACCAGGGGCCCAAGAGGAGTATAGGGACCCCACAGAAGGCCTCATTGTCGGTTAAAGAGTAAAGCCCTGAGAGGGAGGAAAGCGGTGAGTTCAGCAATAGGCAGGACTTACCCCAAACCACCGTACACAGTAGCAGAGAAGGTCTCACAACTCTCAAGGTGAAAATCCCAATTTGCATCGAGAACCTGGTTCCCTCTTGGACTGTACCTGTTACCGGACATCAGTAAAAATGTACTGAAACAAAGACTATTGTGTGTGTGAGTCTGCTTCCCCGTCGTTGCCCACAGCATCTCCTGCAAGCTGCTACTACAACTCCCCTCATCCACTCTCGCTGCCCTGAGGTAAAGCTCTACCTGTGGGGAGCTGCACCACCATCACCTCAGCGGCTGGCCCCAGCACTGGTATTGACCATTACCAGGAACCACAGGTGGCGTCACGACACTACTACCCCCATCCTCATCACCATTCCCCCTAATCCCCGCCACTGAGGGTCCAGGGCATGGATCCGGGAACCAACCAGCCGTGATTCCTTATTGCAGCAGCCGTCCTATCCCGGGATCCGAGTACCCCCTACCCTGTCGACCGCCTCAGTTTGACTTCTGTAAACAGGATTGAACCAACCTGGTAATACTAGCTAAAGTGCACCTAAAGAATTTATTGACTGTTTATGTACTTTAAAATTGGGCCGACATTACTCCACCATAGAAATTGTACTGCGTCACAGCGCGGGCGGAAAAGAGCAGGAAGATAAGCCCCGCCCCTTCACCCTGCCGGAGATCAGCGAAGCGCAGTTCCCAGTTCTGGAAATACCCAAGGTGCTCCATTCCCCTGCAGAGCCACCGATGACTGGAAAAGTTTGTTTTTACCTCACCGGCTGGCAGTGATTAATTAAGGGGGCCCCATCATGAGTGACTTGGACAACGCCCAGGTCCCTGACAGAGGGGATGCCCGGAATGCAGCACCCGGAGCAGTGGCCCCGATAATGCCGATAGCTTTGCCGTACATACCGGGCGCAAAATGGTTGCCAACATATGAAGGTAAGCCCAGTACCTTAGCTGCCTTTAAGCAAAAGATGTGTGCAGTGCTGGACATGTATGCTATGACAGAGAAGCAGCGCGCTGCCGTTGTGCTGGGACAATTAACAGGCGCAGCAGAGCTAGAGGTTGAGTCTTGGAGTGATGCTGACAGAGACTCTGCAGCTAAAGTGTTTGACAAGCTCAAAGCTGCTTTTGAGAAACGCACACAGTCTGAGTTGAGGATGCTGTTCTACCAGTGCAAACAAAGATCACAGGATACCATCAGAGACTTTGCCCTGAGTTTACAAGGGGCACTCCAGTCCTTAAAACAGATAGACCTGGCAAGTGTACTGGAAGAAGATAAAATGCTTGTAGAACAGTTCATGGAAAGATTGAGGTCAGACTACCACTGCCAGCAGGTACACATGTGGGTCTTGGATCATCCAAATGTGAACTTTAATTATTTAAAAGACCGTGCTACGACTCTCAGTGCCTGCAGAGCCTGCAGCCCAAACCTGGCAGGTTAACACCTCTCCCATAGACTTTGAACCCAACCCCAAAGTCCCTGCAAAAGCAGCAAGCAAGCTGTAGCATCCAACCCTGTTGATGACTTGCGCAATCAGGTGCAACAGCTGACTAAAAACATGGACTATGTCCTAAAACTCTTGCAATCTAGGCCGGGGCACCACCACCAAGCCAAATCCAGCTAGCTGATTGCCCTGAGGATGTCCCATGGAGGAGGAGGAAGCCCAAGTCGCCAGGAAGGGGACTAAGGCACCATTCCAACGTAGAACCATGTAGCCCATGGAGGCGACCAACAACTTGCCCGATCAGCGGACCAGCGCACCATTCCAACGCAGAGCCAGGGACTACACGGATTCTTCAGGACAACCCATCTGTCTATGATGCCACAAACCAGGCCACTTTGCAAGAGGATGTCCTTTAAACCCGAGATTCCTGGGTCGGAGGGCCAGCCCCCAGGAGTAGAATGTTTGGGCCCATATGACTGGCGTAATCGGGACGTGGGAGGCCGTCTGTACCTCAACATTACGCTGGAAGGAATCCCCATGTCGGCCCTACTAGACACCAGGTCACAGGTTACCACCATCCCACGTATCCTTTATGAACGATTTTGGTCTGATACTGATCTTAGACCCCCAGACCCCAATTTTATAATTATTGCTGCTAATGGACAACCACAGACTCAGGTGGGTTTCAGAGAAGTGACAATAAAGTTGGGGAGGGTGGAGTTAAAAGGTCAAGGGTAGGGATGGGCGAATCTACTTGCTAGGACTCGTTACTCGGCGAGTAGTAAGGGACTCGCAGTACTCGATACTCTGCGAGTTTCCCAGCGTTTACTCGCACGAGTCCAATGCAAATCATTGGCAAACGCTGACAAAACTAGGATTGCCATTGTTTGCATTAGACTCGGCTACTGTGCCATTGATAGCAGGGAAACTCGCAAATAACTGCTGTTACATTGCGAGCCGAGTCCAGCTGTCTTCTCTGTGCAGCTCCAGGTTCTTAGAGCCCGCCTGCTCACAGAGATGATGTAGCAGTGCTGAGATTGTTCTCAGTCTGCTCATTCCCTGTGCATAGACATCTATATCTATGCACAGGGGATGTAGCAGAGAGGACATCGCGTTTTGGACTACGTTGGACGGAAGAGGATTTTTTTAATTAAAGATGGAGTCCCTAATGGCTTTTTTTTATTTCAAATAAAAATTTTTCTCTGTGTTTTTTTAACCCTTTATTGGAGATTCTTAGTGGCTGGGTCAAACGTGGCCTGACATTAAGAATCTCGGGCTTAATACCAGCTTGTATAACAAAGCTGGTATTAACCCCTTTATTACCCAGCGTGCCACCGCCACCAGGGCCGCTGGAAGAGCGGGGTTCAGCGCCAGAGGATGGCGCTTCAATGAACGCGCCATCTTCTGGGGTGGCTGCAGGCTGCAATTTGCAGCGGGGGTGCCCAGAAAGCTTGGGCATCCCTGCGCTGCGGATTCCAGCCCCCAGCTGCTTAGCTGTACCTGGCTAGACATAGAAATTGCGCGGAGCCCCACGCATTTTTTTTTATTATTTCATTGAAGCGCCATCCTCTGGCGCTGAACCCCGCTCTTCCAGCGGCCCTGGTGGCGGTGGCACGCTGGGTAATAAAGAGGTTAGGGCCAGCTTTGTATTATCAGCTGGCCCTAAGCCCGAAATTTATGGCGGTCACGCCAATATTAGACATGACCGCCATGAATTTCTATTAAATTGTTTTAAAAAAAACACAACACAGAGAAAAATTTTTATTAGAAATAAAAAAAAAAGCCATTAGAGACTCCATCTTTAATTAAAAAAATCCTCTTCCGTCCGACGCAGTCCAAAGCGCGATGTCCTCTCTGCTACATCCCCTGTGCATAGATATAGATGTCTATGCACAGAGAATGAGCAGACTGAGAACAATCTCAGCACTGCTACATCAGGCAGCAGGCAGGCTCTAGGACCCTGGAGCTGTGGCAGCCAGCACACTGAGCAGACAGGACTCTTATCTGTGCGAGTTTCCCAGCGATTACAGTTGCAAAGTAAACGAGTCCAATGCAAATAAATGACAAAACTAGGATTGCTTCAGGCTGAAGCTTCCGAGACACATCTGCGATTTGTAAATCTCACACTACTCGCTATTACTCGCTTCCCCATTCAATAACATTGGACTCGCTAGACTCGCAACGAGTAGCGAGTCCTGTGCTCGGACTCGCTAGAGTCAAGCGATTTCCGAGTAATTTAGGATTCGCCCATCACTAGTCAAGGGTTATGTGTGGTAGAAGATAATCCAGATGAAAAATGCCCCTACATGATAATTGGTACTAATGTCATTGAAAACTACCTTGGAGAAGTGTTGTTTTTACTCCAACAGATTTCTGTGACTGCTGGCTATGGGTGGAGGAGAGTCCTTGAAAGAGAAATCTGTGCCCTCATCCACAAGCAACAGGTAGATCTGTGTGGGGGAGAGATTGGCAGTGTGCGGGTAACAGACCCGTTTCCCATTGTGTTACCACCAAAAAGTGAAATGATGATATGGTGTCGAGCAGCTTTAGGTCTCAGAGGAAAGGAATACCAGGCAGTTGTAGTGCCGGGATATTCAGAGCACAGACCTACTCTACTGACAGCCAGAGGGATGTACGCAAGGGAAGAGTACCGATCCATGTATTAAATTGTGATGAAGGGGAAGCAAAACTACCCCGGTATGCTACTGTAGCAAAGCTGTACACTGTCTGTAACAACAACATACAGGCAGTAGAGCCCATTTTCCTGTCAAACGAGGCGGAGGATAACAACTCCAAGGGTCAGCTGGAGAAGTGCTGTCAGCAGTTGCATGTAGGGACTGATGCCACCCCTTCCCACCAGAAGCACGGAGTCTACCGGGTAGCACAAGAATTCGAACAGATATTCAGTAAGCATCCATTAGAATTTGGGAGGATTAAAGGGGTACACAATCGCATACCCACAGGAGATCACCCCCAATTAGAGTGAGACACAGACCCATTCCACCAAATCACTACCAGCATGCCAAAGAGATGCTGCGGGACATGAAGGAAGCCGGGGTTATAAGAGATAGCTGTAGTCCCTGGGCAGCTCCCTTAGTCCTAGTCAGAAAGAAGGATGGATCAATGAGGATGTGTGTGGATTACAGGGAAATCAATAAGATCACTCATAAAGATGCTTACCCGTTACCCCGAATAGAGGAGTCTCTTGCTGCATTAAAGACTGCTAATTATTTCTCCACATTAGATCTCACTAGTGGGTATTGTCAGGTCTCCGTTGCAGAAGAAGATCGAGAGAAGACTGCAGTCACAACACCAATGGGCCTATGCAAATTCAACAGCATGCCATTCGGGTTATGCAATGCACCAGGAACATTTCAAAGATTTATGCAATGTTGCCTGGGACACCGGAACTTCGAGACGGTGCTGTTATACCTGGACGACGTTATCGTGTATTCCAAGACCTACGAAGAATATCTGGAACACCTGGCGGAGGTATTTACAGCTTTAGCAAAGTGCAGGATGAAGTTTAAACCATCTAAATGTCACCTGCTGAAACCTAAGGTCCAATACCTCGGGCCTGTGGTCAGCGCACATTGAGTAGCACCAGACCCGGTAGAGGCCCCTGCAGTACCTAGGACTCCTACGCCGAAGCACGTGTAGTAAATGTTTTGTTGTGTAGCGTTGAACTTTTAAGCCTACAGAGACTTTACCTGTTTTGACTTTTTGGAACTTGCTTTTTATTTTTTAAAAATGGACCATAGCCACAGGACTGGTGGTGGCAAAAATACTTTAAACAGCCTGCAGCGGATGGCCTAGCACTGTATGGACTGGTTATCCGTTTTCCCATTTTTCCCCTGGTTTTTGTAATTTTTATTTGAGACTCTGTTCAAATTTAAATGTAAATAATTATGTTATGTTCATGAAAAATGTTTCAGTCCTGGAGGACTGAAGTTAACTAGGGGGAATGTGGCATCCCTGCTGGGGATTTCCACAGGACCCATCAGGTGCAAAGAGGGATTTACACTTTGGTACCCACAGCACACAACATCTACCACCCCAGACCTGGAGGGGGAGCTCTACTGGCTGCCTTAAGCCAGATCCTCTATAAAAGATCCAGGCCTGAGGGGAGGAGTCAGTTATGCAGTTAGGCCAGTGATGGCGAACTCCAGGCCTCGAGTGCCACCAACAGTGCAGGTTTTCAGGATTTCCTTAGTATTGCACAGAGGTTGGAATCATCACCAGTGCAGGTGATTATATTATCACCTGTGCAATATAAGGAAATCCTGAAAACCTGCACTGTTGGTGGCACTCGAGGCCTGGAGTTCGCCATCACTGAGTTAGGCAGTGAAGCTGCTCTGAGCATTGAAGAGAGCAGGAAGTCCAGTGAAGCAGCCTAGAGAAGGTGCTGGAAAGACCCAGTTGCTGGGCAACACAAGGCCCAGAACCAAGGGACACTGACCCGCTGGGGAGCACCCCAGAGAGAGGGACAGAGGCCAGTGTAGGAGTAAAGAAAAAGGACAAGGGACCGTATAGAATATCCCTTTAGCTCACCCGGACACCAGATTTCGACCCTGCAGGAGAAACACTGAAGCAGGAAAAGCCCGGAGAAACCAGGAGGATCTATTCCCCTGAGGTACTAACTTATTAGAGACTCTCAAATCTGACCAAGCACAGGACCAGGGGCCCAAGAGGAGTATAGGGACCTCACAGAAGGCCCTCATTGTTGGTTAAAGAGTAAAACCCTGAGAGGGAGGAAAGCGGTGAGTTTAGCTATAGGCAGGACTTACCCCAAACCACCGTACACAATAAAGGAAGAGGTCTCACAACTCTCAAAGTGAAAATCCCAATTTGCACTAGAACCTAATTCACTCTTAGACTGTACCTGTTACCGGACTTCAGTAAAAATGTACTGAAACAAAGACTACTATTTGTGTGTGAGTCTGCTTCCCCGTCACTGCCCATAGTGTCTCCCGCAAGCCTCTACTACAACTCCCCTCATCCACCCTCGCTGCCCTGAGGTAAAGCTCCGCCTGTGAGGAGCTGTACTACACTGAGCTGCACCACCACCACCGCATCGGCTGGCCGCAGCGCTGGTATCCACTGTAACCAGGAACCACAGGTGGCATGGTAAAGGGGGAGGGAGGCGAGAAAAAAATGACCCGCATTGGTAAGGGACAAAGTAAAAAATGGTGATCTCAGAGAGGCACCCCCTCTTTATACTGTGGGGAGGCACGGGTAGGAATCTGCCAAACATATTTAAAGTTCTGCTTTGTCCAACATATTGTGCTGCTGTTGATGAAGGGGAATGCCCCTTTGGCTGTTATGACCAGCTGCAAACTCGATGCATAATTAAATACCAGCTGAAAATGTTTAGCCAACTCCTCATGGGTAATGGCCTCCAGTTCACTAATAATCTTGAGTTTCCATGATGCAACTTCCTTTTTTACATCCCATCACTGTTTTTTGGTGGGTTAAAATCAGGCACCTACGACGGTACATTCATAATCTTCTCGGACTTCTATTTAAACCAGACTGTGGTGGACTTGGTATCCTTTAGATTATTGTTGTATTGGAAGGTCCAAAGACCATCAGATGGGTCTTCAAAGTATATGTGTATCTACCGTTCCTTTGCAAACCTATGCATCTCCAAGGTAACAGCTGTAGTAAAAATACCTTATACTCGATTCATCAAAGATTTTATGTTTTGGTGTAGACACTTTAAAATGTTGCAAACGTATTGTGTAACTTGAAGTTTCAAAGGAAAAAATTTACTTTTGACATTTGCACTCTACTTTTGGTAGCTGCACCATGAAAGTGGAGCTGAGGAGGAGCCTGGATGGAATAGGACTCATTCTACAAATTCCATGTTCTTAACTAAAGTAACATCCCCTGGGAGGTGCACAAAGGCACACACCATTCATAAGATGTACCAAATTCATTAACTGGCATGTACAGTAACTCTTAATGAATTTAGTGCACCTTATTCCTTCATACCTCTCATTAAGACTGTCATACAAAACACCAGTCTTAATGAAACGGGGCCTTTGAGTTTTTTTCCAGCTCAATACAAATGTTTGTTATTGTAGTAGTTATTGTATTTACTGATAACAAGCAAACTTAATGTACTTTGATCCAGCAGTCATGCTTCTGTTCATCTGTACTTTATGCTAAAGTTCATGCGGTTGGTTTGAAACAAATGGGGACAGAGAGATTGAGTATGTATGCTGTCACACGTGTGAGATATGTCTGAGGGATGTGAGCAAGCTCTAAGTACAAGCAATGCTAGTTTACTTGCTATCCTCTTCCCCCATGTTAATACCAGCCACATCTATTCAGTCTAGGAAGAATGATGCAATGTTTGTATTTTAGCTGGTTGATTTACAGTACCTTTATGTGATGAGGTTGAGAAATCAGAGAGATGATTAGATGAGGATTGTAAAATTGAGGTTGAAGATAGAATTAAAAAGAGGATACAGCTTTCAGTCGTTATGTACACATTAACAAAATGGCACTGACACTAGAAGGAAGAAGTGAGGGAAGATTGGAACAAGATAGGAGGGGCTAAAGAGAGAAAGGTATTATGGGAAAATACATACAATTCTGTAAAAATATTGGAATCTAAGAGTCCTCAGTGGTTAATACCTTTTAATGGCTAACTGAAAAGACAGTAAACATAGCAAACTTTCAAGACACTGTGGCCCATTCGTGAATGAGTATAAGACTGGCATCACCATAGACGTAGGTGCAGGCAGAAAATAATAATATACTTACAGAGAGTTATCTGCTACGACACTACTAGTAATGTAAATCAATAAGTGGCACTAGAGAAAAGAGGATCAAATGGTATAGTGCATATGTGTAATGCAGAAACTGTCCTGTGCTAAATTTGAAAATCGGAGATCTTAGTTTCGATAGTGGCCACTAAAGATTAAGCCTGGCATCAACTTCTAGGAGCCTCCACTGCCAGGTCCTGACACTATGCCCTAGTGAAATTGTGAAATGTGTATAGGCTTATATGTCCATGGATGTGATTAAAAACAATGATCAGGTGTGTGTTAGGACCTCACAATGGTGTCCATGTGTGGCTACCAGACTAAGGAAAGGAGAAAAGGGAAAAAATTATATATAATGGGAGCTCAGTCAAAAATAGACAATATGTGAACGAGTATAAGACTGGCATCACCATAGACGTAGGTGCAGGCAGAAAATAATAATATACTTACAAAGAGTTATCTGCTGTGACACTACTATTTTCATGAGTAATGTAAATCAATAAGTGGCATTAGAGAAAAGAGGATCAAATGGTATAGTGCATATGTGTAATGCAGAAACTGCCCTGTGCTAAATTTGAAAATCAGAGATCTTAGTCTCGATAGTTGCCACTAAAGATTAAGCCTGGCATCCACTTCAAGGAGCCTCCACTGACAGGTCCTGACACTATGCCCAAGTGAAATTGTGAAATGTGTATAGGCTTATATGTCCATGGATGTGATTAAAAACAATGATCAGGTGTGTTAGGACCTCACAATGGTGTCCATGTGTGGCTACCAGACTAAGGAAAGGAGAAAAGGGAAAAATTATATATAATGGGAGCTCAGTCAAAAATAGACAATATATGAATGAGTATAAGACTGGCATCACCATAGACGTAGGTGCAGACATTACTTATGAAAATAGTAGTGTCGCGGCAGATAACTCTCTGTAAATATATTATTATTTTCTGCCTGCACCTACGTCTATGGTGATGCCAGTCTTATACTTATTCACATATTGTCTATTTTTGACTGAGCTCCCATTATATACAGTGCCTACAAGTAGTCTTCAACCCCCTGCAGATTTAGGTGGTTTGATGAGATGCAAATAAGTTAGAGCCTTCAAACTGCAAACGAGAGTAGGATTTATTAACAGAAGCATAAATCTTACAAACCAAAAAGTTATGTTGCTCAGTTGAATTTTAATAAATTTTAAACATAAAAGTGTGGGTCAATTATTATTCAACCCCTAGGTTTAATATTTTGTGGAATAACCCTTGTTTGCAATTACAGCTAATAATCGTATTTTATAAGACCTGATCAGGCCGGCACAGGTCTCTGGAGTTATCTTGGCCCACTCCTCCATGCAGATCTTCTCCAAGTTATCTAGGTTCTTTGGGTGTCTCATGTGGACTTTAATCTTGAGCTCCTTCCACAAGTTTTCAATTGGGTTAAGGTCAGGAGACTGACTAGGCCACTCCATCACCTTGATTTTTTCCCTCTTGAACCAGGCCTTGGTTTTCTTGGCTGTGTGCTTTGGGTCGTTGTCTTGTTGGAAGATGAAATTACGACCCATCTTAAGATCCTTGATGGAGGAGCGGAGGTTCTTGGCCAAAATCTCCAGGTAGGCCGTGCTATCCATCTTCCCATGGATGCGGACCAGATGGCCAGGCCCCTTGGCTGAGAAACAGCCCCACAGCATGATGCTGCCACCACCATGCTTGACTGTAGGGATGGTATTCTTGGGGTCGTATGCAGTGCCATCCAGTCTCCAAACGTCACGTGTGTGGTTGGCACCAAAGATCTCGATCTTGGTCTCATCAGACCATAGAACCTTGAACCAGTCTGTCTCAGAGTCCTCCAAGTGATCATGAGCAAATTGTAGACGAGCCTTGACATGACACTTTGAAAGTAAAGGTACCTTACGGGCTCGTCTGGAAGGGAGACCATTGCGGTGGAGTACGTTACTTATGGTATTGACTGAAACCAATGTTCCCACTGCCATGAGATCTTCCCGGAGCTCCTTCCTTGTTGTCCTTGGGTTAGCCTTGACTCTTCGGTCAAGCCTGGCCTCGGCACGGGAGGAAACTTTCAAAGGCTGTCCAGGCCGTGGAAGGCTAACAGTAGTTCCATAAGCCTTCCACTTCAGGATGATGCTCCCAACAGTGGAGACAGGTAGGCCCAACTCCTTGGAAAGGGTTTTGTACCCCTTGCCAGCCTTGTGACCCTCCACGATCTTGTCTCTGATGGCCTTGGAATGCTCCTTTGTCTTTCCCATGTTGACCATGTATGAGTGCTGTTCACAAGTTTGGGGAGGGTCTTAAATAGTCAGAAAAGGCTGGCAAAAGAGATAATTAATCCACACATGTGAAGCTCATTGTTCTTTGTGCCTGAACTACTTCTTAATACTTTAGGGGGACCAAACAGAATGCTGGAGGTTTGAGGGGTTGAATAATAAATGACCCTCTGAAGTAACTTTTAACGCTTTAAAAAAAAAAGAAAAATTAAAAAAATCTTTTTGGCTGCAGTGCATTTCCCACTTCCACAGATCTACAGTCCAAATGTCACAATGCCAAGTTAATTCTGCATGTGTCAACCAGCTACATCTGCAGGGGGTTGAAGACTACTTGTAGGCACTGTATAATTTTTCCCTTTTCTCCTTTCCTTAGTCTGGTAGCCACACATGGACACCATTGTGAGGTCCTAACACACACCTGATCATTGTTTTTAATCACATCCATGGACATATAAGCCTATACACATTTCACAATTTCACTAGGGCATAGTGTCAGGACCTGGCAGTGGAGGCTCCTTGAAGTGGATGACAGGCTTAATCTTTAGTGGCCACTATCGAGACTAAGATCTCCGATTTTCAAATTTAGCACAGGGCAGTTTCTGCATTACACATATGCACTATACCATTTGATCCTCTTTTCTCTAATGCCACTTATTGATTTACATTACTCATGAAAATAGTAGTGTTGCGGCTGATAACTCTCTTTAACTGTGGCCCATTTGTCAGGCTGATAATGACACAATACTTTTGGCCACAACTGTATATACATAAGCAAAAGAAAAAAGAAAAAAAAATTCAGTGCTTGATGCTGTAGTAAATACGACAGGTGACATGAAGCAGAGTCAGGTTAGGGAGGGGTAGAGGAGCTGGGAAAGAGAAACCAAAATTGTAAGATAAACGAAACAAATTGTATTATAGTTATATGGTTAGTAGCCTGTGGAGACCTGAAAATACTTAAGTGAGTTGTGGAGAGCAATAAATCGAATGGAGACAGTTAGTTCACATAAGAAAAGTCAAAAGTGCATAGTTCTCAAAATGGAGTCTCTTGGAGATGTGAAATCCCCAATTGCCCTATCAATTTATATAACAATGAATGAATCTGTGATGTCCCCAAATGCCCATTCATTTTATATAAAAACCCATGAATCCATGTGAAATATTTAATCCTGTTTTGAATGTGTCAAAGGTCGTTATCAATTTGTATTCCCAAATTCTTCTCTATCTCTGTGATTTGAAGTTGATTTTTAAAATGAGCAGCCTCATATCGGTTTTACTGTGGTCAGGGCTGGAAAAATGTTTTGCTACAGGTAGATTCATACGCTTTTCTTTTATTGAGTGGCAATGAGAATTCATTCTTGCTTTGAATTTTTGCCTGGTCTCCTCTACATATATGCCACCTTTTGGACATTTGTTACATATAATTAAATACACCACATTGCTTGTGGTGCAACTGAAGTTACCTGGGATCTTGTAGTCCTGATCTGTCCCAGGAATCTTTATCTTGTCTGTTGTCATTATAGATGGACAGGTTTTGCATCTGTTCTGGTTGTAGGGAAAGGTTCCTGTTGCTGCTGGAGAGGACAGGGCTCTCCTGACAATGATGTTTATTGTGAAGAAGATTTAACAATCACACACTCCTTGTTTTTTTGATGCAAGGTGATTTTATTTCAAGAGCAACAGAAGCAACGCGTTTCGGTCCACTCTGGACCTTGATCACGCCAGTTGCTGAAAAATTAAAACAATACATACAGTGAATAAAATGTACAAAGAACATGGTAATTATATACATACTAGATGGCGGCCCGATTCTAAAGAATCGGGTATTCTAGCCAATGGTTATTAGGGTATACGGGGGCTCAGTGGTTAGCAGACTATACAGCGGCTGAGTGGTTAGCAGAGTATACGGAGGCTCAGTGGGTCATAGTCTGCTTTAGGGCAGAGTGCAGTGGTTGGGGCCAGAGTGCAGTGGTCGGGGCCAGAGTGCAGTGGTCGGGGCCAGAGTGCAGTGGTTGGGGCCAGAGTGCAGTGGTCGGGGCAAGAGTGCAGTGGTCAGGGGCCCGATGCAATTGCATCGGGAGCTGGGTGAAATGATTTGTGTGTATACAGGCGGGTCAGTGGGTAGCAGAGTATACAGGCGGCTCTGTGGATAGCAGAGTATGATGTGGCGGGAGGCTGGAGGGGTGAGGAGAGGTGGCGCTGGAGGGGTGAGGAGAGGTGAGGTAGGAGGGGTGAGGAGAGGTGAGGTAGGAGGGGTGAGGAGAGGTGAGGTAGGAGGGGTGAGGAGAGAGGAGAGAGGAGGCTGGAGCGGCGACATGACCGTTCGGCACACCTCTGCTCCTCCAGGCTGCACACATCACGGCGGTCGTCTCCCACACTTGATGTGTGTTTTAGGCAGTGTAGCGGCGGGCGTAAGCATGGCGGGGTTGCCCGAGTCCCGCTGCGCTTGGGGCCGGCATGTTGGTCTATCGTGGATGGGTGTAGCGCTGTGGTGACGTCAGTTTGGCGATGACAAAGTGACGGAAGTTCCGGTCTTAAGTGACGGAAGTGAGCGTTGGGGTTTTATATATTAGATATAGCAGCACTATGCTATATGGCGGTACAGTATAGCAGATGTATAGCAGCACTATAGTATATGGCAATATATTACAGTATATGTACAGGTGCACTATAGTATATGGGGGTATTTTATAGCACATGTATAGCAGCGCTATGGTATATGGCGGTACATTACAGTACATGTCTAGCAGCGCTATGGTATATGGTGGTACATTATATGTATAGCAGCGCTATAGTATATGGCGATACATTACAGCACATGTATAGCAGCACTATAGTATATGGCGATACATTAGAGTACATGAATAGCAGCACTATGGTATATGGCTATACTCAGCTCCCCCCCCGCTCCTCCCTCCAAAAAATAAAAAAATCCTCAGTGAGGATACTCACCTGTCCGCCGGCTCGCTTCACCTTCGTGTTCTAGGTCCTACAGGGGTTTAGGACGCGTCGTTGCCTGGGAAACCGTTCAGCTGATCGGTCACATGACCGCTAACTGGAAGGGGGGCAGGACGGAGCCGGCGGGGGGGGCAGGATGGTGCTGGCGGGGTGGGCAGGATGGTGCTGGCGGGGGAGGGCAGGATGGTGCTGGCAGGGGGGCAGGATGGAGGCGGGGGGGCAGGATGGAGCTGGTGTGGGGGGTGCAGGATGGAGCTGGGTGGGGGGCAGGATGGAGGCAGGGGGGGCAGGATGCAGCCGAGGGGGGGGGTGGGGCAGGATGGAGGCGGTGGGGAGGCAGGATGGAGCCGGCGGGGGGGGCAGGATGGAGCCGGCGGTGGGGGCAGGATGGAGCCGGCGGGGGGGGCAGGATGGAGGTGGTGTGTGGGGGGGGAAAGGATGGAGGGGGTGGGGCAGGATGCAGCCGGGTGGGGCAGGATGCAGGCAAGGGGGGGTGGGGCAGGATGGAGGTGGCGGGGAGGCCAGGATGGAGCCGGTGGGGGGGGCAGGATGGAGGTGGTGTGTGGGGGGGGGAAAGGATGGAGGGGGTGGGCAGGATGCAGCCGGGTGGGGCAGGATGCAGGCGAGGGGGGGTGGGGCAGGATGGAGGTGGCGGGGAGGGCAGGATGGAGCCAGCGGGGGGGCAGGATGGTGCTGGCGGGGGGGGCAGGATGGTGGTGGCGGGGTGGGGGCAGGATGGAGCCAGTGGGGGGGCAGGATGGAGCTGGTGTGTGGGGGGGGTCAGGATGGAGTGGGCGGGGGGGGGCAGGATGCAGCCAAGGGGGGTGGGGCAGAATGGAGGCGGGGTGGGGGGCAGGATGGAGTCGGTGTGGGGGGCAAGATGGAGCCGGCGGGAGGGCAGAATGGTGCTGGCGGGGTTGGGGCAGGATGGAGCCGGTGGGGGGGCAGGATGGAGCTGGTGTGTGGGGGGGGCAGGATGGAGCGGGTGGGGGGGGGCAGGATGGAGCTGGTGTGGGGGGGGCAGGATGCAGGCGGGGGGGCAGGATGCAGGGCGAGGGGGGGGCAGGATGGTGGCGGCGTGGGGGGCAGGATGGAGCCGACGTGGGGGGCAGTATGGAGCCGGCGGGGGGTGGCAGGATGGAGGCGGCGGGGGGGTGGAAGGATGGTGCTGGCAGGGGGGGCAGGATGGAGCCAGTGGGGGGGGCAGGATGGAGCTGGTGTGTGTGGGGAGGGGGGGCAGGATGGGGGGGCAGGATCAAGCTGGGGGGGGCAGGATTCAGCCGAGGGGGGTGGGACAGGATGGAGGCGGGGGGGCAGGATGGAGACGGCAGGGGGTGCAGAATGGAGGCGGCGGGGGGCAGGATGGTGCTGGCGGGGGGGCAGGATGGAGGCAGTGGGGGGGCAGGATGGAGCTGGTGTGTGGAGGGGGCAGGATGGAGCTGGTGGGGGGGCAGGATGCAGCCGAGGGGGGGTGGGCAGAATGGAGGCGGCGGGGAGGCAGGATGGAGCTGGTGTGGGGGGGGCAGGATGGAGGCGGGTGGGGGGTGGGGCAGGATGGAGGGGGCGGAGGATCAGGATGGAGCCGGGGGGGGCAGTATGGTGCTGGGGGGGTCAGGATGGAGGGGGCGGGGGGGCAGGATGGAGCTGGTGTGTGGGGGGGGCAGGATGGAGCAGGCGGGGGGGGCAGGATGGAGGTGGCGTGGGGGGGACAGGATGGAGCTGGTGGTGGGGCAGGATGGAGCTGGTTTGGGGGGGGCAGGAAGGAGCCGGCGGGGGGGGTTAGGATGGAGGCGGGGGGGTAGGATGGAGCTGGTGTGGGGGGGGCAGGATGCAGCTGGCGGGGGGGGCAGTATGGAGCTGGTGTGGGGGGGCAGGATGGAGGCGGTGGGGGGTAGGATGGAGCGGGCGGGGGGTGCAGGATGGAGGCGTGGGGGGGCAGGATGGAGTCGGCGGGGGGGTGCTATGGAGCGGAGCGGGGGGCAGGTTGGAGGCGGTGGGGGGGTGCAGGATGTAGTCGGCGGGGGAGGGCAGGATGGTGATGGTGGGAGGACAGGATGGAGGCGGTGGGGGGGCAGGATGGAGCTGTGTGTGTGGGGGGGGCAGGATGGAGTGGGCGGGGGGGCAGGATGGAGCTGGTGTGAGGGGGCAGGATGCAGCTGAGGGGGGTGGGGCAGGATGGAGGCGGCAGGGGGGCAGGATGGAGGCGGCGGGGGGCAGGATGGAGCCGATAGGGTGGCAGGATGGAGCTGGTGTGTGGGGGGGGCAGGATGGAGCGGCCGGGGGGGTAGGATGGAGCAGGCGGGGGGGGGATGGAGGTGGCGTGGGGGGGGACAGGATGGAGCCAGTGGTGGGGCAGGATGGAGCTGGTTTGGGGGGAGGGGGTTAGGATGGAGGCGGGGGGCAGGGTGGAGCTGGTGTGGGGGGGCAGGATGGAGCTGGTGTGGGGGGGGCAGGATGGAGGCGGTGGGGGGGTAGGATGGAGCAGGCGGGGGGTGCAGGATGGAGCTGGTGTGGGGGGGCAGAATGGGGCTGGTGTGGGGGGGGGTGCTATGGAGCGGAGAGGGGGGGAAGGTTGTAGCCGGTGGGGGGTAGGGGCAGGATGGTGGTGGCAGGGGGAGGGGCAGGATGGATGAGAGGATACTCACCCATGTGCCGGCTTGCAGGACCTGTGGTTGCCAGGGAAACCAATCAGCTGATCGGTTTCTCAGGCAACCACAGGTCCTCAAGCCATGCAGCTAGAGGATGTAGATGGAGGGCGTCGGCGGACGGGTGAGTATCCTCTATGAGGTCTTTTTTTTTTTCAGTAGAAGCAAGCAGGGGGAGGGCCGCAGGAGCCGCGGGGGGGGCAGGACGACCCGCGGGGGGGCCCGCAGGAGCCGCGGGGGGGCCGAAGCAGCGGCGGGGGGGTCGGGACAAACCGCGGGGGGCCCACAGGAGCAGCGGCGGGGGGGTCAGGACAAACCGCGGGGGGGCAGGAGCAGTGCCGGGGGGCCCGCAGGAGCCGCGACTGGGGGGGCAGGAGGACCCGTGGGGGGCCCGCAGGAGCAGCGGGGGGGCAGGAGTAGCGGTGGGGGGCCCGCAGGAGCCGCGGGGGGGGCAGGAGCCGCGGGGGGGGCAAGAGCAGCGGCGGGGGGCCCGCAGGAGCCGCGGGGGGTCAGGAGGAGCCGCAGGGGGGCCGCAGGAGCGGGCGGAACGTTCCTCCGCCGTTGCCTGTAGCCGGGCGCCGGCCGGCTAGCCCGCACTGGTGACGTCAGCAGCATGGGTCCGGAGGCCATCACGGAAGTACCCTTCGGGTTTTCCGGAAGTGGCCTTCAGCTTTTATATATTAGATAATTAACACATATGCTATGATACCACCCTTACAGGTGACCAAAATACACCTGTTATCTATTTTAATCAGACAGTATTCTTACATTTTGAGTTTCGGTCGATAGCCAGAGGGAGGGTATCACGAGGAAAGAGGAGATTTATATACAAAAAGGCACCTTTCAAATATGAATAAAAAGACAGATGTAGATATTATTTACCCTTTGTTGTGGTATCTCATCAAAGAAGCCGACTTGTTTCACTTATGGAATAGCTCTTTTCCACCTCTATCTTTAAAAATTGTAAAATTACAGTGTCACTCTTATGTTGTAGGTAGTTTATAGAGCTCTCATCTCAGTTATAAATTTACCTTTTGGTAGGGGTAAAGTGGGGGATCCTTGGATCCCTAGACGTGTATGGGATGCCTTTTATTGGAAATTGATAGGGGTAGTGCAATTAGGAGGAATAATGAGACTGTAGTATGTAAGTCTAGTAGGTTCACATTAGTTATATCTAGTAAACGATATAGCAGATTGAGTAGCCTTTATAAAATATGCTAGCGTTGATTATAGTTTCTAGCTTATACGTCCCCTATAATACAGTTGGGTCCCCATCTGTTTCTAGATCAGATTAATACCTTATTTCAGTGTCTTTCATGTTTTCCCTAGTCTGGGAGCAGTGTGTCTGCTGCGGTTACTGCCGGCCGCCTTTTGTAATCGCGGACCTGATGTGAATGGGGACGCTTGCGCATGTTCAGTAGCGCCAGATGTGCGTCCCCATTCAGTGATGCGCAGTTAGGGGATGTTTCTGTTGTAACTATGGCAGCCCATCATGTGATCGCTGCATAGTGGGAAGGAGGGTCTTAGATGATGATTGTTACTGGTGTTGTTATAGTAGCATGTCATGTGACCGCTACATATTGAGTATAATACAAAAACAATTTTCTTTATGCTTAAAAGGCCTGTACTTTATCTGTTATTTATGGTTATGGGTAGTTAAAATGGTTTTGTGATAAAAGATGTTATGTTACATAAAATCAGCGATATTGTATTTCAGATTATGGGGTATACAGTGTTGGTATATACTTGGACTACATGGCAACTTTTTTCACATGTCAGCAACAGTCTTATAGGTGTATTCTCCATATTTTTAACAAAAGCTTATAGACATTATAGACATTATAGAATACATTATATTCCAACATATAATAGGAAAACTCTTTCCGTTGTTCTTGCTTGAGTACCCCGCATCTGTTAGGAGAAAAGTGGTAAACAGGCACAGGGGGCCCCAACCCCAAAAGACAACTTCATGACCATGCAACTAGACTCTTACCATACTAAACAATATCTTACCCTCCAAGGTGCATGACTTTAGCAGATATAGGTGATCTGACATTTCGATTTCCTTAGTATATCTAGAAAGGAGTTTTTGACACATTAGTTTCCAGTATAACAAGGTCATTCTATCTCCCTATTCAGGCCATTATGGCTCAGGGTCTGTAGAGTGTATATCCAAAAGCTCTCCCTATTTTTCAATAGTTGAATGTGGTTGCCACCCCTCCGTGGTCTTTAAACCTGCTGAGTGATTGGCTGTATTAAAGTGATGTGGAATCGGTAGCCAGTTCTTGCCGCACCTTATTGTAGATTTGTGACTGGCAATTCTATCTTTAATGTGTTGGGTCGTTTCCCCCACATACATGAGGCCACATGGGCATTTGATCAAATACACTACATAGTTGGTATTGCATGTGTAGTATCCTTTGATTGGGTAAGATTTACCCGTACGTGTATGTGTGAAATGTTCTCCCTTAATGATATTTGAGCAGGATGGACAATTTAAGAAGGGAACTGTGCCCTTTCTTTGTGTATCCAAAAATGTCTGTTTAGGTTTTTTATTTTTGCTTCCTACATCTGCTTTGATCACAGAGTCCTTTATGTTGTGGGGTCTACATTTGCACATTAGAGGTGGATTCTGGAATGCATTAATTTTTGGGTAAGCTTTTTTCATGACTGACCAATGCTTCTTGATTATATTGTAGATTTTTGGCATTGTTGGGTGATGACTATGGACGAAAGGAACTCTCTCAGATTTGACCACAGGGGGTGGTGGTTCTATTTGGTTTAAAATCCGATTTGTTTCCTCTAAAATGAGTTTTTCGGTATAGTTTCTTTCACGAAATTTGTCCCCATCTCCTGTAGCTGCAATGTGAGGGAGTCCCTCTCAGAAACAAGTCTCTCTACCCTTTTAAGTTGTGATCTGGGTAGGCTATACTTAGTAGAGATGGCAACTATTGAATAGGAGTAGCCCCTTTCTGTTAGTTGGTTTCTTGTAAATGTCAGAACCCAACTTCCCATCAGGCTTTTTGAAAATCCTGGTGTCTAGGAAATTAATTTCAGTTTCACTGTGAATCATCGTGAATTTTAGTTCTGATCTGATCGTATTGATTTCCATGAAGAACATTTCTAGGTTGTTTTTGTCACCTTTCAATATGCAGAACACTTCGTCTATGTAACGAAGCCACAGAACGGCGTGTTCCTTGAATAGCTGGTTGGTATAAACTTGAGTACTCTCGAATTGATCCATATAGAGATTTGCGTACACCAGGGCCATGTTCGACCCCATCGCGGTTCCCCTTATCTGTACAAAAAATTCATCTTGGAAAACAAAGAAGTTTTCTCTAAGCACGGTTTCTAAGAGATCCAGACGTAATTGGACCTCATTGTTGGACAGATCAGTGTTACTTAAGGCTGTTTTTGTTGCCAAAATGTCTGTTTCATGTTCGATTGATGTGTAGAGACTATTAACATCTAATGTTAATAGTAGGCTATTGTGGGGTATGTTATCTAGGGCTTTGATTCTGTTAAGTAAATCACTTGTGTCGAGGATAAAAGAATTCATTTTTTGGACAAGAGGTGTTTGGAGAGAGGTGATAGGATGGAATCTGTCGATGCGACGATTGGTCATCCGGTGGATTATGTATGTTTTTATGGATTTTTGGAAGTACGTATATTACCGGTGTGATGGGATCAGTTTTGGTTAGAAATATGGATTTTTTTTTATCTAATGTATTTTTTGCCAAATAATTATCCACAATTCTTTTTATCTTGTTTTTGATCCGACTAGTGGGGTCACTGTTAATTAGTTTATAAGTCTCCGTATCATTCAATTGTCTCTGGATCTCAGCTATATAATCTGTAGTGTTCATGATGACTATGGAATTTCCCTTATCCGCTGGTTTTATTGTTATCTCTCTATTCTGTTGTAGTGATGTGAGTGCTTGGTGTTCTCCATGTGGAATGTTGTTTCGTGTTGGGAAGAAACCTAGTCTATGTTCGTGTAGAAGTGGTTGAACATCCTGGTCTACCAATGCAATAAAAGTCTCAGTTGCATTGTATGTTCTTGGTGGCATAAAATTACTTTTATTATGTAAGCCCAATGAAGAGATAAGCAATGGTTTTGATGTAGTAGTAGTAGTAGTAGTAGGGAGCCTAGTGTCTGGACATGTCTGTCCTGACCCAAAATGTGTCTTTAGTCTGATTGTTCTATAAAAATTCTGTAGGTCTCTTTCTAGTGCAAAAGAATCCCATTTAGGTGTGGGGTAAAAGGTTAGACCATTATTTAGTACCTTAAATTCCGTGGGTGATAAGGTGTAATTTGAAATATTAACTATGAGGTTGGGACCCTTACCTGTGACCTGGTCCTCATCCTCGGTTGTCCTCCTCAATAGATAGAGCTGGAAAAGAGCTATTCCATAAGTGAAGCAAGTCGGCTTCCTTGATGAGATACCACAAGAAAGGATAAATAATATCTACATCTGTCTTTTTATTCATGTTTGAAAGGTGCCTTTTTGTATTTAAATCTCTCTTTCCTCGTGATACCCTCAAAATGTAAGAATACTGTCTGATTGAAATGGATAACAGGTGTATTTTGGTCACCTGTAAGGGTGGTATCATAGCATATGTGTAAATATGTATATAATTACCATGTTCTTTGTACATTTTATTCACTGTATGTATTGTTTTAATTTTTCAGCAATTGGCGTGATCAAGGTCCAGAGTGGAACGAAACGCGTTGCTTCTGTTGCTCTTGAAATAAAATCACCTTGCATCAAAAAAACAAGGAGTGTGCAATTGTTAAATTTTCTTCAGTATCAGACGTGGGTCCACCCTGACCTCTCGATCGGCACCTCTGATTACGAAATACATCTCGGTGTGCACACCATCTGCTTATCCACTAAATGATTTTTTTTAGATTCTGAAGCTGTCTAAAACACAAGAGTGGGGGATCCGGAAATATTGATTTTAGTCGGCCATCTTTTTGTAGGAGTGGTTGCCATTTCTGTGCAGCTCCTCTTAGCACCTTCAGACATGGATTGAAGGTGACTACGAGAGGAACTTTGTTGGTTTCTTCTCTAGTTTTATAATGTAGGAGATAATTCATTGATATTCTGGTGGCTCTTGTAATTTGGTTTTTAATTGCTCTTGGATGGTAGCCCTGGTTCAAAAAGGTCTTTCTAATGTCCTCAAGGTGATTGTCTCTATCTGTAGGGTTGTAACATATCTGATTGTATCGGATGGCCTGGACATACACAATAGAGTTTTTTATGTGTTTTGGATGGAAACTGTCCCATCGGAGATATGTTGGACGGTAAATTAGTTTCCGGTACAGGGATGTCTCTATTTCATTGTTCTGTAGCTTAATGATGGTGTCCAGAAAGTTGATTTCAGTGCCGGGAGTATTTGAGTGTTAAGTTGATGATGGGATGAAACTGATTAAAGTGTTCATTGAAAGTCTTCAGCTATTGCTCAGACTCTGTCCAGATGATTAAATATCATCAATATAACGGTAGAAGGCCAGAGGCCTGGTAGGACAAGAGGATTTTCATATTATGATGCTATTTTGCTTCCCATTGCTGTCCAAGTCTCTTGCAAATATATGTTGTTGTCAAATGTGAGGTAGTTGTGCGTGAGGATGAATTTTAAAAGCTTCACCACAGAGTCAGCATCAATCCCTGTGTTTTCCAGGAAGGTTTTGCAGGCATTTAATCCATCCTCATGTGGGATGTTACTGTACAGAGATTCAACACCCATTGTGGCGAGGATGGTTCCTTCTGGTAGAGGACCTATTGCTGACAGTTTATTCAATAGCTCAGTTGTGTCCTGAATGTAGCTGGGTGTGTCTTTTACCAAGGGTTTGAGAACACCTTCTACCCACCCAAAATTGTGTTTGGTGCGGAGTCCACACATGAAATGATTGGTCTTACTGGATTTCCTGATTTGTGAATTTTGGGAAGCATGTAGAATGTGCTTGTTCTTGGACTTTCTGGTATTAGGTAATCAGCTCTTAAGGATATGTCAGGTAGACATGAAACCAGATTGTTTAATTCCTTGTGATAGTCATGTGTGGGGTAAAGGTCCCGTCACACACAACGACGGTCCAGCGATCCCGACAGTGATAATGACCTGCCGGGATCGCTGGAGCGTCGTTACCTGGTCGCTGGGGAGCTGTCAAACAGGCAGATCTCCCCAGCGATCAGAGACCTGGGAGCCACCTCCCACATCGCTGGAAGCGATGTTACCAGCGTCCTCCCAGCTTAGCTTAGCCTGTAAACAGGAAAGAAGCTGGTAACTATGATAAACATCGGGTATCTAGGCAGCGCGCGATGTTAAGATGAAACACGGTACAGTCTGGTTTACCGGGTGTCTGTTGCCGGTTCAGGGTCCCTCTTATGGAGTCTCCAAATGTTCCTTCTCAAGTCTTTTGGGGTCTAATCTGCTCTTCTCTGTCTTTCACCACCCTTGCAGAGCTCTCCTGCCAGTTCCCTGATCTCCCACAGTGGAGCACGGGTTTCCTTTACCAGTACGGATGGGAGAGGTAAACGTCAGGACTTCCCGCCACCGGAATTCAGACCAATGCTCCTGTGATCTTGGACCTGTCTTGGGCTGAGGGGTGAGGTACCTTTGCGGCGCTAATGGCTACCCAGTAATTATGGGCCCGCAGCTCGTTGGTTTGCGGCCAGAGGTAAACTACTGACTACCTCGGCTTCCCGTGTTGCTGGTGTTTCCCGGGACGATACCAGCCGGCTCCAACCAGTTCTGGTACATCCCTTTCTGTCCTGGGTCCCCTCTTAGAGATGGGGATCTCTCCTGTTAGCAGCCTGTCAGGCACGTTCTATCTGGCTGCCTTCCCAGCACTGTCTGAGGTAAAAACTCTCCTAACTTCCTGGTTTTCCCACTCTAGCCTAGGTTTCACCCCCTGGGACTTACTGAATAATCAGTCCCTCTATACTAAGGTGGCCTAGTCCTGTGTATGTGTGTGTAACTTGAGACTCCACAGGTTAAACCCCGAACTGACAACTTACAGAGATATCACATTTGTTGTCAGAGTGTAATACCTCTCTGTAGCGCCTAGCCAGAGGGGTGCCACATATATATATACATTGCGGAAGTGAAATTAAGTAAAATAAAGTGTTAAAAATAAAAAAAAATGTATGCTCTCCTGTCCGGTGGTCCACCGATGGCTCCGGCAAGGTCCTGTTGCTGATAGGACCTGTGGTGACGTCAGAAAAAAACGGTTATTGCGGGAACTCCGGTCATGTGACTGGTTTTGTGACGTCACCACAGGTCCTATCAGCAAGAGGACCTTGCCGGTAAGGTTAAAATAGACATTTTTATTTTTTAAACACTTTCTTTTACTTAATTAAGTAAAAGAAAGTGTTAAAAATATAAAAATGTCTATTTTAACCTTTCCGGCAAAGTCTTCTTGCTGTTAGGACCTGTGGTGACGTCAGAAAACCGGTTATCATGGGATCTCTGGTCATGTGACCGGTTTTGTGACTGATAGGACCTGTGGTGACGTCAGAAAACCAGTTATCGCGGGAACTCCGGTCATGTGACTGGTTTTGTGACAGGTTTTCTGATGTCACCACAGGTCCTATCAGCAACAGGACCTTTCCGGAGCCATTGGTGGACCGCCGGACAGGTGAGCATACTTTTTTTTTTTTAACACTTTATTTTACTTAATAGCTGTTTATTTTGGCTGAAAATGTGGCAGATGTTGTTTTCTGACCGCATCTGCCACATTTTCGAACCAAAATCGAACAGCTTCTAGAACTGCCAAATTTGAACCAAATTGTTTGAATTCGGCGAATGACTCGAACACCGTCAAAAACAAGTCGAATTTGAGATTGGCGAACAATTTGAGTCGAACACCGCTCATCTCTAGCTAGTTATGATTAGAATCAGGTGTCCAGTCTGACCTTTTCTAGATTGTCAGGATCTTTCTTCCTTCGGCCCAGTTGGTTTCAGAATCCTCTTTGTCACTGAAATATTCCTTTAGGCGTAGTCTCCTGAAGTAATCCTCCATGTCGCTGCACAGTTCAATTTTATCCAGAGCTTTAGTACAACAAAATGAGAGTCCCCCAGAAAGCACAGCAAGTTCCATTCTGTTCCGAAAGGTTGATGACACAAATAGATGCTTTTTGACAGGAGTAGTTGTCCAAGTTGTCAGGATTTGTCTTTGTTTTGTTTGTATTGAGTCCTGAATTGATGCGCAATCTATGTAATTTATTTTCCTTGTTACAAATCAGATAAGTTTGTAATTGATGATAATATTGTTGTAATTTCTGTTCAATGGCTCCTGTCAGTGTGTTCCTCCGTGTTTCCAATTCCCCTTTGGTGTTACTTATGATGCTGTAGTAGACATGCAAAAGGTGGTTACATAGTCTCTCAGTGGTCCTGTGGCAAAGGATTCGTGCATAATGAGTGTTAAAGGTATGCAGAAGTGGATTTGTAATCGTAACTCCCATTTGGATAAATATATAGACACTTTTAGACATTTGGTAAAATCCACTATTTTAGATACACACAAGAGTCAACCATCCAATGTCAATGTCCAGGAGAGAGGGGCTATACAGTCTTTGAAAACCAACAAAGAAATCATTATTAAGTTGAGTGAATAAATGCAAAACAGGCAGCTCGCCCTCGCCTCCAATGATCCGATCTCAGGTGTGCAGAGTGGCTGGTATCCACCAGGTCCATAGACAAATTTCAAAGAAAGTTCAGCACACTGGGTCCATATTTCTTCAAAATGGATATTCCTTTATTTAGTGCTCATATAAAAAAATATTTAAAAGCAACATCTTGCGGGTGCAACCTGGTCAGACGCGTTTCGATAGACTTTATCAATGACCTTGATAAAGTCTATCGAAACGCGTCTGACCGGGTTGCACCCGCAAGATGTTGCTTTTAAATATTTTTTTATATGAGCACTAAATAAAGGAATATCCATTTTGAAGAAATATGGACCCAGTGTGCTGAACTTTCTTTGAAATTTGTCTAAATCATTATTAAACCTGCAGACAAGGGGGTGGGGCAATTAGTCATGATGAGCAAATCTGACTACCTGAAGGAAGTAAACAGACAACTGATGGACACACGCTACTACAAAAAATTGGAGTCTGACCCCACACAGGACTATCACAAGGAATTAAACAGGCTGGTTTTTTGTCTACCTGACATATCCTTAAGCACTGATGACCTAATACCAGAAATTCCAAAAGCAAGCACATTCTACATGCTTCCCAAAATTCACAAATCAGGAAATCCAGGAAGACCAATCATTTCATGTGTGGGCACCCTCACCAAACAAATTTCTGGGAGGGTAGAGGGTGTTCTCAAACCCCTGGTAAAAGAGACAGCCAGCTACATTCAGGACACAACAGACCTATTGAATAAACTGTCAGCAATAGGTCCTCTACCAGAAGGAACCATCCTCACTGCCATGGATGTGGAATCTCTGTACAGTAACATCTGTAGCAACCCACTGGTCAATGCGCCACAGTAGGGGTACTGCATCCCTAACTGAGTGTGCAGCATTCCTGTCTTTGGGGAATGTAAAGTTAACTTTAATCCATACACACAAGAGACACGGCACCAGTGGATAAAATTGGGTTTTATCTTCTTGCCCACTCTGCAAGACGCACGTCACTCTTGGGAGATTCATCCAGACCGTAACTCCAAAGAAAATAAAGGACATCACCTCACCAATTGATGAATTTCAATCCTCTTTATTATCCGTCCATATCAGTGACGTTTTGACCTATAGGGGGTCTTTAACAAGCTTGATAATAAAGAGGATTGAAATTCATCAACTGGTGAAGTGCTGTCCTTTATTTTCTTTAAAGTCAACTTGAGGCTCTTATCCCAGCATCCCTACACCTAGAATAGGGGGACTAAAAGGTTAACCTTTTTGCCTGGGAGACACAGCCCTGGTGGAAGGAGAGTTAGGGTAGGGAGAAGTGGGAAACTAACTGACAGATCCAGTCTAGTCTGAGGAACAAAGCAAGGAGGAAGCCCTAAAGGGGACCCCCAGGGAGGCCGCCTGAAAGGAACGGCAGCCTAGACGCAAGGAGGAAACCCAGTGCAGGAACTTGTACAGTCCAGAGGAATCCTAGTCCACAACGAAGAATCGGCTCTGAGTCGCGATGTAGGAGTCTATTCCTGAGCCGTCAACACCGGTAGGTTGTGGGTCTAATAGCCCTGACTCCCCCGTCCAGAACGTGCAGCCCCACCAGGATCACTAAACAAGGTTGAGCCCCATAGAAGAGAAGAAGGGTACCTCATAGCACCCGACGGGCCTGGTAGACAAGTGGGCTGTGCAGGGCAGCGCAAGGAAGTATGGAGGCGCAAGGAAGATAACGGGACAGTGCAAGCAAGCAGACGGTACTCTCTGGGAGCCTCAAAGAGACATTATTCTCCTCATTGACTACTCGGCCAGATACCCGCAAAAACTGTGTAACTGTGAACCTGCATACCATCATAACCAGCTTCCAGAAAAGTACCCATATAGAGCTAACAAGCCTCAGTGTTTCTTTCTACATGAACTGTTGAATAGCTGCCACCACGACAACAAGTGCAGTGGCAGCGATGCCCCGGGGACCTGCTCCGCCTGTAGGGAGCTGAACATCTAGCTTCATTACCATCATCCCTGGCGGTCTGACAGTGGCGCTGGTGGGCATCACCAGAACTGCAGGTGGCATCACTAGACATTTATTCCCTTTACCTAATTTACAATTGACTACCAGGACTACGGGCCAAAATCCCATGCCCGGTGTAACCAGGTACTTTGTGCCTTACAAACTTTTAAAATCGGCCTAAAAAGAACTTGCACAGTCATCCCACGGAACAAAGAATCCTTTCCCGCCATTAGAATGGAACCCCAAAATGACGGCTTAACATTGTAAGAGACAATGTGCTGGCCCAGGGGCGTGCCTCAGCCCCTTACCATGGGATGGTCATATCAGAGGCACGAAACTGTTTGCCCGCCCCAATTGCCACCAAACAACTAAGGGGACGGGCCAGAGACCAAACTTTCCCTGCCGGAAACTGAAAATGGTGGCAAGGACAGAGCTACGCAACGGAGGTCCAGCAACCCGGAGCTGGAACCAGGAGCAAGAGACCAGCCCACAGTTGAGCATCCGGTTACCAGAGTGGATCTGTCAGTTGAACCGCAGCCCGTCACCAGTGCAGAAGTTGGGGTAGAGTTAGATGACCCTGAGGCCTTACCTGATGACAGCGGCAGAGATATCAGAGCGGAGCCCGAGGAAGCTGAGGAGCCTCGAGCACACAGACCGGCTAGACATGTCGGTGTAGCCGCCATGATAGGTGAGTGGAACCGTGCACCAGCTCCGGTCCCGAGACGAGACTTATACCGAAGTGACCAGGTCGGTTACGAGCGATATGCAGGGCCACGCGGATGGGACACCCTGCGTGTATCTAAGCCGTAGAGACACTGTTAAACCTGGTTATATAAATAGTTTTGCTTTTCCCATGTATAGGACTCAAAGAGTTTCGTGAGGACTTAAATCTCTTTTCATTATGTGTGCCTAAAGCGGCCCAGCGGTGACAAAGGACACTATGCTTGGTGATGGACAATTACCGCTGGGTCCGCAGATGTGTGTATCAGCACCGTTAGGCAGATGTTAGAACGGATTGCAATGTTTAAAGCTTTTACCTGTTTGCTTGGGAGACCCAGCCCCGATGGGAGGCGAGTTAGGGCAGGGAGATGCGGTAAACTAACAGACAAATCCAGTCTAGTCTGAGGGACAAAGCAGGGAGGAAGTCCTAAAGGGGCCCTCCAGGGAGAGCGCCTGAAAGGAATGGCGGCCCAGATGCAAGGAGGAAACCCAGTGCCGGACCTTCAACAGTCCGGGGGAATCCAATTCCACAACGGAGAACTGGCTCCTAGTCACGGTGCAGGAGTCTATCCCTGAGCCGTCAACACCGGTAGGTCGTGGGTCTAGCTAATAGCCCCGACTTCCCCGTCCAGAACATGCAGCCTCACCAGGATCACTAAACAGGGTTGAGCCCCTTAGGAGAGAAGAAGGGTACCTCATAGCACCCGACGGTCCTGGTAGACAAGTGGGCTGTGCAGGGCAGCGCAAGGAAGTAAGGAGGCGCAAGGAAGATAACGGGACAGTGAAAGCAAGCAGAAGGTACTCTCTCGGAGCCTCAAAGAGACATTATTCTCCTCAGTGACTACTTGGCCAACTACCCGCAAAGACTGTAACTGTGAACCTGCAAACCATCATAACCAGCTTCCAGAAAGTACCCATATTGAGCTAACAAGCCTCAGTGTTTCTTTCTGCATGAACTGTTGAATACCTGCCACCATGACAACAAGTGCAGTGGCAGCGCTGCCAAGGGGACCTGCTCCGCCTGCAAGGAGCTGAACCATCTAGCTGCATTACCCTCATCCCCGGCAGTCTGACAGCGGCGCTGGTGAGGATCACCAGAACTGCAGGTGGTGTCACGAGACATTTATTCCCTTTTTCTAATTTACAATTGACTACCAGGGCTATGGACCTGGGCACCAGCCACCGAGACAGCACCCCCCAGAACAAAGCCCAGGTACCGAGTTCCCATAGACCTCTGGGTGAATTACATCCCACATGAAGATGGATTAAATTCCTGCAAAACCTTCCTGGAAATCACAGGGATTGATACTGACCCTGTGGTGAAGCTTATAAAATTCATCCTCACACACAACTACATTGCAAAGACATACTGATAGGATATTTAGATTGTGAGCCTCAATAGGGACAGCATTACTGATGTATGTAAAGTGCTATGGAATTAGCGCTAGATAAATGAATAAATATTATATATTATTATTATTACTTCACATTTGACGACAACATATATTAACAGGAGGCTGGCGCAGCAATGGGGAGCAAAATGGCACCACAAAATCTTTTCATGGCCAAGCTTGAAGGTGATTTTTTATCCTCTTGTCCTATCAGGCCTCCGGCCTACTACCATTATATTGATGACATTTTAATCATCTGGACACAGAGTCTGAGCAACAGCTGAAGACTTTCCATGAACACTTTAATTAGTTTCATCCCACCATCAACCTAACACTCAACTACTCCTGCACTGAAATTACCTTTCTGAACACCATCATTAAGCTACAGAACAATGAAATAGAGACATCCCTGTACCGGAAGCCAATTCACTGTCCAACATATCTCCGATGGGACAGTTTCCATCCAAAACACATAAAACTCTATTGTGTATGGCCAGGCCATCAGATACAATCGGATATGTTTTAACCCTACAGATAGAGACAATCACCTTGAGGACCTCAGAAAGACCTTTTTGAACCAACAGAGTTTCTTTCATAGTCACCTACAATCCAAGTCTGGAGGTGCTAAGAGGAGCTGCACGGAAACTGCAACCACTCTTACAAAAAGATGACCGACTAAAATCAGTATTTCCGGATCCCCCACTCTTGTGTTTTAGATAATCTCCGAATCTAAAAACATAATTGTCAGAAGTGCCCTGTCCTCTCCAGCAGCAACAGGAACCTTTCCCTGCAACCAGAACAGGTGCAAAACCTGTCCATCTATAATGACAATGGACAAGATAAAGATTCCTGGGACAGATCAGGACTACAAGATCACAGGTAGCTTCAGTTGCACCACAAGCAATGTGATTTATTTATTTATATGTACCAAATGTCTAACAGGTGGCATGTACATAGGGGAGACCGGGCAAAAATTCAGAATAAGAATGAATTCTCATTGCCACTCAATAAAAGAAAGGCGTATGGATTTACCTGTAGCAAAACATTTTTCCAGCCCTGACCACAGTAAACCAATATGAGGATGCTCATTTTAAAAAGTAACTTCAGATCCCATAGAGAGAGAAGAATTTGGAAATACAAATTGATAATGACCTTTGACACATTCAAAACAGGATTAAATATTTCACATGGATTCATGAGTTTTTATATAAAATGAATGGCATTTGGGGACATCACAGATTCATGAATTTTTTTGTAAAGTGAAAGGACAATTGTGGATATCACATCTCCAAGAGACTCCATTTTGAGGACTATGAACTTTTGACTTTCCTTATGTGAACTCTCTCGCTTCAATTTATTACTCTCCACAACTCACTCAAGTATTTTCAGGTCTCCACAGGCTACTAACCATATAACTATAATACAACTTGTTCCGCTTATCTTAGAATTTTGGTTTCTCTTTCCCAGCTCATCTACCCCTCCCTAACCTGACTCTGCTTTACATCACCTGTCGTATTTACTACAGCATCAAACACTGTTTTGTTTTATTTTTCCTTTTTTTTTCTTTTGCATATGTATCTTCAGAATTTGTGTCATTACCAGCCGCAGGGGCCACAGTGTCCCGAAAGCTTGCTATGTTTCCATCTTTTCAGTTAGCTATTAAAAGGTATCAACCACTGAGGACTCTCAGATTCCAATATTTTTCTATCTACTAGCTAACACGGTACAAACATTTTTTACAATTCTGTAGAAAGACATATTGACCAATTATAACAATTGCCAGTAGCTAGCAGCAAAGTACAACAAAAGCAGTTACTATACTACCTCAATAGAATTTTATAAGTCCCTCTCTAATGAGGTGTGCTGTACAGTATGAGAGCAGGATCAGACTACACAGTGTTTACTACTTGTATGTTAGTACAGAAATGCTAAAGGCTACAAAGGTGCTGTAGGGAAAAATTCTACAATCTATAGGAAAGTTTCTTTCCTTTTTATTCTAGATGCATGTGGACAGAGTTAGAAAAAAATGTTTTTAAAGGAATATATAGTCAAGTAAGTTTACATTGTATTGACAGTTGTTGCTAATAATTTAACATTTTAAGTTTTACATCAAAACTTACAGACAAAACCCCCCATCTAGTATCCCAAGAACATAGTTAGATTCATAAATATTTGAACAAGGACACAAGTTTTACCATTTTATCTGTTTACCAAAATCTATGCTGGATACAGGAATATAATCAGTATGGGCTTAACATGTAGACTCTAAGATTTAATTTGAGGCTATTCACATCCTAATTAGAGTATGGGTTTAGGAATCACAGTTCTTTAATATATAGCTGCCTCTTTTTCAAGGAACCAAAAGAAATTTCACAATTATCTCAAAAGATGTTTAATAGGCTGCAAGGGTTATTCACTTGTTAATACAGCATCAATTAAACAGGTGAAAGGTCAGGAGCTTATTCTAGGTGTGACATTTGCATTTGGAAGCTATTGCTGTGAATTCACAGCATGCAGTCTAATGAGCTCTCAATGGAAGAGAAACAAACCATCATTAAACTGGAAAAATAGAAATCCATCAGAGAGCATAAATTTTAGGAGCAACAACAAGAACAAGAATAATGCACTACATGTGACAAGCTGCGGAACTAGAGGGGGCTATCAGGAGAACAAAAGATGGAAAAAAGGAGGATTTCAAGTTTAGGTTTGCCCATTTTGCTGTTATTTTGTAACTAAATGTAGAACCAATGCTATTGCATCAGGAGAGTGGCGATGCCACATTGGGGGTGGGTTCTGTGGTGCTAAGGGTGGTGCCCATCTCTTCCCCCTTGTGTACCCTCACCCCTGTCTGCTCTCTTTCCCATTCTGTCATCTCCCCTCTGCATTCTCCTTTGACTTATTTACCCCCTCTGTGTTGTCTTCTCCCCTCATGTGCTCTTTTGAGCTGTCTCCCTGAGTGCACTCTCTCCCCATGTGCACTCTCTTTCCCCCTTGTGTGGTCTCCACCTGTGCACTTCACCCCCTGTGCGCTCTCTTCCTCCTGGGTGCTCTCTCCCTTTGTGCTGTCTGTCTCTGTGTGCGCTCTTTCTACCACCCATGGGCTGTCTCTCCCTCGGTGTGCTCTCTGTCCATTTGTGCTGTCTCTTTCCCCTGTGCGCTCTCTCCCCTGTGCACTCTCTCCCCCTGTGGGCTCTCACCCCATTGTGGGCTGTCACTCCCCTTGCCCTGTATCTCCAACGTGTGCTCTCTCCCTTTCCTCATTGTGAGCTGTCTCTCCCCCCTGTGCTTTGTCTGTCCCCCTTGTGCACTCTCTCCTCTTGTGTACTCTCTCCACTGTGTGCTGTGCCTCTCCCCACTGTGAACTCTCTACTCCATGTGTACTCTCTCTCCCCTGTGGACTGTCTCTCCCCTCTGTGTGTGCTCTTTCTCCCTTGTTGTTGCTGCCCCTATGCAATCTCTCTGCCCCTTGTGCACTCTCTATACCCCCGTGCACTCTATCTTCCCCCTGTGGGCTCTCTTTCCTCTTGTGCTGTCTCTCCCCTTGTTCAGTCTCTTCCCCTTGTGCTGTCTCTCCCCTTGTGCAGTCTTACCCCCTTGTGCTGTCTCTCCCCTTGTGCAATCTTTCCCCCATGTGCTGTCTTTCCCCTGTAAACTGTCCCCTCTGTGTGCTGTCTCACCCCTGTGTGCTCTCTTTCCCCCAGTGCACTCTCTCTCATGGAGTGTTTCTTCCCCCTGTGCTGTGTCACCCTGTGTGCTTTCTTTCCCCCTTTTGCCCTCTCCCCCTCATTTGCTGCCTCTCTTGCCCCTCTGCTGTTTATCCCCATGTGATTTCTTTCCTTCCTGTGCACTCTCCCACTCCCTGTGGGCTGTCTCTCTCATCTGTGCTGTCTCTCCCTATTGCGTTCTATTTCCCCTTGTGTACTCTCCCTCCCCTGTGTGCTATTTCACTCCCCCCTCAGCTGTTCTCTGCCCCGTGCACTCTCTTTCCCTGTTGAGTACTCTCCTCCCATGCTGTGGGCTGACACTCTGCTCTGTGATGTCTCTGCCCCATGTGCACTCTTTCCCACCTGTGCACTCTCCCCCCTGTGGGTGGTCTGTCTCTTCCCACCGTGCTGTCTCTCCCTGTGTGCTCTTTCTCCCTTATGCACCCATGGGCTGTCTCTCCCCTATGCTGTTTCTCCTCCATGTGCTCTTTCCCTCCTGTGCACTCTCCCCTCTGTGCTGTCTCTCCCCCTGTGATACCCATGAGATGAGAATGGAGTGTGTATGTGTATAGAATAGGTATCTTAATAATAGAATAGTGACCACAGGTTTTATCATTCCATATATGTATCAATACAATTTTGAAACATATAAGGGTGAACTCTCTTTGACATTTTGCTGATATGATGTGAACACGAGCTGGAGGTCTTGTGACAGACATTTCATGACAGGAAAACAGATGGATGTTTTGCGACAGACAGTCACAGGAAGAAGTGAATACCCTGTGGATGATGGTCATGTCATGAGGAAAGCTGGATCATGCCATCAGCGCGTGATCAAAGATATTCTAAGACAGTATAAAAGACGGAGGTTACGTTCAATGAATGGGGGGAACTTTTCCAAAAGGCAAGGTGAATGCAGTCTTCCGTGATGCAAGCCGTGGTGTTGATCCCTTCTCACTGATTGTGACCTCCCCGATGAAGAAGGTGAAATAGATACAATGTGCGGCAAAGGTATTGATGCTTATTCACTATAATTAAGTCTAGGTATGATTTGTATTAAGTCTGTGTACAATTGATAGTATATGATAACCCTGGCATACTTGTATAACAAACAATGATGATCAGGAGACATCAACTCATACTATCATGGTTTTATTCAAAATAAATGTAGCTCTGTCCTTGCCGGTTCGACCAATCAGGTCTTCGCAGAGGATACAGGAGCTGTGGCAGTGTGTACAAAATAAAACAAAAACAACAGTCAGTTCTTGACATATGGCACTTAACAAATCGAAAAAACAATCCTAACAATAAAAGAGATTAAGGAAAATGCATATACAAGATGAGAAAAACTCAATTATGGTTTCATCATTATACATTGTATAATAGGGTATATAAGCCCAAATGTGTGGACCCGTTACTATAGCCCACGATGTTTAGTGACAAGCATATCGAGGTAAAGTGCTATGCCCTTATGGAACAGGAAATAGATGTATCCTTTGGTGCCTATATGTCGACAATGCCAGACAGGGAAAATCTCAAGTGCTAGACCTAG
>JARQOC010000007.1:197411902-197477979 GCA_033576535.1 Allobates femoralis
AAAAAAGAGCAGATGCTGCAATGTTTATAAAGCCCTCCATCAAGCGCCCTTTCCATCACCTCAACTTCAATATCACAAACACTTCAGTCCTCAGAGGTCTCACTGCAATCGCACTTGCTTCCTCACAGCTCACAAGTCTCCAGCTGCCCTACTGACTATGGGTTAACACAGATGGGTAAGTCTGCAAAGCTGTTCATTCATACTATAGCCTGGGAGTCAGAGGTCTGCTCTAAAGCTTCAGTGAGTCAAGATGAGGAAATGATCTGCACTGATGCCCAAAATCTTTGAAAGTCGGATCCAAGCCCAGATGAAGCATAATGAAATCGCAATAGGCTGAAAAGGAAAGAGAGCGCAATAGGGTCTTATCTCACAAATAACACAAGACTTAGAATGAGCACTGCTCACCTGGACAAGTTGTGTAGCACAAACTGGCATAAATGCAAAATGGCTGCTGCAGGGTCCACACACTGACAGTAATTTCTTCATGTGTGCTCCCTGAGAGCACCACCTTTTTATGAAAGTGACATAATATGTCCGCCTGCACCTCCCTCACAGTCCAGTAGTTTGTCTGGGGCACCCTACTCCACCCTGTCTCAGTACAGCATCCATCCCTCAGTCCCGCAGATATACACTAGCAAAAGACCATTTCCTCCTACCCATGCCAAAGCTAAGAGGTTGAATTTAACCATCTGCAAGCTGTTGGCTACAAAAATGCTGCCTTTCTGGCTGGTGGATACAGAGAATTTTTTAGACCTTATGGCCGTCACAGTTCCCCAGTATCAGATGCCCAGTCGCCACTACTTCTCGGAGAAAGCTGTGCTTGCGCTACACCAGCATGTCGCACACAACATCATTGCTTCCTTGAGAGACTCTGTGTGTGTGTGACAGGGTGCATTTCACCACAGACACCTGGACGGGTAAGCATGGACAGGGGCATTACATGTCACTGACTGGGCACTGGTTGACTATGGTGGCAGGGTCTAATTTACAAGTCTTGCCATCCCCACAGCTTGTGCATCAAACCTCTGTATGTAGAAGTTCCTTCTGCCTCTTCCAGCTCCTCTAGGTCCTCCACTTGCGTCCAAAACCTGTCTGGTAATGTGACCCGCGTTCATACTGTGCAGAAGGAATCCAGTACTCCTCCTTACTATGCTGGCAGCAGAGCTCAATGCCATCAGGTGGTGTTAATGTTAAAATGTCTGGGAAATGTGAGTCACATAGTTGAGTAGTTGTGGTCAGCTCTGGAGATCGAGTTTAATCAATGGTTGTCTCCACTGAACCCACAGCCAGGGATTGCGCAACAATGCTGCAAACCTGGGTGCAGCCCATCTCCAGGGCAAGGCGAAACACATGCCTTGCATGGCTCAGGTCTTGAACCTGGTCATCCAGCAATTTCTAGCCCACTATCCTGGCTTAGATGGACTGCCGCAGAGAGAACGATCGCTGTGTGTTCACATCCGCTGTTCACATTCTGCAGCTCAATGACTTGCATTGCTACAGAAGTCTTTCTGCCTGCTTGTTAACTGTCTGAAATGCGATGTGCCGACACAATGGAATTTCACTCTGCACATGTTTCACAGACTGTGGCAGTAGCGACGAGGCCTGGTGCAGTATGTTATGATGTATAGTGTTGTTTTGTGTTTTTTTCTAATAAAAGATTTTTTCTGTGTGTTGTGTATTTTTAACACTTTAATAGAAATTAATGGCGGTCATGTCTAATATTGGCGTGACCCCATGAATTTCGGGCTTAGGGCCAGCTGATAATACAAAGCTGGCCCTAACCCCTTTATTACCCAGTGAGCCAACGCGCCAGGGCCCTGGATGAGCTGGGTACAGCACCAGAAGATGACGCTTCTATGAACCCGCCATTTTCTGCGGTGGCTGCGGACTGCAATTCGCAGCGGGGGGGGCCCATAAAACTTGGGCCTCCCTGGACTGCAGATTCCAGCCCCCAGCTGCCTAGTTGTACCTGGCTGGACACAGAAATAGCGCGAAGCCACACATACTTTTTTTTTTATTATTTCATGAAATTCATGAAATAATAAAATAAAAAAGGGCTTCCCTATATTGTTGTGTCCGGCCAGGTACAAATAGGCAGCTGAGGGTTGGGGGCAGCCCGTTTCTGCCTGCTGTAAAATGTATTAAAAAATATATATTAGGGACTGCAACTTTATTAACTCCTCAAGTGGAGGGGTTAATAAAGATGCAGTACCTAAATGTGTTTTTTTTAAAAAAAATTTTAAGAATTTTTCCTAAAAATTTTGACGTGGGCTTCACCATATTTTTGTACGCCAGCCAGTTACAGCAGGCAGGAACGGTCTGCCCTCAACCCCCAGCTGCCTAGTTGTACCTGCCTGGAAACAGAAATATAGGGAAGCCAGGTCATAGTGAACTCTGCCTTCACAGCCATAATACTGCCGAGTGCAGGGCTGAGTAGTCACTGGAAGGCGGTGACGTCACCGCTTTTCCCTGCCCTGCTCCGTGGATAACATGGATCAGGGCGGGTTAAAAAGCTGATGTCACCGCAGGAGGCAGGGCAAGCGGCCAGCACCTCCAAAAATGATCCGTCGCTATGCGCCTGGGCCCAGCTTCTCATGCAGCAGGCGCAAGAGAGGGAGACCATGAATGACAAGAGGGAGGCGGCGGAGGGAGGATAATATATACAGGGGGCGTGAAATTGCCCAGTGGAGAGAAGTGGCTCCAGCCACTACACCCCACCTCTTTGGCTCCACATTGTAAGTTTTTAAATTCAATTATCTTGGGGTACAGGGGGCTCAAGTGATGGGGGACCCCTTGCCTGAATGCAGCAGATATGCTGCATTCAGTGGTACAATTAGATCAGCATGTATGGGGGGGTGACAGGTCCTCTTAAAAGTGTTAAAAAAAAAACAACACACAGAAAAAATCTTTTATTAGAAAAAACACAAAACAACACTTAGAGACTCCATCTTTAGTAAGAAAATAATCTTCCGTCCGAAGTACGGTAGTCCAATCCAGTTTTGTTCTTTAGCTCAGCTATATCTCTGGTAGAGAACCTCTACCAAAGATGTAGCTGAGCTGTGCACCCGGCCGTGGGAAAGTTCCTGTGAGTTCATGCTATTAAGCATGAACTCACATGAACTCTAACTGCACTGCACGGCTACTTCAAATGACCAGCTGATTAGCATCAGCTGATACTTCAGCTGTTCATTTGAAATAACCTGTGGGAAAGTCGGCAGTGAGAAGACTTCACCGCCGGCTTTCTTGGGCGGTGCTGCACTCCCCGTTCCCTGATGCCCCCTCCCTGCTCCCTCGCCGCATCTCCGCCCGATTCCAAGTTAGGACTGGGCGGTGAGTGCAGAACCAGGGAGCGGGGAGGGGGCATCAGGAAGTGGGGAGCGCAGCACAGAATGGGAAAGCCGGCGGTGAAGTCTTCTCACCGCCGGCTTGCCCGCCCGGGTCCGGCGCTCCCCATTCCCTTGTGCTGCGCTCCTAACTCAGGATCGAGGTGGGACTCAGCGGGGGAGCGGAGGATCAGGATGGGAGGCAGGCTTTTTACCGCCGGCATTTAAACATTCATGCACCCATTTCAGCCCTTCCCTCAGCCCCCACACCGCTGTATAAGGTCCAGCTGAGTAATTCCTCGCATTTCCCATTGACTTCCATTGTACAAATTACTCCTAGCGAGTATTCACAAGGAAACTCTCGGAGTAACAAGTAGACTGAGTACCGTACTACTCGGCGAGTATCGAATAGTTACGAGTATACTCGCTCACTCCTATCTATGGCTCCTCAGGCGGAACTCTGCTGCGATGCTGGAAGGAAACAGTCTCAGGCAGTGATGAGCTTACCGGGTACTTTATTTAAGTTCTTTAGCAACAGTTCACAAAAGTTTACAAGTTACAGTTCTTTCAGCTCTTTCAAGTTACAGTTCTCACACTTTATCTATAAAATGAGAATGCGCATAGGGTCTTATCCTCAATAGGAATCAAATCTCATACAGTATGAAAACTGCTCACCTGATTTAGTTGTGAAGCCCACAACTAGCTTGATCGCTCAAACACAGCAGCCGCAGCCGGGACCACACTTCCACAACGTGGGGGTGAAACTCTATCAGGGACCAAGTGTCTTTCGGTCCGCGCCGCTGCTCCAATGAGTATCAAAAAACACTGGAGTGCTTTGAAACAAGATATCTTCAGCTTTATTTTCCAACGTGTTTCGGAGCTAACACCCAGCTCCTTCCTCAGGGTCATTCCCTGAGGAAGGAGCTGGGTGTTAGCTCTGAAACGCGTTGGAAAATAAAGCTGAAGATATCTTGTTTCAAAGCACTCCAGTGTTTTTTGATACTCATTGGAGCAGCGGCGCGGACCGAAAGACACTTGGTCCCTGATAGAGTTCTCACACTTTAGCACTGCTCCGTGTAACTGGGTGATGCAGCTCAGACAGCTCCTCTGCGTTGCTTCCCTCTAAAACATTTTTTGTCTCTCTCTGTTTCCTCACTCACAGGTTTGGTCTGGCCTTCACGGGCTCTTGTGTGATGACTCCCTCTCTGTCAGGGTCACTAGCCCTAGTCTGATGGCTGTGTGCCTAGACCGTGGTGGTAGGTAGGCTGCAGGTCATGGAGTACCTATCCCACGCCGGTGTGTCTCGTAATTAGGGTCTTAGAGTGCCCCCGTTCACCTCTACAGAGCCGGCTCTCTGGCTGTAGCGGCCTAGCCTGCAGTGTTCCAGGTATGGCTGTGGGATCACCAGGCTCCCTCGTCCTCACTGTCTCTCAGCTCCAGGATTCCTCCGTTCAGCTAAGGAGTGTGTGGCTACCGGGCCCTTGTCCTCCCACTCTTCCTCTGTCAAACTGTGGCTCTTCCCTCCGGCTATGGGGCGAGCTTTCTCTCCTAGGAATGTAGCCACTAGGATTCTGCGTCCTCCAGGGAACCCTTCTTCCTGGGAATTCTGCCTCTCGCTAACTAGCTTCTTCTTCTACTACTAATCCCTGCAACTGGTGCTCCCGTGTTTTTGTCTACAGTTCCACCCACTGGATCAGTGCTGCTCTATGCTCCACCCACATTACTCTTAACGCCTGCTACCCCTTGCCTTACCTAGAGTCCTAGGCGTAGGATTGGTGTGTTTACCTGTGTGGTTGTTTTTCAATCAACCATCTCTAACTTACCTGGCTGCACCTCACCCTGTGACCGCCCTGGTCGCAGGGGCGCCACAGATGCATGTCTTGACCAGGGCTCCCTGAGGTCAATACCTATCCCTGACACTCCTGTACCTGTTTCTAATTATTGAACCTTTTTGTACATCGAACCAGTGATTAACAAATTTGCTGTATTTACATCCACCATTTTTGGGTGCTTAAAAGCAAGGATTGCTACATCTTCCTTAATGTTTGCGTAAACGTTTTGGGCATCGAACTAGGTTTTGGCAAATGTGCTGTATACACATAAACAGTTTATTGGCCCTTAAAAGCATTGTTTGGTCAATCTTACCTGTTCACTAAGCCTATACAGGTCACTCATCTAGTTGACTAGTTTTTCCTGTAATACTCCACGAAACATATAGTTGTCCCACTTGTGTGTGGTGGGGCATAACATTTATGGGAGCATTTTCATCACCTTTGAGGGTATCTGGCCCACTAGGCCTATACAGGTCACTGACCTACCTGACTAAGTTTTCCTATAATACTCCACAAAACGTATAATTGTACCACCTGTGTGTGGTGGGCCATAACATTGATGGGAGCGCTTGCATGAGCTTTGAGGGTATCCTGCCCACTAGGCCTATACAGGTGACACATCCCTGTATTGCTGATCAATGTTTAACCTTGAAATGCTAGGTCAGGTCCTATTCCAGACTCTGTGCCATGCATGCAGGCTGGGCCATTCAGCAATTTTTGGTCTGGGACAATTGATGCCATTTTCCTGTGGTCTGACCCTTTGGGAACAGTGAGGAGTCTTGTTGGGGTCTCCTTGCTGTGTGGTACATGATTTGAGCAGGGCTCTCTGAGTGACATGCCTATACCTCTGTGTCTTATCCTCCTTTTACTCCTCCTCCTCTTTTTACTTAATGTAGAAAACTACTGCCACTTTTCCCCTGTAACTCAGCCATCTATCAATTCAAAGTCAGTTTCACTCTCCTCTAAAATTTTAAGAGAATGTTAACCACCTTCTATTTTGAAGTGCTTTGGAAGAGTGTGTAGGCTGGCACAGACCGTGTCTCCAGCACCCATGCTACGCTATCTGACTATTTGTACTGGTGTCTGTTGTCTATTCTGAGTAGTTTGGCAGCTTTTGGACACCTTTAAAGGTGTTTTCTATGTGTTTGCTGTTGCCTGCCATTGATTCCAATGGGGTTCGATGGTGTTCGAACATTTGACAAACAATTCGTCTAACACACCCCAATTCAGCGAATCAAATCGAATTAGAACATTTAGGGCCACTTTACACACACCAACTTATCTGTCCAACTTCTGACCAACTTGCTGGTTGCAGTGAAATCATGGACACATTGCTCCATTTGTACACACCAACAAAATGGAGCAATGTGTCCATGATTTCACTGCAACCAGCAAGTTGGTCAGAAGTTGGACAGATAAGTTGGTGCGTGTAAAGTGGCCTTTAGGTGTTTGCTCATCACTAGTGATTTAAACTTTTGTTTTTTATTTTTTTCATATTTTTTTTTCAATATTTCTACTTTTCACTGTATTAGCCCTCTTATGGTACGTGCCAATGATCAGGAGAAACTACATTCTAGAAGCAGCAGCATTCCTATGGTGGAGACGCTTGTGTTCTCTGCAAGAGAACGCAGCATACATGCCCACAATCAGGATTACTGACAAAGTGGATTTTTGCTGTGTACTCCCACTCAGAACACTTGTGTCTCCACAAAAATAAATTGACATGTTAGGCCCCTTTCACATCTCTGCGTTTGCTGCGTTTTGCTGCGTTTTGCTTCATTTGCATTTTTTCCGCGTTTTTACCGCAAAAAACGCATGAAAACGCATGCGTTTTTGTCCCCATTGATTTTAATGGGAACGCATGAAAAACGCATGCAAAAACGCATGTCAAAATGCATGTGCGTTTGCAAAAACGCATAACGCATGCGTTTTTGCAAACGCAGCCCAAAACGTTGTTTGCCACGTTTTGAGCTGCGCTTGCAAAAACGCATGCGTTATGCGTTTTTGCAAACGCACATGCATTTTGACATGCGTTTTTGCATGCGTTTTTCATGCGTTCCCATTAAAATCAATGGGGACAAAAACGCATGCGTTTTCATGCGTTTTTTGCGGTAAAAACGCGGAAAAAACGCAAATGAAGCAAAACGCAGCAAACGCAGAGATGTGAAAGGGGCCTTACAGTTAAGAAAGTCTTGCCATATGTCAGTTTATACTGCATAAAAAAGAAGTACAGTGGTATGGGATTTCCAGTCACTGTGCTTGTGCTGTACAATGCAACACTTAATCCTGATAGTGTGCACTCACCCTTAGGCGACTATATTGTGCAATCATCTAATCACTTGGGTAACATACAGCAATGCCATAGCATTGCTGTATATAGCAAAAATAATGATTTTCCTTGAAGCCCAGGCACTTGCAGGGTTTCAAAGGAGATTTGTAATGACAAGCACAGAGGCCTATAATAGACCCTGGCTTTTATAAAAATCCATTGGATACCCACGTACATGTCATAGGTGTGCAGATGGGCACATAAAATGTGCCGGCACACCTTTAACAGCATTTAACAGATTAATACTTGCTATTGTTAGAGGTAGTAAAGGAAAAACAACAACAGCTTATAGTGCGCCTGTACACATGGGGTTGTTAGCAGGCGGTTCTTTTGCGTTTAAACTCACCTGGTCTGGTTATAAACCACAGCCCGTAGATAAGCTTATTAAAATCAAGCAACGGAACCTCCGGTTCCGTCCTCGTGCTTCCTACGAGGTCTTCTCCGGGGAAACACTAGTGCCGGGCGGCGTCACGTGTCTAGTAAAGGGGCCGATCCAGCTGACGTCTTCTCAGGTACTCTCCCTCCTCTGCAGCTCACTCCACCACTCTCCCCATAGGGAGTCAAATTGATACAAAAAGATGGAAGCGTGGTGTATGTTTGAGCGCTGAGGTAAGGAAGATCTCTGATGCTGGCTTCTTTTCCGGACTTTATTAAAATAATTGCAGTTATAATTATTCAAGCTTAAGGCTCTCAAAACCCACGATGCATTTCGACGTGCACACACGTCTTTCTCAAGTGAATTCACTTGAGAAAGACGTTTGTGCACGTCGAATTGCATCGTGGGTTTTGAGAGCCTTAAGCTTGAATAATTATAACTGCAATTATTTTAATAAAGTCCAGAAAAGAAGCCAGCATCAGAGATCTTCCTTACCTCAGCGCCCAAACATACACCACGCTTCCATCTTTTTGTATTGTTAGAGGTAGGTCCTGGTTGTAACACACAGCCATTATTTGCCAGGTATGGAGTGAGCTCAACCCATGAGACCGCCCCATACACCCACTTCCAACTTGCTCCATACATGTATGGCACATACTGCTGATTTGCTTTTGTGGTATGTATTTGGTATTTGTCGATCTGTACTGTGAAGCGTCGTCCAATCAATTTGGTTGAATCTCAGCAGAAATTATTGCACTGTATTTGGCCAGGGTCACATCTCTGTTTTTTTTATAGAATCCTGATCCGGTTTTGAGCTTTCAAAAAGCTCAAAACCGGACCAGGAAACGCTCCTCATAGGACCCAATGCAAAACACCGGATTGCTTCACAAGCAATGCGGTGTCCGTCTCCGGCACTGCAGCCTGCGTTAAAAATCATGCAGGCTGCAGTTTTCGGAGCGGTTCTCTGAACCGCTGTGCAGTAACCGGATGGCTCAGGATGTGTAATCCTGAGCCATCCGGCAACTGCATAGTTTGCTGATCCCAGCTATTGCCGAGATGAGCAAACTGTACTATGAATAGTAAAGAGTTAAATGTAATAAATTAAAGAATGCTTGAGGTCTCTAGGGGGGGCTTAGACCCCCTAGAGATCGGACGCCCACTCTGGTGGGCTTCTCCTACAATGTCCCCATGCCACGGGCTCCTCCGAGCTCCTTGCATGTCAACCAAAGTCCCCCCCCCGTATCTCTATAGAGGGGTGCACAGAGGGGGCGGCCATAATGAATGAGCGGGCGGAGGCTGCAGCACACATCATGCAACTTCAGCCCAGAACACCACGTAACTATAACCCGCATCATTCTGTACTGTAATATTTAGTTTGGGCACAAGTAGGGAGACTTATAACAGAGGGGTGCAGGCACCCCTCTATAGAGATATGGGGGGGGGGGACTTTGGTTGACATGCACGGAGCTCGGAGGAGCCCGTGGCATGGGGACATTGTAGGAGAAGCCCACCAGAGTGGGCGTCCGGTCTCTAGGGGGTCTAAGCCCCCCTAGAGACCTCAAGCATGCTTTAATTTATTACATTTAACTCTTTACTATTCATAGTACAGTTTGCTCATCTCGGCAATAGCCGGGATCAGCAAACTATGCAGTTGACGGATGGCTCAGGATTACACATCCTGAGCCATCCGGTTACTGCAGTGCGGTATTCTGCACACATTTTTGTAAAAAAAATGTGTGTGACCGGTATTGCGTTCACCGCATCCGGATCTGGATGCGGTGAATGCAATTCTAGTTGTAAATGTGACCCCAGCCTTTTTCAGAATTCATTTGGCTGTTTTGTCTTTATTCACATTATCAATAAACACTGATGACCCAGGGTCATTGGAAACCATGCATGCCATTGCCATCACACTGCCTTCAACATGTTGTACAGAGAATGTGCTGTGCTTTGGATCATGAACCATTCCAAGCCCTCTCCACACTCTTTTCTTTTAATCATTCTAGTAGGTTGATCTTAGTTAATAATGGCATTAATGCCAGGCGCTGAAAATCACAGCAATATGAACTAAGCGAGTATATAAACAAAGGGAAATGTATTCACCTATGTTCTGATACATTTGATGAAGGGTGCAATGCATCCCAGAAACACATAATGCACTGTAAGTGAATACATTTATCTTTTTTTATCTCCCTGCATGCTACAATATGTATGTGATTGGCAGAATCCTGCATTAATAGCAATATTTTCCTTTGTATCCTGCTACTCACTTCACCACATTATTGTGTGATAGAGGAAGTCGGAGCTGTAGCTAATCTTAGCATGGATCACTATCCTCATGGGACTTCATCATTGTCATGTGACCACACCAGGTCCTGCATGGCTGATCGTGCTCCACAGCCTGTGCCAGCACCTACTGTCTACAGGCAAGTGACATGCCCACTCCAGGGTCGGGGAAGACTCAGACGGTTACTCGTTGTTCTTCTTCACCTCTTTTCGGTTCTTTTCATGGGGACAGACGGGGCCGAGACCTGGTCCCATGACCCCGGCGGTGTCATTTTAATAAACGGGGGTAGATGTCAGGGAAAGTCTAAGGGGAAAGAGGTATTCGTGACGCCACGTGCGGTATGCGGCCAGGGCAGCTGCCGCTGCTTCAAAACGTCTGGGGATGGTGACCAGCAGCCTAAATGGTGTCACTCCCCATGGGGGAGCAGAGTCCCCAGGGCAGCGGAGTGGTCCTCTCAGTCCGTACCTTGGCAGATGTTCACTTGGTCAACAGTACCTTTAGTGTTACAGGCGGCCTCTGCGGCCGATGGTCGCCGCTAATAAAAGTCCCACACATCACAGCTGAAGTTCCATTGCTTTTACTCAGGTGTTAAACATTGCCGCGGGGTACGTCCCTTGCCAGTCTCCAGTTCACTCTTTATCCAGAGCCGGGTTAGTGCAGTCAAGCCACAGTTGGTGCCCTTCCCTTCTCTCTAAGTGTCTCAGTCTCTGGTGGTCTTTCTCTCTCCCAGTGCTATAAGGAGTAGTTCTCTTCTGGGGAGAGCGTAGCATCGCTCTGCCCCCCAGGCTCTCAACGCTCTCTGCAGCACAGAGCTCAAGTACCAGCAGCCAGGAGTGCCTATTTGTGTCCCCACTCCCAAGGCACTGCTCTCTAGTTTAGCCTTCTTCCCCAAGTTGTGTAGCGTGTTCGGCCATGGCTCGGGCTTGCAGCATCCACCCCTTGTTCAGGGCCGGGTCCCTGTCTCCACCACCCCCTCTGTCTCATCAGATTCGGGCATACGGGGGATTCGCTGTCTCTTTCTCACCTGAAGGGCTCTTTTCTTCCTCTGCTGGTCAGTCTTTCCCTCCCGTGGGCGAGCGTGGTGGTCCTCCAGTGCACAGGAGTCGGCACCACACCGCCTCTACACTCCCGATTACCACTCCTCTTCCGTTGGTATTACTCCTCCAGTCTTCTTTTACTGTCTGACTCTGACACTTCCCTGTACCATTATATGAACCTGGATCCTCCCTTAGGGTCCACCCACCATCCCAGGGCCTAAAGATTGTGTACTGTGTGTGTGCTTTTTGGGCTCAACTGCACCATCCCAACACCTTGAGAATGGTGGCATTACACTCCTTAACTACAGGAGTGCATTATCTCTGGTGGCGGCTCACCCGGTGGAGTGCCACACAAGCTGTCTCAAGCTCCACACCGCAGTTGTGCAGGAGTGCACAACCTAAGTTGGGGAGTATGATCCTGTGTTTGTATCAGTCTTAGTGTTAAATTAACAAGACAGAAGCATTCCCTCTGTCTCTCTCCCTCCCCATCCCTCCCCTTACCTTCTAATTCCTAGACTTGAGATGGGGAGAGGTACTCCATTGGGGGAAGACTTGTCATTAGAAGTGTCTGGCACATGTACCCCTGGACATGACTACTGTAGAAGTCGTTTCCGTCTTCTTCTTGGGACTAAAAAGAAGCCTCCCAAGTAAACAGCCATCCGATCTACCCCTACCACCAGCAATTTTTACAGTCATCAACTTGGAAGACATCTTGCTTGAGCAGAAGCTTTCTTCAGGCCTGGGAAAAAGGGGGGCGTAATGAGGGGGTACTGTAATGCCAATGTCCCTGTGGGGATTATTGCTCATTCACCACCATGGCCACACCAAATGCCTCCTGTCCTCAGCAAAGCTACCGATGTTATTGTCTGCTGTCTCCTGCTCTCAGGGCCTGTTGCACTACACAGACTCCCCAGCAGTGTTCTTAGCGTGCATGCCCATGCTACTTCCTGCTCTTAAAGGGCCAGCACACTTGTATCCAGAAATTCTCCTCAGCGTATGTCTAAGAGGCACTGGGTATTTAAGGCATTCTCCAACTAGGGGAGGTGCCTGAGCAACTTGTGTAGTTAGTTTACTGTCTGTGGGTTAGTTACAGTAGTTGTCAGGTCTTCTTCTTCTATATTCATCTTCTGTGCCTGCATTCCCATACCTGCCAGTATCTGCCATGTCTACTAAGCCCACCTTCATTTGCCCTCCTATTTGCCACAATCATCCCATCTGCAGCTGCCACCCTTAAGGACTGTGTCTGTGCGTATCAGTGCATCACCTGCTGGCACCAGAGACTGTATTTTTGTCTGATCCTGCATCCTCTGCCCTAGCATCAGCTGTCACAGTTTTCCCTGTGGTATTGTGGGTCAACTCTTGCTTGTCTCCTCCCAAGCGAGCGTAACACTGATGCTTTATCACAATTATGTTAAGAAATGTAGGCATTAAAATCCAGTCAAAATTCTTAGTGAATGGGTGGTGGTGGGTTTTCTGGGGATTGATCTCACACAGCTCATTGCAGTGGCCCAAGTTGGTGCACTGAGAGGTTACCACCTTGGTAAACTGGGCCCTTCTCATATGGAACTGACCTTCTAAATGAAGTGCATGACTCCATGTTGGCAAGGCATCCTGGTTTATCTGGTAGGATGTTGATGACTCTATAAGTGCAGATTTTGCGCCAGGTCTAAAGTGTTCCACCAGGCCCTGGCAAGGTTTATTTTTTCTGATGAGGTTCTATTTTAATCTTGAACTCATTTGTTCATGAATTTCATCACAGATTTGTAGATTGGGTGTAGGTGGACCATTTCAGCAAGATGGTTCACTTCGTTCATCTACCAACATTTCCTATGGTTTAAGAGTTTAGCTACATTGTTTATCTATCACATTGTTAAACTACATGGTTTTCTTAAAAACATTATTTACAATACAAAGGCATAGTTTATGGCTAGGCTCTGGCGTAGCGGGGAAGAAGAAAGAGCTTCTTTATGCAGTGCGCACACCCAATATGCAAGTGAAAAACAAATATTTATTTAGTGCAAGACAGAAAAAACCATAATGTGTGTTAAAAACAATTAAAACCAATTTCCCTCTGCCACACACAACATCATACAATTTACCCATAGCCCGGGTGGGTATTAAAGGTACATTAGGAGTAAGAGCTATTACACAGAGCAAAATAAACCTCTATTTAGAAAATATATTGGTGATTTCGGCAATGACAATAGATCTAGCTATATGGATGTTTGTCCGGAAACATACATAATATTATGCACACTTAGTTTGGTATATAATATACACGAAAAAATGACATCACATAAGCGACCGTAAATACGAGATTGGGTGCCAAAAACCAAGTAAATTAATCACAGATCATCACAGCCCCCACATACACTAGCATGCACTGGTGGGGAGAGAGGTGTATTAATCAAGGGGCTGTCAGATTAGGGAGAGCATACTATACCCAAGTGTATCCAAGTGATGAAGGCCTGGAGTGTGGGCAGTAGGGACCAAGCCCAATGTGTATCGCCACAATCAGTGGCTTTGTCAGGAGCAGCTGGCTGGGGGGAGCACAAGGTTTTTTATACCTGTCTGTCCAGGTCTGTATGGGCACCGCCATTGTTCTAATGATGTCATGGGGCAGGGATAGGGAGGGCCAGAGGCATCATCAATGATGAGCACAGTGATTGGCTGCAGGTCTAGCTGGCACAGCTGCGGTACTCCAGGCCCTCATCACTTAGGTATAGTATGCTGTCCCCAATCTGACAGCCCCTTGATTAATACACCTGTCTCCCCACCAGTGCATGCTATGTGGCTTCCCAATGCACACATAGAACTGCACAGATCCTACTGATAGGCACACACCCTCCACCCATGTGTTCAAACTGTTCACCTCCCCCTACCTTTCTAAAGGGACCTCACTCCTTACTGAAGGTCCCTGTATGCACGGGTCCCTTTTATGTGACTTTATAGCCACTGTCCTGAAGTGCCTTTACTACCTGAAGGGCATATAAGGCTGTTGATTATTGTTATACAGAAAGGCTTCTATGCAGTATGATGACTATTCTGTTAACTGCCTTGTCAATTCATTGATTGTGGGGACTGTGTTATATGTCTTTGGGTGACGCCCAAGGGGCTGCAGATACATGGGCTAATACTGCTTTCCTTATGGTGGACAACACTATGATAAAATTAGAGCTGTAGCTTAATACCTCCTGATTGTCTACAATGTTGTGATGATCTGTGATTAATTTACCTGGTTTTGGCACCCAATCTTGTATATACGGTCGCTTATGTGATGTCATTTTTGTGTCTATGTTATATACCAAACTAAGTGTGCATAATATTATGTATGTTTCCAGGCAAACATCCATATAGCTACATCTTTTGTAATTGCCGAAGTCACTAATATATATAGGTTTATTTTGTTCTGTATAATAGCTCTTACTCCTATTGTACCTTCACCTTGAATACCCACCCGGGCTCTGGGTAAATTGAATGATGTTTTGTGTGACAGAGGAAAATTGGTTTTAATTGTTTTTAACACACATTATGGTTTTTTCTGTTTTGCACTAAATAAATATTTGTTTTTCACCTACATATTGGCTGTGTGCACTTCATACAGAAGCTCCTTGAGGCTGGAAGTCGTCCATTATATCTCTATGGGAAGTGAGGCGCTATTCTGATTGGTCGCTGTGTGGTGACGGCGACCAATCAGAATAGCGCCTCACTTCCCATAGACATATAATTGACGATTTTTCGTCCATTATATCTCTATGGGAAGTGAGGCGCTATTCTGATTGGTCGCCGGCAGGACTCAGCGACCAATCAGAATAGCGCCTCACTTCCCATAGAGAATAAAGAAGACAGAAGACCCCCGGGGCCGAACGAAGAGGACGCCTGGGCCTGACGGAGGGCTCCTGGATCGGACGGAGGACTCCTGGATCGGACGGATGATCAGATGAAGAAGAAGGCATGTAAGTGATCGATGGCGGCGGGGGCTTAGGGGGCGGCAGGGGCTTAGGGGGTGGCAGGGTGGTTGGTAGCGGCGGGGGGGGTAGGGATGGCTCCGGAGCAGTGGCTCCGGAGCAGTGTACGGTGGGGTGGCGGGGCGGCGAGGGGAGGCAGACGGGGCAGAAGAGAGGGGTTGCTCCGGAGCCCCTGCTGTCACCGCGTGGTGACACAGTGCTCCGGAGCAACCCCTCTCTTCTGGCCCGTCTGCCTCCCCTCGCCGCCGCGGGGTTCAGGCGGGCAGAGTGGGGTAGCGGGGGGGGGGTAGGGGTGGCTCCAGAGCAGTGGCTCCGGAGCAGTGTACGGTGGGGTGGCGGGGCGGTGAGGGGAGGCAGATGGGGCAGAAGAGAGGGGTTGCTCCGGAGCCGCTGCTGTCACCGCGTGGTGACACAGTGCTCCGGAGCAACCCCTCTCTTCTGCCCCGTCTGCCTCCCCGCGCCGCCGCGGGGTTCAGGCGGGCAGAGCGGGGTAGCGGGGCAGACAGGCGGCTGGGCATGGGGCTGCAGTACACTACAGCCCAATGCTTGGCGGACAGGCGGCTGGGCATGGGGCTGTAGTATACCATAGCAGTGTACACTACAGTCCCATGCTCGGGATGGTGGGGTAGAGGTGGGGGGGCATGTTGGTGGGCTCTGTTGGTGGCTTTGTTCGCGGGGCAAGGGCTCGCAATGCCCGCTTCGCGGGCAATGCTTCGCGAGGGGCGTGGCTGCTATGCGGCGACGAACAGAGCCCCAGAGAGAGTGCTGAGCCACGCGAACAAAGCCACGGAAGTAGCGCCGGACGCGACGGAACTCGCTACGGCAATTATATAATAGATATCAGTTATGATATCACATGTTGCTCACAGAACGTCAGTTCCTGTGAAAACACCCCTTATTTTTCTTTAGTACCATTAACTAAACTTTTTAGTGTCCATGGGCATTAGCAAACTAGGATTAATACATGATTGATAAAACATTTATATCAGGAAAAAACATATATCCTTTAATAATCCACTATATAATCTCCTAATCGTGTCTGTCTGATGCCGAAATCACGCGCCAGTGCTCATTGGCTGCCACTAGCCGAGGCAACCAATTAGCGCCGTGTATGCAAAAAGCCATGCGCATTCAAAATTAGGTGATTTTATAGTAGCTGTAACCTGGCGACAGCGGGTCATAGCGTCGCTGTCGCCAGGCTACATGTACGCCGGGCTACATCTAAATATACGGCCGTGGCGACCCCCGGTACCGGTACCCGCCGCCCCCACCTCGCCTCCCCTATGCCTCTCCTTGCCTCCCCCTTGCCTCTCCTCGCCTCCCCCTCTCGCCTCCCGCTGTTCTCACCTGTCTTCTCCCTCTGCACACACAGCGGTCATGTGACAGGGCGGGCTGATGTGAAATCACACAGCCCGCCCTGTCACATGACCACTGCAAAAGACCGGTGAGAACAGAGGGGGTGAGGGGGATCCGCCCCCCGCTTCCATCCTGCCCCCCCGGCTCCATCCTGCCCCCCTGGCTCCATCCTGCCCCCCCAGCTTCATCCTGCCCCCCCGCATCCATTCTGCCCCACTGACTCCATCCTGCCCCACCTGACTCCATCCAGCATCCCCGCATCCATCCTGCCCCCCCCGCATCCATCCTGCCTCCCCTGCATCCATCCTCCCCCCCCGCTCCATCCTTCCCCCCCTGGCTCCATCCTGCCCCCACATCTATCCTGCCCCCCAGCTCCATCCTGCCCCCCGGCTCCATCCTGCCCCCCTGGCTCCATCCTGCCCCCCCAGCTCTATCCTGCCCTCCTGCATCCATCCTGCATCCCCGCATCCATCCTGAACCCCCGGCTCCATACTGCCCCCCCCCGGCATCCATCCTGCTCCCCCGCATCCATCCTGCCCCCCACCCCCGCATCCATCCTGCCCCCCCGGCTCCATCTTGCCCCCCCCCGGCTCCATCCTGCCACCCCACATCCATCCTGCTCCCCCACATTGATAGTGCCCTGCTCGCTCCATCCTGCCCCGTTCGCTCCATCCTGCCCCATTCCATCCTGCCCTGCTCACTCCATCCTGCCCCCTGTCTCCATCCTGCCATCCTGCCCTCCCCTTGCCACCATCCTGCCCTACTGGCTACATCCTGCCCTGATTCCTCTATCCTGCTCCCCCGCTACCATCTAGCCCCCTGGCTTCATCCTGCCACCTGGCTTCTTGCCCTACCGGCTCCATCCTGCCCCTCCACCTCCATCCTGCCGCCCTGGCTTCATACCCTGCTGGCTCAATCCTTCCCCCCGCCTCCATCCTGCCCCACTGGCTCCATGCCCTGCCGGCTCCATCCTGCCCCCCGCCTCCATCCTGCTCCCCCACATCCATCCTGCCCCCCGCCTCCATCCTGCTCCCCCACATCGATCCTGCCTCCCGGCTCCATCCTGCCCCCCCCCGCATCCATCCTGCCCCCCGGCATCCATCCTGCCCCCCCAACTCCATCCTGCTCCCCCGGCTCCATCCTGCTCCCCCACATCCATCCTGCTCCCCCATATCCACCCTGCCTCCCCACATCCATCCTGCCCCCCGGCTCCATCCTGCCTCGCTTGCTCCATCCTGCCCCGCTCGCTCCATCCTGCCCCACGTGCTCCATGCTGCACCACTCGCTCCATCCTGCCCCCCGCCTCCATCCTGCCCCCCGCCTCAATCCTGCCACCCCCACCACCATTTTGCCCCCCCGCCACCATCCTGCCCCCCTTGTCACCATCCTGCCCCCCTGCTCCATCCTGCTGCCCCGGCAGTTAACGGTCATGTGACCGATCAGTTGATCGGTTTCCCAGGCAACGACAGGTCCTAAAGGCCTGAAGGACCTAGAAGATGGAGATGGAGCGAGCTGGCGGACAGGTGAGTTCTCACTGAGGATTTTTTTTTTTTTTTTTTTTTACTGTGGAGGAGCGGGGGCCAGGAGGAGCGAGGGGGCCACGGGGAGCTGAGTATTGCCATATATCAAAGTGCTTTAATGTGCTGTAATGTACCGCCATATACTATAGTGCTGCTATACATGTACTGTAATGTACCGCCATATACTATAAAACTGCTATACATGTACTGTACCTCCATATACTATAGTGCTGCTATACATGTACTGTAATGTACCACCATATACTATAAAACTGCTATACATGTACTGTAATGTACTGCCATATACCATAACACTGCTATACATGTACTGTACCCCAATATACTATAGTGCTGCTATACATGTACTGTAATGTAACGCCTCATACCATAGCGCTGCTATACATGTACTGTAATGTACTGCCATATACTATAGTGCTGCTATACATTGCTGTAATGTACCACCATATACCATAGTGCTGCTATACATGTACTGTAATGTACTGCCATATACTATAGTGCTGCTATGCATGTGCTGTAATGTACCGCCATATACTATAACACTGCTATACATGTACTGTACCGCCATATACAGTGTTGGCCAAAAGTATTGACACCCCTGCAATTTCGTCAGATAATACTCAGTTTCTTCCTGAAAATGATTGCAATCACAAATTCTTTGGTATTATTATCTTCATTTAATTTGTCTTCAATGAAAAAAAACACAAAATAATTGTCCTAAAGCCAAATTGCATCTAAGTCCACACCAAACATAAAAAAGGGGGTGGACAAAAGTATTGGCACTGTTAGAAAAATCATGTGATGCTTCTCTAATTTGTGTAATTAACAGCACCTGTAACTTACCTGTGGCACCTAACAGGTGTTGGCAATAACTAAATCACACTTGCAGCCAGTTGACATGGATTAAAGTTGACTCAACCTCTGTCCTGTGTCCTTGTGTGTACCACATTGAGCATGGAAAAAAGAAAGAAGACCAAAGAACTATCTGAGGACTTGAGAAACCAAATTGTGAGGAAGCATGAGCAATCTCAAGCCTACAAGTCCATCTCCAAAGACCTGAATGTTCCTGTGTCTACCGTGCGCAGTGTCATCAAGAAGTTTAAATCCCATGGCACTGTGGCTAACCTCCCTAGATGTGGACGGAAAAGAAAAATTGACGAGAGATTTCAACGCAAGATTTTGCGGATGGTGGATAAAGAACCTCGACTAACATCCAAACAAGTTCAAGCTGCCCTGCAGTCCTAGGGTACAACAGTGTCAACCCGTACTATCCGTCAGTGTCTGAATGAAAAGGGACTGTATGGTAGGAGACCCAGGAAGACCCCACTTCTTACCCCGAGACATAAAAAAGCCAGGCTGGAGTTTGCCAAATCTTACCTGAGAAAGCCTACAACGTTTTGGAAGAATGTTCTCTCTTTTTGGGCAAAGGCATCAACATAGAGTTAACAGGAGAAAAAAAGAGGCATTCAAAGAAAAGAACACGGTCCCTACAGTCAAACATGGCGGAGGTTCCCTGATGTTTTGGGGTTGCTTTGCTGCCTCTGGCACTGGACTGCTTGACCGTGTGCATGGCATTATGAAGTCTGAAGACTATCAACAAATTTTGCAGCATAATGTAGGGCCCAGTGTGAGAAAGCTGGGTCTCCCTCAGAGGTCATGGGTCTTCCAGCAGGACAATGACCCAAAACACACTTCAAAAAGCACTAGAAAATGGTTTGAGAGAAAGCACTGGAGACTTCTAAGGTGGCCAGCAATGAGTCCAGACCTGAATCCCATAGAACACCTGTGGAGAGATCTAAAAATGGCAGTTTGGAGAAGGCACCCTTCAAATATCAGGGACCTGGAGCAGTTTGCCAAAGAAGAATGGTCTAAAACTCCAGCAGAACATTGTAAGAAACTCATTGATGGTTACCGGAAGTGGTTGATCGCAGTTATTTTGGCTAAAGGTTGTGCAACCAAGTATTAGGCTGAGGGTGCCAATACTTTTGTCCGGCCCATTTTTGGAGTTTTGTGTGAAATGATCAATGTTTTTGCTTTTTGCTTCATTCTCTTTTGTGTTTTTTCATTGAAGACAAATTAAATGAAGATAATAATACCAAAGAATTTGTGATTGCAATCATTTTCAGGCAGAAACTGAGTATTATCTGACATAATTGCAGGGTTTCAATACTTTTGGCCAACACTGTACTATAGTGCTGCTATACATGTACTGTAATATACCGCCATATACTGTAAAACTGCTATACATGTACTGTAATGTACCACCATATACCATAGTGCTGCTATACATATGCTGTAATATACCACCATATATCATAGCGCTGCTATACAAGTACTGTAATGTACTGCCATATACTATAGTGCGGCTATACGTGTGCTGTAATGTACCGCCATATACCATAGCGCTGCTATACATGTGCTATAAAGTACCTCCATATACTATAGCGCTGCTATACATGTGCTATAAAGTACCACCATATACCATTGTGCTGCTATACATGTACTGTAACGTACTGCCATATACCATAGTGCTGCTATACATGTACTATAATGTACCGCCATATACCATAGCGCTGCCATACATGTACTATAATGTACCGCCATATACCATAGCGCTGCTATACATGTACTGTAATGTACTGCCATATCCTATAGTGCTGCTATACAAGTACTGTAATGTACCGCCATATACTATAGCGCTGCTATACATGTGCTATAAAGTACCACCATATACCATAGTGCACCTGTATATGTACTGTAATATACCGCCATATACTATAGTGCTGCTATACATGTGCTGTAATGTACCACCATATACCATAGCGCTGCTATACATGTACTGTAATGTACTGTCATATACTACAGGGTTGCTGTACATATGCTATACTGTACCGCCATATGCTGTAGTGTTACTTTACATGTACTATAATGTACCGACATATACTATAGTGCTGCTATACATGTACTGTAATGTACCGCCATGTACCATACCTCTGCTATACATTGCTGTAATGTACCGCCATATACTATAGTGCTGCTATACATGTAATGTAATATACCGCCATATACCATAGTGCGGCTATACATTGCTGTAATGTACCACCATATACTATAGTGCTGCTATACATGTACTGTAATGTACCATCTTATACCATAGCGCTGCTCTATATATATATATATGTAGTTCACTCACATTGACTGAACAAGTTTTGTCAGTCACAGTAAGTCAACTACATACATATTCTAGAATTCCTGATGCGTTAGAATCGGGCCACCATCTAGTATGAATAAACTCTCTAAATCGTATAAGAAAACACACATAAGAATTATAGAGCTATATTGGGCACTCAAACCCACCATTCACAGGTCTACACTGTGGGCCATATGTAATACCACTAGACCATTCTATCCATTTATAAATTTTGTTGGTTTTAAAACAAATGACCCTTGTGAGATGTTTGTCATTAACCCATGTTATGTCTTTCTCAGTTTACTGCAAGAGTTGAATTAATGTATCACTTATGGTACCTTTACACGCCGCTACAGCCGGGTGGAAACAACCGGGTTTATGAGACAAATGTATCTTGCACTGTCAAATCAACCCGAGGTAGCGGCGTGTAAAGGCGGTTGTTGCCACCCGTCACTCGTGGCACCTGTTTCAGAGCAGTGCTCTAAAACAGGTTGATTTCAACCCGATGGTAACGGCGTGTAAATAAGTACAATTAATACATGATTTATAAATTACGACAAAACACATCTCTTTGATGTATAAATATAACCTCTCAAAGAAATCAGGACCATCCACAACTTGCATGGCTTCAGACGCTCCTTAAAACACATCTTTTCAAGGCGGCCTATCATACTCCCTAACAAAATTCCTTTGTACTGTACATAGCCCATTCACTATCTCTCTCGACATAACTCTTCTTCAAACTCCACCAAACTTAAAAGGTCTACAAAGATTGTCTGGTGACCATTCATGTTATTTCGGCCATTTCCTCAAGATGCCTGGACCACCAGTGGAATAAGCCCCTGTACTTTGTGCAACCCCTATCCCGTTGTAGATTGTAAGCTCTTTTGAGCAGGGTCACGTTTATTTTTGCTTTATCTATTGTATTTTTTACATTGATTGCATGCTTATTGTATTGTTTCCTATTATTGTACTGTATTCTTTCTCTACTGGAATTATTTACTGTAATGTATTGTGTATTTTTTTTTTTCGATCAATATGTTTTTATTGTAATTTCAAATAAAACGAAACATTTTCTGACAACGCATATCATCCAGTATTGTAATACAATTTCCAGCAATACCTTTAAATGCACTTCCAACAAGGAAGAATATAGAGCCGTAACAACAGGCTTAATATTCAAAGGTATCTAAGGTATCTAAGAGTTTTAACACCAAAAAGGGAAGGGGGGGGAGGGGAAAGGGAGGGATTAGGTTGGGAAGGGGGGAGAGGAGGAGCTTGGGGGACCTATAAAAGGCAAAAGAGGGGGGGAGGGGGGGGCTGGGGGAAGGGAGGTCTTGGTCTGAGGTATCTTTTCAACTGTAAAATCTTTTAACCAATACAAGAATATATAATACGACTTTAAACTGGTCATCAACAAGTCCGTAAGATGCTTTGAAGGTAAATTAGTAAGTCGTGCTAGAGCCCTGACTTATCTGCCCCAAACGGAAGGGACTACTTTGAAGACTCAACCAGGATGGTATTATATGTTGATAGAATCCACGGATCCCACCAGACTAGGACTTTGTTGCGGCGGGTTGCACTATGTGCCAGCAAGAGTTCGTGCTGGAAGTGTGTATTTATAGAATTAACCAGTTCTCCTTTGGTTGGGATGGTTGGTGTTTTCCAGTGCCTTGCAATGCAGGCTCGAGCGGAGATGAGAATATTGGCAATATTTGGTCTGTGCAGATGTGAGAATTTGTCAAGGTCCAGTCCCAATATTGCCAATTCAGGATTTAAGGTAATTGGATAGGGCATAATCTCGGTCAACAATGCTTCAACTTTAGACCAGAAAGTGGACACTGTAGAACAGAACCACCACATGTGTTGAGCATTACCTCTCAGACCGCATCCCTTCCAACATAGTGGTGAAGAGGGAGGCGATGCAGAGGGGGGGAAACGCGAGATCCGTTCTGGAGTTAAATACCAATCCATGTGTACTTTCTTTAGTTGTTCATGATGTACGATGCATCTGGAGTAAGCCGTGTTGCATGTCGCCGCACTTTGCCACTGTTGCAGTTCTTTAGTGAATTGGAAACTGGATTCCCACTTTAGCATGTAGGGGAGTTTCACTTTGCTTCTGAGGCCATTTATTGCTTTGTTACTATGGAGACTCCACGGAGTCCAGGGGATTGAGTCCTAAAGAACCTATGTAAGGGCTCATCAACGTCAACTAGGCTCAGCTCAAGAAGGGCGAGGGAGTCAAGAAAATGTCTCAATTGCAGATATCTGAAGAAAGAGGAGCGGGGGATTTGAAATCTCTCAACAAGATCTGTGAAGGCTTTCACTCTTACTCCGTCCCTCACCTGCCGCAAGAAACCCACCCCAAGCTCTTTCCATTGTGAGAGAGAGAGAGACTCCACAGAAAGCTCTACTGCAGGGATAGTGATATAATGATGGAGGAACAAAAAAAGACCCACTTTGTGTAAAGACCACACCTGTAAGAGGGTAGTCATGGATTTCAGGAAATTTGGAGATTGCCTGTGGACAAGGAGCGAAGCCTCCAGCAGGAGTCTGGTAGAGTTCCTGGGAGAGAAATGTCGTTCAATTTGTAGCCAATGACACTGGGAAGATTCTTTCCACCACTCAGCAGCCGCTGCAATATGGATGGCTTGGTAATACAAGGTTATCTCAGGGAGTGCTAGACCGCCCATTTTGGAAGGTAGTGTTAAAATTTTTTGACCTACTCTGTGTGGCTTATTGTTCCACACAAATTTGCCTATTAAAGATTGCAAGGAATTCAGATATTTTCGAGGAAAACTGAGGGGAAGACATCTCAGGACATGCAGAATTTTTGGTAGATAGGTCATTTTTATAACTTGAATTCTTGCTATCCAAGAGAGGTCTAGAGAAGAATGTGATTCGAGTCCTGCCTTTATATTCTTATATAAAATTTCAAAGTTACTTCTCACAATAGTGGCTGTGGAGGTGATTTGAATGCCTAGGTAGGGGAAGCCTAGAGGGGACCAAGCGAATGGTAAACTCTGCCGGAGCTGAGAAGCCTCTTTAGGAGGCATATTCACAGGAAAGAAGAGAGATTTTGCTGGGTTTAATTTATAATAGGAGACCTCCGAGAAATCTGCAAGAAGACGTATGATGCTCGGGATGGTGTGGGACAATTTTGTACAAATGAATACCACATCATCGGCGTATAAGCCTATTTTATGTTCGCGAGAACCAACGCGGAGACCCTGGATGTTGGGGTCCGACCTGACTCTCTCGGCCAGAGGCTCCATCACCAGCGCAAAGATCAATGGCGATAGGGGACACCCTTGCCTGGTTCCGTTTGTTATGGTGAAGCCTGATGAATTATATCCTGAGGTTCTGACCTTCGCGTTGGGGTTCGAATAAAGGGCCATAACCGAAGTTTGGAAGTCTCCAACCAGTCCAAATCTGTTTAGCACTTCTTTTAGATACCCCCAGTGCACCCTATCAAAGGCTTTTTCGGCATCTAGGGAAAGGAGTGCACCAGGGGTATGTCTACATTCCATCAGCTCCAGCAGGTCCACCAACCTCCTAGTGCCGTCTCCCGCCTGCCTTGCCGGTATGAAACCAACTTGATCTGGGTCAATCAAAGAGGGTAGCACCGCCATCAATCGATTCGCTAATAATTTGGCGTAAATCTTCAGGTCTCCGTTCAGGAGGGCAATGGGTCTAAAATTTGTGGGGGTATTGGCGGGTTTACCGGGCTTCGGTATTGTGGAAATAAGAGCCTCCAATCCCTCAGGCGCAATTTGGCTTTGTTTCCGCCAATAGTTAAATAAGTTGAGGAGATGAGGAGTTAATTCTTGGAGAAAGCTGTTATAATACGTGTATGGATAGCCGTCTGGGCCTGGGGCTGACTTTTTTTTCATAGATTTAATAGTTGATTGAATTTCTTCTATTCTACAAGGGGCATTTAGAAAGGCTTCTTGTTGTGGTGTTACTCTTGGAAGGTTAACTTTATCTAAAAATTGGTTAATGAGATCTGTGGTTGGTTGAACAGTTTGTTTATCTGTTTGAAGGTTGTATAAATTAGCATAATAGTTACGAAACTCTTCCGCTATTAATAAGGGATTTCTAATTGGGCAATTTTGTTGGTTCAATAGATGATCAATTTTTGATGCGGCCTGCCGTTTTTTGAGGCGTCTTGCTAACAGCGTGCCCGCCTTATCTCCCATGCCATAGAAGTTTGCCTTTACTCTTTTGAGGTTATGTTCCACTCTACCTAGCAGTATACTTCTCAGTTTAAGACGGGCCTCAGTTAATTCCGCTAGTACAGTAGGAGTAGGATTATGCTTATGAGTTTGTTCCAATTTAGCTATTGTATTGGTAAGTTGTTTAGTAAGCTCTTCTCTGTTACGTTTTGCGCGGGACGCGATTTTAATCAGCAGTCCTCTGATGTAAGCTTTATGCGCATACCATACTGTTTCGGGTGAGGTATCTCCAGTGTCATTGTGGGTAAAAAATTCCCCAATTTGCAAGCCAATGGTTTGCCTATTTGCGGGAATCGATAGGAGGTAGTCGTTCATCCTCCAAGTGCCAGTTGGGGGAAAGTGAGAGGTATCTGCAATGGTGAGCGAGACAGGGGCATGATCTGTCCACGTGATGTGGCCAATATCTGCTCGTATGCAGTGGGGCAAGAGCAAATCATTAACTAAAATAAAATCAATCCTGCTATAGGTGTTGTGTCTAGGGGACATGAAAGTGTAGTCTCTCTCCTCTCCGTGAAGGTATCGCCAGATATCGTGGAGTCGATGCGAGGTAATCAGTTTACTCACATCTGTGCGGCAGAGTGAGGCGGAGGAAGAGTCCAACCTCCTGTTCGGAGGTATATTAAAATCTCCTGCAATAATTGTAGGGCCCTTTACAATCCCCTCTAATTTTGCCAATAGGGCTCTATGGAACTTCACTTGGCCTATATTAGGACCGTAAACTGATACCAGGGAATATAGTGTATTATTCAGTTTGACCCGAATTACTAGATATCTCCCTTGAGGGTCGGGGACTTCTTCAATGAGGGATACGGATACCGACTTATGAATGAATATGGCCACCCCCGCTCTCTTTTCTCCCGAGCTCGCGAAAAATCTATGAGGAAAGTTGGGGTGAGACATACGACTATTATCCTGATGTAGTAGGTGTGTTTCTTGTAAGAATATTACCTCGCTGCTGAGCTTCTTGAGTTGATTCCATACCAAGGATCTCTTCCCCGGCGAGTTGAGCCCGTTGACGTTGATGGTTGAGCATTTTATCGACATTCTCAAAGACTTGTTAAAGATAACAACAAATAAAGAAAAATAAACGTGAGTTATGCAAATATTAAATTGCAAGTATTATAACCAAGGACAATTTTATGTCAGACCAAAGACCTAGGTTGCTATTGGAGATCCCTGTTCAGGGAGTGGGGTAGTAGTGTTACACTGGGGGAGAGGAGGGGGAGAGGAGGGGGAGAGGAGGGGGAAGAGTGTGGGGATCACTTGAAAAAGCGAATTAACTATTTACAAGTCCACTTATCCAAGTGGGGAGTGCCAAGCACTAAATTTGTCCTAGAGTGTATATCCGGTTAAGGGGACACTAAAGGACAGAAAAGGTAAGGTACTAAAAAAGTACCTATCGGGGCAGAATTAATCCAAAGAGTTGGACCAGAGCATAAGGCAAGAATGGATATAAAAGGAGTTAGCTAGAGAAGAGATTAAATAGTCTCAGAGGAAGATTCAGTGATTGAAATGTGAAAGATGGGAAAGGGGAGATATATACCGGACGCTCAATCCAGAAAGAGTTAGGTGGAGGTGTAGAGGGTGAAACTTAAGGGGTGGAGGAACAAGAGAAGACAGAATGAGTACTAAAGGTGAGATAAGAACAGAGAAGAATCAGAAAGAAGAGGTCAGGAATAGAGGCCCCGAGTCAACAATATAAAAAAGGTAGAAAAATACAAAACCAGCATTGTACGAGTACAAGAGTTCAGGCTGGGTCCAGGCGGCGATTGGAGTCGGCGTCATCCTCCGCAGGCACATCAGGGTCATTTCGTGTCGGTGACGAGTGCCGCTGGGATGGGAGCATCTTCCATTTCTGCAAGTGATCCATGGCTTGTTCCGGAGTGAAGCAGGCGTAGATAGCATTATCCCGCTTTATTAATAATTTCATAGGGAAACCCCATCGATAGTCCAGGTGGCGGTCCCTTAATATCGCCGTGGCCTCCTGGAATGCTCTCCGTCTTGCCAAGGTCCCTGGTGACAGGTCAGGATAAACGGAGATGTGATGGTAATCCTCTGGAACTTCAGCTCCGTTCCTTAAAGCTCTCAAAAAATCCTCTTTGATTTCAAAAAAATGGATTCGGGCCAAGACGTCTCTGGGTAGTGCAGGATCAATAGAAGAAGGTCTCGGCAGCCTATGTATACGATCAATAATCACATCTGTGGGCTGCAGGGTAGGCAGAATGGCAGAGACAAATTTTTGGAGCAGCTTTCTTAGTTCTCCGGGTGGGATGGATTCAGGGATCCCCCTCAATTTAACATTGTTCCGTCTGGAACGATCTTCCAAATCTAGTTGCTTTATAGCTTGCCTCTCCATCTTAGCCTGCAGCTCTGCATGGGCATCCAGGAGGTCATTATGTGATTTGACCAGCTCCTCCAATTTAACTTCTATATGATCAGTACGTGTGGAAAGAGCACCCACCTCTCCCTGCAGCCCTTCCATCATTCTCTGCATATCTTCCTGCAGAGAAGCTCTAAAGTCTATCAGCAGCTCTCTCATAGCTGCGTGTGTGATAGGGCCGCCCGCCATCGGTCCCGGTGATGGGGGACCCGAGGTGAAAGAGACCATGGAGTTTCGCCTGGAAGCGCGCGTGGAGCGCTGTGGAGAAGAAGGAGGAAGCGCCATGTTGGTTGCTGCAGCCGCGGGGGTGAAGGGCTGAGCGTGCACAAAAAAGTCTGTAACTTTGCGCGGTAGGGCACGTTTGGCGGCTCTAACACGGCCCATTCGATGCCTGACCTGTTCCGCCGTATGTTAGTCGCTCTCTGGAGTTCGGAACGCCGGTTTTGGAGGTAGAAAATCGCTGTGTTGACTCAGGGCCTGCAGAGCTCCCGAGTTATGCGGCCATTGCAGAACAGCTCCAGGCCACGCCCCCGTATTGTGTATTTTTCATTTATTAACCACTGTATTGTAAAGTGCAGCGGAATATGTTGGCACTATATAAATAAAAAATTATTATTATTATTATTATAATTATTAGTGGATTGGTGTACCACACAAAAATCTTCAAATGCTGATCAATGTAGATTTACACTCTGTCTAAAAAATCAAGTGATCATAGATTGTTCTCTAGTTGTGATCGTCAATGTATACGAGAATTTTCCTGATAAACTTGAATGAAATAAAGAAAATCTGAAGATAACGTAATGCACACATAACTTTAGTAATACAGTTTTATTAAATCTAAGTAACAAGAAGGTTTCATAACAAATCAGTTTTATTTAAGAAATTATACATCAAAAATAGACAAAAACTGAGGCTAAAAAAATGCAATGAAACCACATAAAGAAAAGGTCTACTAAAAATGCAATGAAAGACGCAAGCAGCCTAATTTACCTGAACTGCAGCAGCAAAAACACACAAAATACTCGTAATTGAAGGAAGATATAGAAAAAATAGCACTCACATATGTATAACTCACAGAGAGACAATACCAGAGGGTTATATAAATGTGGACAACATTCTTGGAAAACGTGATTATGGTAAAAAAAAAAAAATTATAATGCAGAAAATAACCCTGAAAACCATATCACGAAATACCTAATATGTAATTCTGCCCATGTAGTTTCCAGTATATTATTTGGTATTCTCAATGTACCGTATATACTCGTGTATAAGCCGACCCGTGTATAAGCCGACCCCCCTACTTTTGCCCCAAAAATCTGGAAAAACCTATTGACTCGTGTATAAGCCGAGGGTGGACCCCAGCACAGGTATACAGCCCCCAGCAATGTGGTATACAGGCCCCCCCCAGTGGTATACAGGCCTCCCCAGTGGTAGTATACAGCAGCCCCAGTGGTAGTATACAGCAGCCCGAGTGGTAGTATATAGCATCAACAGCAGCCCCAGTGGTAGTATATAGCATCCCCAGTGGTAGTATATAGCATCCCCAGCAGCCCCAGTGGTAGTATATAGCATCCTCAGCATCCCCAGTGGTAGTATATAGCATCCCCAGCAGCCCCAGTGGTAGTATATAGCAGCCCCAGAAGCCCCAGTGGTAGTATACAGCAGCCTCAGCAGCCCCAGTGGTAGTATAGAGCATCCCCAGCAGCCCCAGTGGTAGTATACAGCAGCCCCAGTGGTAGTATATAGGAGCCCCAGCAGCCCCAGTGGTAGTATATAGGAGCCCCAGCAGCCCCACTGGTAGTATACAGGAGCCCCAGCAGCCCCAGTGGTAGTATACAGCAGCCCCGGCAGCCCCAGTGGTAGTATACAGCAGCCCCGGCAGCCCCAGCGGTGATATACAGCAGCCCCAGTAATCCAGGGCCCCCCCAGCCTTGCTCTGGTCACCTGTAAAGTAAAATATACTTATCACTGTCCCGCTGCCGTCCGCGCCCGCCCGCTGCTGACACCGCGATCCTCCATCTTCATGCGTCTTCTTCCGACTTCCTGTGTTCGGCGCCGGCAATGACGTCATTGCCTGCGACGAACACAGGAAACCGGAAGAAGACGCATGAAGATGGAGGATCGCATGTCGGCAGATGCGGGCGCGGACGGCAGCGGGACAGTGATAAGTATATTTTACTTTACAGGTGACCGGAGCAAGGCTGGGGGGGCCCTGGATTACTGGGGCTGCTGGGGCTGCCGGGGCTGCTGTAGTGCCGGGGCTGGTGCCGTCACTGACTCGCGTATAAGCCGAGGGGGGTACTTTTCAGCCCAATTTTTGGGCTGAAAAACTCGGCTTATACGCGAGTATATACGGTAAATTGAAATATGTAAGTTGTACTACAAGAAAATGTATTACTGGAATTAGGCTAGAGTCTGACTTGTGTCAGCCCTCAGCCTTCTGGATACACTTAAAACTTAGTCTCTGGCAGGCTCAGTGCATAGCGTTAACTGAATGTAACGCTATGCGCCGCCTGGCTATTCATCTCTATGGTTTACCTGATACTTAGTGCAGCCGCCAGCTCCACACAAAAGGATCGGATATGCGCTATTGCACAGCGCACAGGAAAAGTGTTTTGCAGTGTTTTCCTGTGCACTCTGAAATAGTGCAAATCCGGTCCTTGAGTGTGGATCTGGCGGCTGCACTAAGTATCAGGTAACCATAGAGATGCATAGGCAGGTGGCGTATAGTGTTACATTCCATTAACACTATGTGCTGAACCTGCCAGAACCTAAGTTTTAGCCGGATTTGTCAATATATATGCTAAGGCAAATCAGTCCCTAGCCTAAGGAAACACTTAATGATTTTTTCAACCACTCATGTGTACCATATCTAATAATGCAAGCATTTTATTCACAGCCATAACAGGAGCCCTTACACTCTCGTGGCATATGCTCTCATTCAAAACATATGTTCGCATTTAGGGGAGATAGAGAACAGGCTTTTCGGATATTTACTCGCAAGAGCAGGGTTCCCCTGGGTTTCATTCTAACCAGTGGCGTAACTAGAGTCCAAAGGGCCCTGGTGCAAAATTTGGACATGCTCCCCCTTCCCCCACGCGCCCACATTGGTCAGATGTACAGGCCCCATGTAATGTTCTAAATCCTATAAAGACTGATGAATTGACCTCTCTCCCCTTCATTATGTATTAATGTTCCTAATCGTGCTATATCTGGTCCTCCTCCTGGAATATGCCCTTATCCTGGTATATATGGTCCTCCATTATAGTATAATGCAGCCTCATAGCCCTCTAGATAATATAATGCAGCCTCATAGCTCTCCAGATAATATAATGCAACTTCATAGCACTCCAGATAATATAATGCAGTCTCACAGCCCTCCAGATAATATAATGCATCGTCAAAGTCCTCCAAATAATATAATGCAACGTCACAGCCCTCCATATGGAATAATGCAGCGTCACAGCCTCTAGGTAAAATAATACGTCACAGCCTTTCATATAATATAATGCAGCGTCAGAGCCCTCCAGAGAATATAATGCAGCATCACAGCTCTTCATATAGTATAACACAATAATGCAGTCTCATAGCTCTCCATATAGCATACATCCTCGACACACTGCCCCCTGTACAACCTGCCCCACTCACCCAGTCACACTGCCCCCTGTACAGCCCCCCACGCACAGACACACTGTCCCCTGTACAGCCCCCCACACCCTGCACACTGCTCCCTGTACAGCACACACATATGGCCACACACACACAGTCACACACACGGTCAAACACACACAGTCAAACACACACACAGTCATACACACACAATTAAGCACATACACAGACACACACACATGGTCAAGCACGAACAGTCAAAAACACACGGTCACACATGGTCACACACAGTCAAACACACACACAAAGTCAAACACACACATGGTCAAACACACACAGTCAAACACACACACACAGTCAAACACACACACACAGTCAAACACACACAATCACAGACACACAGAGTCACACACACATGGCCAAACACACACAGTCACACACACAGTCACACACACAGTCTCACACACACAGTCACACACACACAGTCACACACACACAGTCACACACACAGTCTCACACACACAGTCACACATACACGGTCAAACACACACAGTCACACACACAGTGACACACACACACAGTGACACACACACACAGTGACACACAGTGACACACAGACACATAGTCGCCACACACACACACTGACACTCCCTCCACCTCTCCGAGAGCTGCAGCTCTTCTTCCTCACTGCTCCTACTGGGCAGCTCCGTCCCATCTGTGATGAGGTCACATGACCTCATCACAGCGCAGCAGCAGCGGCAATGGGAGATTTAAAGCGGCAGAGCCTCCGATGGCCGAGATCAACTACCTGGGGACAGGCCGGGCAGAGCGGCCGCGCAGTGACATGGATGTGCGTCCTTAGGATCATCGGGCTCCGGGCCCCTGTACCTCCGGGCCCAGTCTCACTTGCGACCCCTGCAACCACGGATGGAACGCCACTGATTCTAACGAAAGTAAAGATGTTACATTATTAACAATGTAATATACCACAATGTACTGTATGTGCTTTATGTTATTTATAACAATCTATTATATAATCGCGAATCGGAAAAGCGCCCCTTCACGCGCACTTTCCGATGTCGTCATGTGGATACGAATTTAACATTGGGCGCGAAGCGCCCAATGCTGCGCGAGCAATGGCCGCGAGGCCATTGCGAGTCGCTGGCCCAGGGCGAGCAATGGCCGCGAAGCGGCCATTGCGAGCCGCTGGCCCAAAATCCATCCACAGCCCCGGCTACAACCTTAGCGATTTACCGCTCAGGTAGCGCGAGCAATGGCCGCGAGGCCATTGTGAGTCGCTGCCTGAGCCGCAATTCGCTCCCCGGGGACCATGGAGCCGAGGCAGCATTGCCGCCTCCGCTCCCGCTACACACAATTCGCCACCCCCCCCCATGTCCGCACAGCCCGCCCCCATCAATGTCCCCACAGCCGACCCCATGTCCGCACAGCCGACCCCCATGTCCGCACAGCCCACCCCCAGCAATGTCCGCACAGCTCACCCCCATGTCCGCACAGCCCGCCCACATCAATGTCCGCACAGCCCACCCCCCTGTCCGCACAGCCGACCCCCATGCCCGCACAGCTGACCCCCATGCCCGCACAGCCGACCCCCATGCCCGCACAGCCGACCCCCATGCCCGCACAGCCCACCCCCATGTCTGCACAGCCCGCCCCCATCAATGTCCATACAGCCCACCCCCATGTCCGCACAGCCGACCCCCATGCCCGCACAGCCCACCCCCATGTCCGCACAGCCCACCCCCATGTCCGCACAGCCCGCCCACATCAATGTCCGCACAGCCCACCCCCCTGTCCGCACAGCCGACCCCCATGCCCGCACAGCCGACCCCCATGACCGCACAGCCGACCCCCATGCCCGCACAGCCGACCCCCATGCCCGCACAGCCGACCCCCATGCCCGCACAGCCCACCCCCATGCCCGCACAGCCGACCCCCATGCCCGCACAGCCCACCCCCATGCCCGCACAGCCGACCCCCATGCCCGCACAGCCGACCCCCATGCCCGCACAGCCGACCCCCATGCCCGCACAGCCGACCCCCATGCCCGCACAGCCCACCCCCATGCCCGCACAGCCGACCCCCATCAATGTCCGAAAAAACCCCCATGTCCGCACAGCCGACCCCCACTAATGTCCACACAGCCCCCCCCATGTCCTCACAGCCCACCCCCATGCCCGCACAGCCCGCCCCCATCAATGTCCGAAAAACCCCCCATGTCCGCACAGCCGACCCCCACTAATGTCCACACAGCCCCCCCCATGTCCGCACATACTTACATGTCTTCTTAGTCATCTGATCGTCCGTCCGGCCAGGCGTCCTCTTCGTCCGGCCAGGCGTCCTCTTCGTCCGGCCCCGGGGATCTTCTGTCTTCTTCCAGCTCCGACGTCCTCTTCTCTTCTCATTCAGGTACAATGGACGACAAATCCGCCATTGTATCTCAATGAGATATGAGCGGCTCTTCTGATTGGTCGCTGTGTACTGCCCTCAGCCAATCAGAAGAGCCCCTCATTGAGCTCGAATTCTGATTGGTCGGCGGCCAATCCGAAATCGGGCTCACTGCCCATAGACATGTATTAGCGGTGTGTCCGCGATTTTACGGCCGACAAATAGAACCAGGTGGCCGGCCATAAAATCGCCGACACACCGCTAATGTATGTCAATGGGAAAAATAGCGGACCTGAATGAGAACTGTCTCACTTAAAATAAATAATAAATTAAATAATAAATAAAATAATTTAAAAAGAATTAAAAAATAATAAAAAATAATAATAAAAAAATAATAAAAAATAAAATTAAAATAATAATAAAAAAAATAAATATATGCTAATCAGCTCAGCCCTTTTGGCGGACCACAATGAGAACTGTGTCTCACTTAAAATAAATAATAAATTAAATAATAAATAAAATAATTTAAAAAGAATTAAAAATAATAAAAAATAATAATAAAAAAATAATAAAAAATTAAATAAAAATAATAATAAAAAAATAAATATATGCTAATCAGCTCAGCCCTTTTGGCGGACCACAATGAGAACTGTGTCTCACTTAAAATAAATAATAAATTAAATAATAAATAAAAGAATTTAAAAAGAATTAAAAAATAATAAAAAATAATAATAAAAAAATAATAAAAAATTAAATTAAAATAATAATAAAAAAAATAAATATATGCTAATCAGCTCAGCCCTTTTGGCGGACCACAATGAGAACTGTGTCTCACTTAAAATAAATAATAAATTAAATAATAAATAAAAGAATTTAAAAAGAATTAAAAAATAATAAAAAATAATAATAAAAAAATAATAAAAAATTAAATAAAAATAATAATAAAAAAAATAAATATATGCTAATCAGCCCAGCCCTTTTAGCGGACCAGAAGGAGAACTGTGTCTCACTTAAAATAAATAATAAATTTTATAATAAAATTATTTAAAAATAATTAAAAAATTATAAAAAAAATAATAAAAAAAAAAATTAAAAACTATAAAATATTACAAAAAATAATAATTAAAAAAAAAATCTAATAATAATTATATTACTGCTAGTAATAATGATATTAATGCTAATAATTATGCTATTAATGCTAATAATAATGCTAATAATGCTAATAATTATGCTATTAATGCTAATAATTATGCTATTAATGCTAATAATAATAAGATTAATGCTAATAATAAGCGGCCATTGCGAGCACTCAGCCCCAATAAGTATTGAACGCGCCCCAAAAAGTATTGGACCCCCCCCAAAAGTATTGGACCCCCCACCCAAAAGTATTAGACCCCCCAAAAAAAGTATTGCACCCCCAAAAAACTATGTGACCTCCAAAAAAAAGTATTGGACCCCCCAAAAAAAGTATTGGACCCCCCCAAAAAAGTATGTGACCCCCAAAAAAGTATGTGACCCCCAAAAAAGTATGTGACCCCCCCAAAAAAAGTATGTGACCCCCCAAAAAAAGTATGTGACCCCCCAAAAAAAGTATGTGACCCCCCAAAAAAAGTATGTGACCCCCCCCAAAAAAGTATGTGACCCCCCCAAAAAAAGTATGTGACCCCCCAAAAAAAGTATGTGACCCCCCAAAAAAGTATGTGACCCCCCAAAAAACTATGTGACCTCCAAAAAAAAAGTATTGGACCCCCCCAAAAAAGTATTGGACCCCCCAAAAAAAGTATGTGACCCCCCAAAAAAGTATGTGACCCCCCAAAAAAGTATGTGACAAAACAAAAAAGTATGTGACCCCCCCAAAAAAGTATGTGACCCCCCAAAAAAGTATGTGACCCCCCCAAAAAAGTATGTGACCCCCCCAAAAAAGTATGTGACCCCCCAAAAAAAGTATGTGACCCCCAAAAAAGTATGTGACCCCCCAAAAAAAGTATGTGACCCCCCAAAAAAAGTATGTGACTCCCCAAAAAAAGTATGTGACCCCCCAAAAAAAGTATGTGACCCCCCCCAAAAAAGTATCTGACCCCCCAAAAAAAGTATGTGACCCCCCAAAAAAAGTATGTGACCCCCCAAAAAAAGTATGTGACCCCCCCAAAAAAGTATCTGACCCCCCAAAAAAAGTATGTGACCCCCCAAAAAAAGTATGTGACCCCCCAAAAAAAGTATGTGACCCCCCAAAAAAAGTATGTGACCCCCCAAAAAAGTATGTGACCCCCCCCAAAAAAGTATGTGACCCCCCCCAAAAAAGTATGGGACCCCCCAAAAAAAGTATGGGACTCCCCAAAAACTATTCACACCCCCCCGAAAAGTCCTCACACCAGCTATAACTACTATAATCAAATTAATGCACATTCTAGAATCCCGATGCATTTGCATCGGGCTCACAGCTAGTTATATATAATGTTTTTATCATGGTGATTTTATCCTTTGCAATTGGTGCTTTTTATTACCTGCTTACAAAATTGTATCTATTTAGATAATTGTGCATCAAACTCCTAATATGAAGAGTAAACATAATTGTATGGTATACATTATCCGTTGCCAAAAATATTTTTATGCTATTATTCTTATTAGATACACTGCTATTTCCTATGGTAACTTTGGACTTTTTTTTATTGGACTAGACAACTCATAGGTGTACCTTTCATCTGGACCACTCTGCACAGGTGTGCAGGGATTTGCATTAGTCTTGGTATTCGAGTTGAATATCTGAATAGTAAAACATATTTGGCTACAATATTTTTAACACTTTAAAGTGACTCTGCCAGCAGAAAATGACTGTACACACCAAGTAAAGGTGCTCAGTGCATCATGGCAGGGTTAATAGTTTAAAAACAACTTCCCACCTACTTTCTTTACATCTAATGCCTCACTTCTGTGACTATATAAAGCCACAGCCATAAATCAAAGAAGAGGAGGGTGGATACAGGGGAAAAACAAGCAGGTAGCAAGGTGGATTTAAATAATTAGCCCACCATGATGAATGAGTGTCTGTACCTGGTTTGAACAGTCCTCTTAGCCTGGTCTGGAGCTGAACCAAACTTTCAACCTTATAATACTTGGCTATCCATACTAGTCCCATAGAAACAAAATGGAGTGATCGTCTGCATGAATCAACAGTTAAAGGACCTATCCGACCACAAAACCTGTTGTTTTAAAGAAAGCTAATCTGTGCTGAATTGTATTAAAAAAGCCTCCTACAGTGTTTTTTGGTTTTCCTACTATCATTTATTCAATTTCTGTGTTCAGTGCCTCCATGTTGGATGTTTACATGCAGAATTTCATGATTAGGTAGCTTCCTGTTTTTTTTTTCCTTCTTACAGCCTGTGCTGATCACCACCCCTGTACACACCTCTCTGCCCCCTCCACACTCCTCCCTGCACACACACTGCACCCTGATTAGCCATTCTCTACAGTGTCTCAGTGCTACAGCAGTGAAGGATCATTCACAAACAACTCATCATTATTACACAAACAGGGTCCAGCAAGCAACTCCTACAGCAATGCACCTGAAAGTGCAAGGAGGGAAAAATTCTCAGGAAGCTGGGAAAAGGTGTGTGACAGTCCGCGCCACCGGGTACCAAAGAAATCACCTGGGATGCAGGAAGTTATTTCAAGCTTTGTCTTTATTCTCCAACATGTTTCAGCGCTCCACCTGGCGCCTTCCTCAGGGATATTACAATGCACAAGTGCAGTGGGATTTATATAGCACCTCACATGGTTAGCTGTGGGTGTGCCAGAGGGGTGTGTGATATCAAAAAGTGGGCGTGGTTACAAGTTTTGGAGCCTTTTTCACTAACATATCAAACTAAACATCATTTTAATCACAAACTGGTATCAAACATTTGTTAAAAATCGCATCATCAAAATGAGCTAAAAAACATCTCAAATTTCATAACGAAAAAGCATTTAAAACCATTGTTGCTATCATTACTGCCAAAAAAATATAAATTGTGTGACTTCATACTGCTGCCTTCAGGTGGGATCGAACCTGTGCTTTTACCATTATAGGGTACCTGACTTGCATTCTAGTGACTTGTGCCACTGTGACTGGCGGAAGTTGCTGTTGCACATAGATCTTAAGTATTGCATAATACTGTGATAAAATATCTATTTCTTTCTCTTTTCTAGGACTATCTATAATGGTGTCTATCAGTATTCTACTTATGAGGATGTAAGAGACTACAAATCCTCCAAAACAGAACAGCAAGGAAAGATTAAAACATAATCAATAAAAAAATTGCTAAAAAATGGATAAAATAAAATTCTCTACAGTGGCTTTGTTTTTTCTTGTCGTTTTTCAATATGTGGTGGTGGATAAATGGTAGTGCCATAAGGCCGAAATCGCAATCCCAGGGGTTAGTGTGGGTTCCATCCCATCATCTATCTGATATTCATATAAGGTACGTGGGTTACAATGTGAGAGATTGATGGATAACCAATTAATAGTTTAATTATTATGGAGGGGCAAAGATTCAACTATGTATATATGTAATTCCAGTACTTATGGTCCTAAAAAAAAGGGGGGTGGTCAGGGGTGGGGGTCAACATTCCTGTGTTCTGCCGAAATAGTTTGCTCTTGTGATGCTGTATTCATAAGATGACAGTAGAGTGCTCGTCAATATGTTAAATGTGACCTAGTGTCTCTAGTGCATGGTGTGTATCTGCAGATTATTAATAATATAAATAAATATTAAATACAACAACAAATGCAAACATAATGTAGTGATAAAAAAGCGGAATAAATAATGCACAATTATCTAATCTGTGCGGATTTATAAGGAATGCCAGAAGCTGGCTTTGAGGTATGCCTATCAACAAACAATAGGTCACTATATATATATCATAAACATCGAATTATCGATCATTATTCCTAAGTTGAGACTGTGGAAGTGTGCTATGTGCTCATATTTAGGGACTTCATCAAAATAAATATAATTATTCAAAAACTATATTAGCTCTGAGATCACATTCAATCCATTTGGTTTGAGTGTGTTGAGTTTAAATATCCAGTATTTTTCTCTTTTTTTCAATTGCTCAAATCTATTAGGAACTAATTCAGAAATGTGGTCAATGGGTGTAATTTTGATCAACTTGATATCCCTTTTATGGTGAGTGTCATAGTGCCATGATACTCCATGCAACCTAAAGCCATTTTTGATGTTAGACCGATGTTTATTGAGTCTCTCATGAAGGGCTCTTATTGTTCTCCCCACGTATTGTTTCCCGCATGGGCATTCCATCAAGTAGATAACGTATTTCGTTGTACAATTCATGTTATACTTGATTTTAAACTGTTCCTTTGATGTAGAGGATACAAAGGTATCTGTTTGCAGGATGCTCTCACAACACAGGCATCTTCTTTTATTGCATTGTGTGACCCTTTTTGGAGCTGTATCAATGTCTTCAGAAGGGTTTTTAGTTTTCAATCTACTAGGTGCTACTATCCCCTTTATATTCGGGGCTCTCCGGAAAGTTATGCCCGGTCTCTTGGGGATGATATTCCTCAGTATGGGGTCATTCTGTAGTATGTGCCAATGTGACTGTATACAATCTCTAATTTCTCGGTGACAGTTATTGTATGTAGTAATGAAGTTCAGGGTCTTCATTCCGTCTGACTCTCTGATCTTTTTCATTTCCAGCAATGTGTCCTGTGGGATATCTCTGTTGTATTTTTGCGTGTCCTCCACTAATTTCTTAGGGTACCCTCTGTCCAAGAATCTTTTTTTCAGGGTTTCTGATTGCTGTATATAGTCGACTTCCAAGGTGCAATTTTTCCTTATTCTCCTGAACTGGTTGGAAGGAATATTTCTCAACCATCTCACATGGTGGCCACTCTAGTAGTTGATATATGAATTCTTATCCGTTGGTTTGAAGTAGGTCTTTGTTTGAACTTCTGTGTTGGTTGAGAAGATTGTGAGATCCAGAAAATTTATAAGATTTTCATGTATCGTGGGGTCTAAAGTTATTCCCCATGTGTTGCTGTTGATTTCTGTCACAAAATCATCAAAATCTCCTTGCTCTGTGTCCCATATCAGGAACAGGTCATCTATATATCTCTTATACAGTATGATGCCATTTTTCTGTGTATTGTTGTAAATATGAATATATTCAAAAAGCCCCATGAACAAATTTGCATAGGAACATGCAGTTTTTGACCCCATGGCTGTACCATGCTTCTGATGGTACAATTTATTGTCGAACATGAAGTAATTATTGTACAAAATGAATCTGAGTCCATCCAAAATAAATTTCATGGTCCCTGTATCCATCTGTGTGTCTTTTTTGAGGTAATATTCGGCACAAATGAGCCCTATTTCATGGCTTATGTTCGTATATAACGAATTGACATCCATTGTAGCTAGTCTGTATGTGTTCTTCCATGTTAGACCCTTTAGGGTTTTTATAAGATCTGTTGAATCCTTAGTATAGCTATCTAATTTTGTAACATACTTCTGTAATTTGGAATCAATTAGGGCTGCCAGATTACTTGTCAAGGAGTCTATCCCAGAAATAATGGGCCTTCCTGGTGGTTCTGTAAGACTTTTGTGAATCTTTGGCAGATGATACAAAAAGGGAACTGGTGGTTGTCTTTTCGTGAGGAATTTTTTGATATCAGTAGTAATAATATGTTCTTCGTGTGCTGTGTCAATGAGCTGGTTGTAGAGTATTAGAAGTGTCGGATGAGGGTCCTCATCTACTTGTCTATAGAATTTCTCATCTGAGAGTAGTCTCAATGCCTCATTTTTGTAATCGATGCTGTCTTGGATCACAATTCCCCCTCCCTTGTCAGCTGCACGAATTACTATTTCAGTATTTTCTCTCAGGGTTTTCAACGCTTCTTCTTCTTTCTTAGTGAGGTTTCTTTTGTTCCGAACGTTTTTACTATTAGTTCCATTGCTCTTAATAAGTGTTTCTGTTTTAAGGTCGTTCAATAATAGGTCCTGGAAGGTCTCCAGGAAATGTCCTCTGCTTTCTAGTGGATAGAAGTTAGATTTTGCTCTGAATTTTTTGATGGATGGGGTCATGTCATCGTTTTCTCTTTCAGGTTGCAGGGAAAAATGCCTTTTTAATGTCAGTTTCCTTATGAATTGATGCACATCTATAAAGAGTTGGAAGTCATTTGGTCTACTTGTAGGACAAAATAGTAGTCCTTTTTCAAGTACTTCTGATTCCTCCTTGGATAAAACATATTTGGACAGGTTGATAATATTGCTGTTCTCCCCCTTCTTCCGTTTTAATCTCGGAAGCTGATCCTTACTTTTTTTCTGGATTCCTTTCCCTCTTTTCCCTCTTCTTTTTTTCTTTTTCCAGTATTCGGACTGAAAAATTTCGTGATGTCCTGGCTTGTCCCTCTGACTGTGGCTAAAAAAGGCACAACCCCATTGTTCTTATTCTTCGAATTGTCTAGGATCACTCTATGTATGTCAACCTTTTGTTTGATTATATTCTTGTCTAGTTTGTTATGGTTATCAATAAGTTCTATACGGTTTTGGACATTAGTTGTGTCATCCACTTTCTCTTCAATGTCGGCTATCTCCATAAGGTTGATCTCTTTCATTTGATTGCTTGGTTTCTCATTATTCGATTTTTCATTCCCATGCAGAATGATTGGCTCAAGGGGTTTCTCTCTATTTATTTTTTCTATTAGTTCTTTTATCTTTCTAAGGTGTTCACCATCATTAGTTATGGATGTGCAAGAAGTCATAATTTTCTCAGGACTATGACTTATTTGTGTGCAATCTTGTTTTTTTGGGGATGGATTTTTATGGATTTCTGCCACTACAGTTATTTGGTTGCCTTTTTTGTTGTGTGCTAGATCTATTGCTGTTCCATTGTTTAGGTCATTAATTTTTGTTATATCCACTGCGCCATTTTCATCAAAAATCTCATCTGAGAAGATGCTAGGTATTTCATCTTCATCAATCTCTACATCTTCTATCGTTTCTGTTTCCACTATTGTGGTCTTAATACTGCTATTTGTCTTTGTCCCTATTCCTGTGTCTAGATTAGCAGGTTGAATGTTTATAGTCATTTTGTCAGGTAACACCTGTGTCCTATTTTTGACCTGTGTGGTAATAGTTCCTCTGTCCGAATCACTGGCTTTGATAGTGGTAGGTTCATTATCATTATTGTTTCTATTAGTACCCTTTGTCTCATGGTTTTTATGTCTCCTGGAGCTATTAGAGAAACTCCTTGTTCTCTGCTCCTTAGATCCCAAAGGGGTTCTGTTAGGTGTTCGGTTCCTCCTATACATATTGTTTTCCGCCCCTTGTTCTTTTTGGGCGTAATCCTGTCTGTCTCTGTTCAATTTTCTACTCTTTCTCATGATGGTATCATGTTCTATCTGTGCTAAATTGGTGCTTATACTTGCATAGATCCTTTTAAATTCAGGACAGGTGTGGAATCTATTTAAGTTGTCACTTATTAAGTTTATCTCTTCAGTTGCTGCATCAGCTAACTTAGCTCTTTTATCATACAGTATACTTAACAGAGTATTCATACATTTATTAAGTACGAACTTCCAATTATTTGAAAACACATCATCATCCGGAAAAGGGGAATTAAGAACCAGTCTTAAGCCCCTAGGGCAAATGTCCTCCTCAATATATATCGCTAAAAAGCGTGCATCAACTCCGTATTGAACCTCTCTTTTAAGAGAGTCCTCCAAAGTATGCAAAAGTTTCTTCATATTGTCCAAATCCTCAGTATTAAAGTCATTACTCACAGTTACCTCCTTATCCGGAGGGGAAATAATGGTGCCAACAGTACGCTGTATAAGCTTCTCCCTGGAAGCAAATCTTCCACTCAAATAATCCATTTTAAAAAACGATCAATTTATGCTGCACTCTGTTCCAATCAGGACGCACACGTCCAAGACCACCGTGTCTCTCCCGCAGAAACGATGTGTCACTGTACCAATATAAAATAGGAAGGGGGAACAAGAGGCGCAATAGTGCCCTATCACTCAGACACTGAGAGATGAGAGGTATATTGTCAAAACCACTCACCTATTCCAGTTGTGATGACCCACAACTGGCTTGAAGGCATCTCATCTCTTATTTTATAAGGAATGCCAGAAGCTGGCTTTGAGGTATGCCTATCAACAAACAATAGGTCACTATATATATATCATAAACATCGAATTATCGATCATTATTCCTAAGTTGAGACTGTGGAAGTGTGCTATGTGCTCATATTTAGGGACTTCATCAAAATAAATATAATTATTCAAAAACTATATTAGCTCTGAGATCACATTCAATCCATTTGGTTTGAGTGTGTTGAGTTTAAATATCCAGTATTTTTCTCTTTTTTTCAATTGCTCAAATCTATTAGGAACTAATTCAGAAATGTGGTCAATGGGTGTAATTTTGATCAACTTGATATCCCTTTTATGGTGAGTGTCATAGTGCCATGATACTCCATGCATCCTAAAGCCATTTTTGATGTTAGACCGATGTTTATTGAGTCTCTCATGAAGGGCTCTTATTGTTCTCCCCACGTATTGTTTCCCGCATGGGCATTCCATCAAGTAGATAACGTATTTCGATGTACAATTCATGTTATACTTGATTTTAAACTGTTCCTTTGATGTAGAGGATACAAAGGTATCTGTTTGCAGGATGCTCTCACAACACAGGCATCTTCTTTTATTGCATTGTGTGACCCTTTTTGGAGCTGTATCAATGTCTTCAGAAGGGTTTTTAGTTTTCAATCTACTAGGTGCTACTATCCCCTTTATATTCGGGGCTCTCCGGAAAGTTATGCCCGGTCTCTTGGGGATGATATTCCTCAGTATGGGGTCATTCTGTAGTATGTGCCAATGTGAATGTATACAATCTCTAATTTCTCGGTGACAGTTATTGTATGTAGTAATGAAGTTCAGGGTCTTCTTTCCGTCTGACCTGATTCCGTCCCGCAGAAACGATGTGTCACTGTACCAATATAAAATAGGAAGGGGGAACAAGAGGCGCAATAGTGCCCTATCACTCAGACACTGAGAGATGAGAGGTATATTGTCAAAACCACTCACCTATTCCAGTTGTGATGACCCACAACTGGCTTGAAGGCATCTCATCTCTTATTTTATATTGGTACAGTGACACATCGTTTCTGCGGGAGAGACACGGTGGTCTTGGACGTGTGCGTCCTGATTGGAACAGAGTGCAGCATAAATTGATCGTTTTTTAAAATGGATTATTTGAGTGGAAGATTTGCTTCCAGGGAGAAGCTTATACAGCGTACTGTTGGCACCATTATTTCCCCTCCGGATAAGGAGGTAACTGTGAGTAATGACTTTAATACTGAGGATTTGGACAATATGAAGAAACTTTTGCATACTTTGGAGGACTCTCTTAAAAGAGAGGTTCAATACGGAGTTGATGCACGCTTTTTAGCGATATATATTGAGGAGGACATTTGCCCTAGGGGCTTAAGACTGGTTCTTAATTCCCCTTTTCCGGATGATGATGTGTTTTCAAATAATTGGAAGTTCGTACTTAATAAATGTATGAATACTCTGTTAAGTATACTGTATGATAAAAGAGCTAAGTTAGCTGATGCAGCAACTGAAGAGATAAACTTAATAAGTGACAACTTAAATAGATTCCACACCTGTCCTGAATTTAAAAGGATCTATGCAAGTATAAGCACCAATTTAGCACAGATAGAACATGATACCATCATGAGAAAGAGTAGAAAATTGAACAGAGACAGACAGGATTACGCCCAAAAAGAACAAGGGGCGGAAAACAATATGTATAGGAGGAACCGAACACCTAACAGAACCCCTTTGGGATCTAAGGAGCAGAGAACAAGGAGTTTCTCTAATAGCTCCAGGAGACATAAAAACCATGAGACAAAGGGTACTAATAGAAACAATAATGATAATGAACCTACCACTATCAAAGCCAGTGATTCGGACAGAGGAACTATTACCACACAGGTCAAAAATAGGACACAGGTGTTACCTGACAAAATGACTATAAACATTCAACCTGCTAATCTAGACACAGGAATAGGGACAAAGACAAATAGCAGTATTAAGACCACAATAGTGGAAACAGAAACGATAGAAGATGTAGAGATTGATGAAGATGAAATACCTAGCATCTTCTCAGATGAGATTTTTGATGAAAATGGCGCAGTGGATATAACAAAAATTAATGACCTAAACAATGGAACAGCAATAGATCTAGCACACAACAAAAAAGGCAACCAAATAACTGTAGTGGCAGAAATCCATAAAAACCCATCCCCAAAAAAACAAGATTGCACACAAATAAGTCATAGTCCTGAGAAAATTATGACTTCTTGCACATCCATAACTAATGATGGTGAACACCTTAGAAAGATAAAAGAACTAATAGAAAAAATAAATAGAGAGAAACCCCTTGAGCCAATCATTCTGCATGGGAATGAAAAATCGAATAATGAGAAACCAAGCAATCAAATGAAAGAGATCAACCTTATGGAGATAGCCGACATTGAAGAGAAAGTGGATGACACAACTAATGTCCAAAACCGTATAGAACTTATTGATAACCATAACAAACTAGACAAGAATATAATCAAACAAAAGGTTGACATACATAGAGTGATCCTAGACAATTCGAAGAATAAGAACAATGGGGTTGTGCCTTTTTTAGCCACAGTCAGAGGGACAAGCCAGGACATCACGAAATTTTTCAGTCCGAATACTGGAAAAAGAAAAAAAGAAGAGGGAAAAGAGGGAAAGGAATCCAGAAAAAAAGTAAGGATCAGCTTCCGAGATTAAAACGGAAGAAGGGGGAGAACAGCAATATTATCAACCTGTCCAAATATGTTTTATCCAAGGAGGAATCAGAAGTACTTGAAAAAGGACTACTATTTTGTCCTACAAGTAGACCAAATGACTTCCAACTCTTTATAGATGTGCATCAATTCATAAGGAAACTGACATTAAAAAGGCATTTTTCCCTGCAACCTGAAAGAGAAAACGATGACATGACCCCATCCATCAAAAAATTCAGAGCAAAATCTAACTTCTATCCACTAGAAAGCAGAGGACATTTCCTGGAGACCTTCCAGGACCTATTATTGAACGACCTTAAAACAGAAATACTTATTAAGAGCAATGGAACTAATAGTAAAAACGTTCGGAACAAAAGAAACCTCACTAAGAAAGAAGAAGAAGCGTTGAAAACCCTGAGAGAAAATACTGAAATAGTAATTCGTGCAGCTGACAAGGGAGGGGGAATTGTGATCCAAGACAGCATCGATTACAAAAATGAGGCATTGAGACTACTCTCAGATGAGAAATTCTATAGACAAGTAGATGAGGACCCTCATCCGACACTTCTAATACTCTACAACCAGCTCATTGACACAGCACACGAAGAACATATTATTACTACTGATATCAAAAAATTCCTCACGAAAAGACAACCACCAGTTCCCTTTTTGTATCATCTGCCAAAGATTCACAAAAGTCTTACAGAACCACCAGGAAGGCCCATTATTTCTGGGATAGACTCCTTGACAAGTAATCTGGCAGCCCTAATTGATTCCAAATTACAGAAGTATGTTACAAAATTAGATAGCTATACTAAGGATTCAACAGATCTTATAAAAACCCTAAAGGGTCTAACATGGAAGAACACATACAGACTAGCTACAATGGATGTCAATTCGTTATATACGAACATAAGCCATGAAATAGGGCTCATTTGTGCCGAATATTACCTCAAAAAAGACACACAGATGGATACAGGGACCATGAAATTTATTTTGGATGGACTCAGATTCATTTTGTACAATAATTACTTCATGTTCGACAATAAATTGTACCATCAGAAGCATGGTACAGCCATGGGGTCAAAAACTGCATGTTCCTATGCAAATTTGTTCATGGGGCTTTTTGAATATATTCATATTTACAACAATACACAGAAAAATGGCATCATACTGTATAAGAGATATATAGATGACCTGTTCCTGATATGGGACACAGAGCAAGGAGATTTTGATGATTTTGTGACAGAAATCAACAGCAACACATGGGGAATAACTTTAGACCCCACGATACATGAAAATCTTATAAATTTTCTGGATCTCACAATCTTCTCAACCAACACAGAAGTTCAAACAAAGACCTACTTCAAACCAACGGATAAGAATTCATATATCAACTACCAGAGTGGCCACCATGTGAGATGGTTGAGAAATATTCCTTCCAACCAGTTCAGGAGAATAAGGAAAAATTGCACCTTGGAAGTCGACTATATACAGCAATCAGAAACCCTGAAAAAAAGATTCTTGGACAGAGGGTACCCTAAGAAATTAGTGGAGGACACGCAAAAATACAACAGAGATATCCCACAGGACACATTGCTGGAAATGAAAAAGATCAGAGAGTCAGACGGAATGAAGACCCTGAACTTCATTACTACATACAATAACTGTCACCGAGAAATTAGAGATTGTATACAGTCACATTGGCACATACTACAGAATGACCCCATACTGAGGAATATCATCCCCAAGAGACCGGGCATAACTTTCCGGAGAGCCCCGAATATAAAGGGGATAGTAGCACCTAGTAGATTGAAAACTAAAAACCCTTCTGAAGACATTGATACAGCTCCAAAAAGGGTCACACAATGCAATAAAAGAAGATGCCTGTGTTGTGAGAGCATCCTGCAAACAGATACCTTTGTATCCTCTACATCAAAGGAACAGTTTAAAATCAAGTATAACATGAATTGTACAACGAAATACGTTATCTACTTGATGGAATGCCCATGCGGGAAACAATACGTGGGGAGAACAATAAGAGCCCTTCATGAGAGACTCAATAAACATCGGTCTAACATCAAAAATGGCTTTAGGTTGCATGGAGTATCATGGCACTATGACACTCACCATAAAAGGGATATCAAGTTGATCAAAATTACACCCATTGACCACATTTCTGAATTAGTTCCTAATAGATTTGAGCAATTGAAAAAAAGAGAAAAATACTGGATATTTAAACTCAACACACTCAAACCAAATGGATTGAATGTGATCTCAGAGCTAATATAGTTTTTGAATAATTATATTTATTTTGATGAAGTCCCTAAATATGAGCACATAGCACACTTCCACAGTCTCAACTTAGGAATAATGATCGATAATTCGATGTTTATGATATATATATAGTGACCTATTGTTTGTTGATAGGCATACCTCAAAGCCAGCTTCTGGCATTCCTTATAAATCCGCACAGATTAGATAATTGTGCATTATTTATTCCGCTTTTTTATCACTACATTATGTTTGCATTTGTTGTTGTATTTAATATTTATTTATATTATTAATAATCTGCAGATACACACCATGCACTAGAGACACTAGGTCACATTTAACATATTGACGAGCACTCTACTGTCATCTTATGAATACAGCATCACAAGAGCAAACTATTTCGGCAGAACACAGGAATGTTGACCCCCACCCCTGACCACCCCCCTTTTTTTTAGGACCATAAGTACTGGAATTACATATATACATAGTTGAATCTTTGCCCCTCCATAATAATTAAACTATTAATTGGTTATCCATCAATCTCTCACATTGTAACCCACGTACCTTATATGAATATCAGATAGATGATGGGATGGAACCCACACTAACCCCTGGGATTGCGATTTCGGCCTTATGGCACTACCATTTATCCACCACCACATATTGAAAAACGACAAGAAAAACAAAGCCACTGTAGAGAATTTTATTTTATCCATTTTTTAGCAATTTTTTTATTGATTATGTTTTAATCTTTCCTTGCTGTTCTGTTTTGGAGGATTTGTAGTCTCTTACATCCTCATAAGTAGAATACTGATAGACACCATTATAGATAGTCCTAGAAAAGAGAAAGAAATAGATATTTTATCACAGTATTATGCAATACTTAAGATCTATGTGCAACAGCAACTTCCGCCAGTCACAGTGGCACAAGTCACTAGAATGCAAGTCAGGTACCCTATAATGGTAAAAGCACAGGTTCGATCCCACCTGAAGGCAGCAGTATGAAGTCACACAATTTTTATTTTTTTGGCAGTATTGATAGCAACAATGGTTTTAAATGCTTTTTCGTTATGAAATTTGAGATGTTTTTTAGCTCATTTTGATGATGCGATTTTTAACAAATGTTTGATACCAGTTTGTGATTAAAATGATGTTTAGTTTGATATGTTAGTGAAAAAGGCTCCAAAACTTGTAACCACGCCCACTTTTTGATATCACACACCCCTCTGGCACACCCACAGCTAACCATGTGAGGTGCTATATAAATCCCACTGCACTTGTGCATTGTAATATCCCTGAGGAAGGCGCCAGGTGGAGCGCTGAAACATGTTGGAGAATAAAGACAAAGCTTGAAATAACTTCCTGCATCCCAGGTGATTTCTTTGGTACCCGGTGGCGCGGACTGTCACACACCTTTTCCCAGCTTCCTGAGAGTCTTCCCACGTGCGAGTGGTTGGTGGAGGTCCTGCAGCAGCCGGTATTGATTATATGCCTTCAAGCCAGTTGTGGGTCATCACAACTGGAATAGGTGAGTGGTTTTGACAATATACCTCTCATCTCTTAGTGTCTGAGTGATAGGGCACTATTGCGCCTCTTGTTCCCCCTTCCTATTTTATAGGAGGGAAAAATTGGGTGAGAGCAGGCACTGCATACAGAGGCACTTGTCTGGGAGCTGCTCAGTGTACCCTTTTGTCCATGTCATCCTGCCTCAAACAGCTCCTCTCTACTCAGCACACATGAGCTGGGTTAGCAGAGGGGAGTCAGCTGTCACTCACAGTGACTGGGCTGTGATGCTGTGTACTGGGCAGGGGATAAGCTAATGCTATGTGGTCGGAACGTGACATCACAGGAAGCAGCAAGATCACTGCAGGAGAGGTCATGTGACCCCTCCTGTCATTACCTGGCTGAGAGAGAATGGCTTACCGCAGATCAGGTAGGTAATTACCATCTATATACCTGTGTCGGTGTAGCCCAATACTGTAAAGATTGATTTAAGCCGGATAAGTCCTTTAAAGAAAAACATTGGAGACAGCATTAACAATCCTCCCTTTTCTTCCTCCTAGCAAAATTGAAGGTAACATTCCTATATCTTAAAGATATATCCAGGGGACTTAAACTTAACATAATTTAAAATGAGAGACAAAAAATAAGCCATGATATAAGGGCAAATGGGTAAAAACAGAAACAATGGTGCTAAAGAAACAAACAACAGACAGGACACAGGAAACAGGCACAGCAGAGGAGGTCACCCATGAGAGGTTGAATGGAGCCGAGGCACTTACAAAGATAACTACTACACTCGGTTATCATCATTATTTGTATAGACAATGAAAGTAGAGCAGAATGTATGTGATGGGCCCCTGGCAGTGGGGTACTCAGGAACCAGGCCAGTGCTGTCTCTCGGAGATCACGGTAGTCGTGTAGAAAGAAGAAGGTGGTTCAGCTTCCATTTGATGAATATCGACAATTCTTTGTTAATTTCCCAGCATCTTACAAATTACAACATGGTTACATGGATCAGTAGGTAGATGACATGGCAGGTGGATGCGGGCATCTGGTGGACGACGCGTTTCGGACAAAGTGTCCTTTCTCAAGCCTTCAGACTTATGTGCAAGGACTGTGATATATAGGCAGATTCAAAGTAGCAATGTGTCTGCCACTAATTTGAACAGCTGATGAAATCAGCTGAAGTAAATGGTAATTAGGTCCTTGCAAATACTGAAATACTAGAATTGCAAACCAAAATAAATTTATAATTCAAACACAAAAATTCATAGCATAAATACTAAGGGTCGCTTTACACACACCAACTTCTGTGTCCAACTTCTGAACATATCTCTGGTTGCAGTGAAATCATGGACACATTGTTCTATTTTGTGGCTGTGTACAAAATGGAGCAATGTGTCCATGATTTCACTGCAACCAGAGATCTGTTCAGAAGTTGGACACAGAAGTTGGTGTGTGTAAAGCAGCCCTTAAACTTGCTGAATAATAATATTAACAAAAAGGAAAGAAAAATTGAAAAAAAAATAAATAAAAGTGAATATGAAGTAAAGTGGAAAAATAATTATAAATCATATAGTATGAATAAAAATACAAATTTTTCATTACCAGCAAAATGTTGCATAAAAAACACATATTGTATAGATATATCTACCATAAGAAATTGTCTTACTGGCATTTATCATGAATGCGTATGAATACCCAGTTAAATTTGCAAAAAAAAAAAAGCTGCAAAAATTTGATATGGATTATATCAGACTACAATGACAGTCTGTCAGGTAGTCGTGACCCGGTCCCGTGGCCTAGGCTTAGTTGAAAAAGGGGGGTATTTACAGGGGATTTTGTCGTGACGCTACCCATGGAATGTAGTCAGTGGGGCGACCACCGCTGCTGCAGGACCTCTGGGCATGATGGATGGCAGCTGGGGATAGAACAACTCTTCACAGGTAAAGCCAATCCCCGGGCAGTGTGGAATATCTATGTACAGGGTGCAGGGCGACGGGTACAAGTAACAGGCAGACTCACGGTTTTGTAGTTTTCTCAGTCCTTTACTGGTGCAGATGGTAAAAGTTGTCCACGGAGTCTGGAGAGAAACGTGAGGTTATTCTCACCTGGACGGGTCTTTGGGCTCCCTTACTGTGCTTGTACTTTGGCTCCTGCAGTTGCTTAAGTTAGGCTGCTGGCCCTGTCTCTTCCTGCAGGGTAACAATACAACAAGCAACTCGAGTCCTTCACTTTCTCTACCCTGCTCCTGGGTGTCAGTGTTACTGGAGTCTATGCGTTGCTGTGTCTCTGGTACAGTGTAGCTGGAGAATCTGGAATCCCCACTTTCCGGTGTTGACTGCTGTGATGTGTGACCCTGCACAGTCTTGGACTCCAGTGTCCGTTCTATGCGCTTTTCCTCTGGGGAGAGCACGAAGCTGCTCAGCCTCCCTGATGTGTTCCTTCCTCTCCTTTCGTCAGACCCTAGCCTTAGACCTGGAACTCGTCAGTGTACTCTGAGATGAGCTTAGCACTGCTCTTTTACACTCAGGTCCTTCTTCAGAGTCCTCCTTGGAACTGAACACTTCACAGCCCTCTCAGGAGCTGAACTGAACTTCCTCCTCACCAGACCAGAATATATAGGGAAGCTCACCCTTAACCCGGGCTTGATCTACCCCTTCTGAATTAGAGGTGATGGTGTTGTGTGTGTGTGTTGCCTGATGAGAATAACCTTTATTGCTTTCTGATGACACCACCACCCGGGGGCAGTGATGACACTGTGGCACATTGACCCTGGGGTGCCACATATGGTTTCTAGACTATTCAACTGCTGCCTCATAAATCCCCTATTTTGGCAATCAGTAAGTGTTGCAGTACTTTAACTCCTACCAATCTAACAATTAGCACAGATCCAGTTTACAGGTGATCATTTTTGTAACCTCAATAAACCCATTCAATACTCGTATTTAGAAACTACAAATGGTCGTATACCTAAACAGTCATAAAGATTGCTTGTGGACCTGCTATACTATTTCTAATAGGTCTGGAGTTTTTGACTAGCATTGAATGTGTTGGAGATGTCCATTAGAATGTCCAAATTATCTGAAAATTCAATGTTACCCACATCTACAAAAAAATAACCTATCTTTCAGGCTTTATCTGGATGCATTTTTTCAATTACATGCTTTGTGCAAGATGGATACTATTGATGACTTTTCGAATTTTGAATCTATATTGGGAGACCCTCCATTGTTTCCAGCATGGTACGTAACTTGGTCACTTGTACAATTTCTAAAAAGTTCATCCCAAAATAAAACATGAACTGGTCAATATATTTCTTTAACCCCTTCACGCCCGGGCTTATTTTGACCCTAATGACCAGGCCATTTTTGTCAATTCTGACCAGTGTCCCTTTATGAGGATATATCTCTGGAACGCTTCAACAGATCCTAGCGATTCTGAGACTGTTTTTGAGTGACATATTGGGCTTCATGTTAGTATTAAATTTAGGTCGATAATTTTTGCGATTATTTGTGAAAAAATCAAAAATATGGCAAAAATTTTGAAAATTTTGCAACTTTCAAATTATGAATTTTTATTCTGCTAAACCAGACAAGTATGTGACACAAAATAGTTAATAAATAACATTTCCCACATGTCTACTTTACATCAGCACAATTTTTGAAAAGAAAAAAAAATTTGTTCGGAAGTTATAAGGGTTCAAAGTTCATCAGCAATTTGTAATTTTTCCAGCAAAATTTACAAAACCATTTTTTTAGTGACCACATCACATTTGAAGTCCCTTTGAGGGGTTTACATGACAGAAAACACCCAAAAATGACACCATTCCATAAACTGCACCCCTCAAGCTACTCAAAACTACATTCAAGAAGATTATTAACCCTTCAGGTGCTTCACGGGAACTAAAGCAAAGTGGAAGGAAAAAATGGTCATTTTAAGTTTTCCAACAAAAATGTTCATTTAGCCTCAATTCTTTCATTTTCACATGGGCAACAGGATAAAATGGATCCTAAAAATTGTTGGGCAATTTCTCCTGAGTACATCGATATCTCATATGTGTTCATAAACCACTGTTTGGGCGCACAGCAGGGCTCAGTAGGAAAGGAGCGCAATTTGACTTTTGGAGCTAATTTTCCATTCAAAAAGTCAAATGGCACTCCTTCCCTTCTGAGCCCTGCTGTGTGCCCAAACAGTGGTTTATGACCACATATGAGGTATTGGTGTACTCAGGAGAAATTGCCCAACAATTTTTAGGATCTATTTTATCCTGTTCCCCATGTGAAAACGAAAAAATTTAGGCTAAAAAAAATTTGTGTGGAAAAAAGAGTACTTTTTCATTTTTACGGATGAATTTGTGAAGCACATGGGGTTTCAAAAAGCTCACCACCCATCTAGATATGTTCCCTGGGGGCCTAGTTTCCAAAATGGGGTCACTTGTGGGGGAGATCCAATGTGTAGGCACACAGGGGCTCTCCAAACGTGACATGGTGTCCGCTAACAATTTGAGCTGATTTTTTTAGTCAAATTGTTAGCTGACACCATGTTGCGTTTGGAGAGCCACTGTGTGCCTAAACATTGGAGCTCCCCCACAAGTTACCCCATTTTGGAAACTAGACCCCCCAGGGAACTTATCTAGATGGGTTGTGAGCATTTTGAATGCCCCAGTGCTTCACAAATTAATCTGTAAAAATGAAAAAAGAAAATTTTTATGGAAAAAAAAAAGTACTTTTTCATTTTTACAGATGAATTTGTGAAGCACCTGGGGGTTCAAAATGCTCACCACCCATCTAGATAAGTTCCCTGGGGGGTCTAGTTTCCAAAATGGGGTCACTTGTGGGGGAGCTCCAATGTTTAGACACACAGGGGCTCTCCAAACGCGACATGGTGTCCGCTAACAATTTGAGCTGATTTTTCAGTTATAACACAAAAAGGGAGAGCTACAAAAGAGGGGTGCAGGGACCCCTCTATATAGATACGGGGGGAGGTGAGTTTGGGGGACGTGCACGGAGCTATGAGGAGCCTGTCGCATGTGCACATTGTAGGAGAAGCCCACCTGAGTGGGCGTACAGTCTCTAGGGGGACTAAGCCCCCCTAGAGACCTCAAGTAATCATTTATTTATTTAATTTAACTATTTACACTAGAGAACTGTTTGCTCATCCCTGCAACAGCTGGGATGAGCAAACTATGCAGTAGCCGCATTGCTCAGGATTACACATCCTGAGCAATCCGGTTACTGGAGTGCGGTATTCAGCACACATTTTTCCACAATAATGTGTGTAAAGGCAATTGCGTTCACTGCATCCGGATCTGGATGCGGTGAACGCAATTCTAGTTTTAAGTGTGACCCTAGCCTAACTTGTGGAGCCAGTAGTCAATAAACCTGATGTCGGCTGTGATGCCCATCAACAGAGTAGAGAAGCTGCCTCTCAGTCTATGCAACATGAATGGAAGCTGCAGAATCACCAGCAGGAGTGGACTTAGACCACTCTGTGTCGTTTGTGAATGGCACTGGGCATATCACACAGGTTTGTACATGTTACTGCTTAGGTACATTTTTTTTGGCGGGGAGGGAATCCAGACATACCCTTTAAATAATTTTAAGAGGGAGCATAATGCTTGTTTTGTAGACCTAATTGGAAGACTTCTGGATGCAGAGTGAATTATAAAAGCATTATAAAGCAGAAAAAGCACACAGGCAAATTCCAGTTTGTCATAATTGCACATTTCTGCTTCAGTATCAGTATATTGTATTGAGGTGACCCCTACATAATAATATAGACAATTAGTAAAAGACATAAATGTCGCTTGCTATGTATTTGTGAAGTGACACGTCATGAAGAAAAATGAGAGAATGCGAAAAACAAAGCTTGTCCTTAAGTGAATCTATACACACACTTTAAGGTTATAGATTTGGAAAGTGATAAATAATTGTGTCCCGAAGACTGAGCAAAGGCAATTAACAAATGTGAATATTGGCAGGAAGTATTGACAGCTAGAGGTAGAGCAGCTTTGCTCCTTGCAATTCAAATGCCTAGTTCACTGCCTAGTTTCCTGGTAAAACTTGTATTCCGGAGTATTCACTTTTAGTTACAGTAAATTACCAGAAGCAGAGTGATTGATGTAAAAACATCTCAAATAATAAAAAGTGGTTCATTATGTGAAATTTAACATTAAATGTGTTGTAATAGGAGTTGCAGATAGAGTTCAGTTTCCTTGCATGCAATCTGGCAGCTTTTTTGACATGATAAAAGTGAAAAAGTCAAGCGTAATAATCCAAATTATTAAATGAAATACAGCCGGATGGTTCTTCGGCTTTCCTTGCTTGTCCTGCATTCAGATGTGAGATGAAAGGCCGGGGAAAATTTGTGATCGGATGTCATTCTCTGTTCATTCTCCAGGTTTGATCAACTTGATGTTTCAGCTCTGTTAAAGCTGTTTTTCGTCAGCATCCCATCTCCACAGCTTTATAGATCAAACAAACATCTATCTGACCACATAAAAGTGATACAAAGAGTCACTGGTAATATCCATCACTTATTATCTCATTACTCGCTAGAGGCTAGAAAATGTGAAGAAGATGTGAAATAAAATACTGTTCAATTAAGAATTGCTTTAAAGCATGACACTATTCACCTTGCAAGGGAAATCTGCTTCATCTGTAATTAGTGACTATATAGGGCACATGGATATCACTCAGATGATTCCAAAATTCCATATTAAAGCACATAGTTGAATGCAATGCTATTACCCTTACTATGGGTTATACTAGAAGATATTCTATTTTATGATCTACATCAGGGTGCTTAAAGGCTATGGAAACCTTTGGCATGAAAAAAAAAGACTTTTCCCTGTATTATTAGTTGCCTTTAATCAGGGGTGTTGTTGTGATGAGAAAAGGTTAGGGGTACAACTCCCTAGACATAACTTTTTGTTGTCTCCTCTGTCGGTTTGGTCTTTCTGATCAGACCAGCAGTAGCCAGTTAGTAAGTCCTAATTTACCCAAATGTATCAAGTCAGATATCTAAGCGGAGAATAAATTAATCAGCAGGAAGAAGTGTCAGTTACTTTACTGGACAGCATGTGCACCCACGTTTCACCCAGCAGTCTTGTCCGCATCAGCCCCTCCAGTGCTAGTACCACTCACCAAAGCAAGAGCAGTGGCTCCTGACAATAGAGGTACATGGCCCTGAAGTGAATTGAAGTAAGAATGTTACAAAAGGATTTCCACAGACAGCTTCGTACATTAACCTCTCTGCTTAACAGGCCCATTGGAAAATTTTGGTTTTCACTCTGTCACCATAGTAATGGGATTTGTCCTTCTCTTGCATCCAGAGTAGCTGCTGTTTTGTGGAGTAAAAATATGGATTTTACAGATTATGAGCATCTACTTACATAAACGTCCTGTTCCGTCTGTCGTCAACTTCCATTTGTTGTCCTCCTATGAAGTGTCGGCTTTCACTATATTTACACATCCAACGGCAACCGCTGCAATAAAAAACTGACACCAGGAACTGCCTAACACAAATACTACACCATTGTCGCTGCTGACACTGAGTCAGTGTGCATGCACGTACTTAGGAGCAGTCATATTTGTATACTCAAGTGTCCATATATGGCACCTGTGTAAGTGTACATGCACACACATGCGCACTTGCTCACGCAGCCATCATCTTTGAATAGTTGGGTATACAAAGATGGCGTGACCCCGCACGTATGTGCACTTACCCTGCTGTTTGCTGTCTGACCAAATCTCAAGCTTCCTCCAAGGTCATAATGATCTCAATTGGAGTGTCCATAGCTTGCACTACATGAAATATCTGCCATCCACTCCCAGACCCTCCCTGCCTTGTCAGTTACCAAGGAGAGAACATCATAATTTCTGAGAGCAGGGTGAGGTAAGAAGAACCATTTATTTATTTATTTTAAATGTATTGGAAAGGAGCACCAGGACTAGGGACATTACTAAACATAGTGGCCAGGATGTATGATATATATATAAATATTTGGAGGCTATGTAGAATATATGTACAGTTTTGTCTATAGGTCCTGTGGCACTCTGCACCCAATTGGTGTCATGGTATCTTCTGACTGTTCACACTATGGAGTCTGATACGCAACCTACTAGTTTTGTTTTTGGTGGAAACATTGTAGTTTTATTTTTATCTCCTGCTTGTACTTATTTTCTCCCTTATCACATTGTATTCTCCCTGTGTGTGCTTGCTATGATCTTGAGTTTCAGTTCTCCTCTGTCTGTCCCTTTCTCTGGGTCTCCTTCCATCCCAGCTCTGCCGAGGAGAGAGCAGTGGGGTGGTCTGCGCATGTGCCACTGACGTCACCGGAATCCGGACGTTCCGGTTAGTCGAGGGATACAAGCGCTATTTAAAGCGCCATAATGACAGCATGGTTAGAGCATGCCATCACCTTTTTCCTCCCCTTGAGGAAGCAAGACATATTGGAAATGCAAAACACATGTCAGGGATGTTCAGGACCTTACTTCTGTTGCTTTCCTTTGGGAACTTTCCACTCCTGAGCCATTTGTACTCTCGGTAATGATACGCCCCAGGGCCGTGGGGTACTGGGAACAAGGCTGTGATACTTCTGGAGAGTCAAAGGGGTCGAGACCCGGCTCTGTGACCATGAGCTTCAACTTAAAGTTCGGGGATTCTCGTTTTGAGAATGGTTGTTGTGACGCCACCCATGATGTTCGGCTATTAATGGTCGACGCTGCGGTGCGGGACCTCTAAGGATGATGGGATTGCAGCTACGGTTATATCGCTCCCCACAGGTTGAGTGGTTTCCCAGGGCAACCGGTAAAGTCTATGGTGGTTGTAGGCCATTGGGGTGCAGGACTGACGGAGCGGAATAACCAACAGACACACAGTATGTAGCCTCCGTTACCTTTTCTGGTAGTTGCAGGTAGAAACCAGGAAAATGTCCACAAGTGATGTTGTGAGTCTGGTTAGTCTGGAAGAAAGTTGAGGATCTCCTCACTTGGTGAGTTCTGCCACCTCACTGCTGTGCTCCTCTTTGCTGGTCCTGGCTGCCTGTAGCTAAGCTGCCACCCTCTCTCTCTGCTGTTAAGTCTCTCACCAGTATGGCAGGCAGCTTAAGCCCTTCCCAGGCACCACTCATCTGGCAACTGGCCCTGAGCTCTCCAGTGCTGCTGTGCCTCCCATTGCTTTGCTGTGGCCGGGAGATGTGGAATCTTCTGTCCTCCAGTTTTGGCTACTGGATCTGGAATACCCTCACAACCTCGGACTCCGGTGTCCATTTCTGGAGCTCTGCACTGGGGTGAGGTGGCCAGCTGACTCCCCTCTCCAGGCCTGCTTCTCTCCTTCCGCAGACCCTGTCCTATAAGTCCCTCACGCTTGCTGTTCCTCACTCTCGACTCTACCTGGGATGAGCTTGCACTGCTCCAGTCCACAGGTCATCGTCACAGTCCTCCTATGAACTGAACTGACTAACCCTTCCCCCAGGCCTGAATTTATGTGAAAGCTCCCCTGAACTTGGGTTCAGCGCTCCCCCTTCAGTTCTGGAGTCAGAAAAAGTGTTGCATGCTTTGGGCTTACCTGATGTGGATACCCCTTCTTCCAAGCATAACATCACCCCCAAGGGAGGTAATGCCATTGTGGCAACTGGACTCTGGAGTGCCACATTCCCCCCCTAGTTAAATTCAGTACACCTAGACTGAGGAAACATTTTTAAAGAAATAGCAATAGAAAAGTGTACAGAGTCTTAAAAATGAAAAATTACAAAAACCATATGTGGGCACCCCAGGGTCCAGTTGCCACAATACAAACTTGGACATAAGCCAAGGCATCCACCAGGTAACACAACACACACACCACCTTCCTGACTCCAGGCCAGAATGTAGAGCTCCAAAGCCCAGGTTTAGAGCAGGTACCCTATAAATTCTGATCTGGGGGAGGGGTCAGGTAGTTCAGTTCCAGGGAAGACTGTAGAAGACACCCTACAGACGGACCCATACCAGGCTCATCCCAGGAGACTGACTGAACAGTGTGTGAGACCCGTGGTGAGGGTCTGGGGAAGTGGAGGCCTAGGTCCGGGGAGTAGGGCCAGTGCCGATTCGCCCCAGTACCTAGTGCAGTACGGTCACCGAAGAACGAGGTCGCCAGGAATTCTACATCCAGCAACCAAACCTGGAGGGTGGGTGTTGTTACGCTGCCTGCCCAATCTAAGGCTTGGAGACACAGCCGCATTATAGTGCTCAGGAGACCCAGCTAAGATGAGGAGCCATCAGAGAGCTTGCGACGCCTGTCACACTGCAAAAGCAGACTACAGGAGGCCTGAGCACCACTACACACAGCCAAGGCCCACCGACACTAAAGCAGTAGGTAAACCCCAGAACTTGCCTGGAAACTACTTTTACAAACTTTATTTCCCCCTTTCCAGTAACCCCCTTTTTATTGCCGCACCTAGGCATACAGAGCCGGGTCATGTCTGGTACTGAAGAAATAAATGCCAAAAGTAAAAACAACGCAAAGAGCTGTAACAGACTTGTGCTTCCCCCTTTACTGGTAGACTCTGGACCCTAATGACTGGACTAGACAGTAAAACAGTCGGCTCACTGGCCATGGCATATTCCTTGAGCAACGACCTGTGAACTACATTGAGAAAATCTAGTCCTGAGGGTAGCTTCAAGTGATGATGTTAGTATCATTATCATAAGTATAACTCTAGTTAAAGGGAACTTGTCAGCTTGTTTTAGCCCCCTATCCTACCACTACCTGTCCCTGTACTTTGCTAGCACATCCCTAACCATCCCTCTCTGACCTAAAACTACACTATAATGTTTGTAAAAAAATAACTTAGTAACTTAAATATTTTCATAGTAATGAGGCATCCAGTCTACATCCATTGACTGACATGGGTGATCTCCAGGGCTCAGTCTCCCCCTCTTTCCTGCTCTTATTAGGCCCCGCTGAGCATCATTATTTCTTGTCCTGCGCCTCCGGCTCTGTTATTCTCCCCCCTTGGTGATATCTCCCCCTTGGTGTGTCTGACGCTGTTCTGGCAGAATTTCTACACCTGTGCCTTGTGAAGTCTTTAGGGGTGCACTGAGCATCTTCATAGCGCTCAATGCACATAATCAACAGTCATACCTAATGGGTCTTCTGGGCAAGCACACTGGGCATAATAAAGCAGCTCCACCCCGGAAGACTTCACAAGGTGCAGGTGTAGAAATTACGCTGGAATGGCATCATACACACAGGAGGGGAAGATTTGAATCACATAAGTATGGAATCCTGGAATTTACCAGACAACGCATGACAGAACTGGCTCCAAAGAGCTGAATCATTCCACAGCATGGCTGTGTCCCTTGCTAGAGTCTACAGAGTTTCAACATTGTCAGGCAGATGCCATTAAGGTCCCCATAGGCGAGAACCAAAGACACAAAAACTTTTTTTACCAACTGTAAAGATTAAAGAATTGGTTGGAAGAGAGAAGGCCCAATATTGGGGATTCAATTAAAAAGGGACACAACAATCCCCACATGTTGTTCCTCGCTCCCTGAGGAATGAGGACGGAGCCTAACATACAATTTTTTACAGGCTTCCTGAAAGACCGGAAGTTGATCTCAAGTCAGGGAGAGATATTTTGGGTTCTGGTTGCAGAAAGGTCTGAACTGACATGCAGTAACACAAAATTTGCTGCAGCTGATGTCTCAACTGAGATCGCAGACCCGAAACCTCATCCATGAAGGTCTAGACCAAGACCATGAATTCTGCAGCCTGAGGCATCGGAACTCAAAAAAAGTAAAAACTTGAACTTCACACATTTGTGGCTGAAACACCTCCACTCTCCAGGCTGGTCAAGGTAGTATAAGCTATCACTGACAACAGCTGAAAGATTACATGACTACTTTAAGCGTAAATGTCATTTCATTGAAAAGAAAAAAACAATACTTCCCTGGTTGTTCAATGCTGCTTTAATGCAGCTTAGGCCCCTTTCACATCAGCGTTTTGCTCTGATCATGGCTGTTGCGGTGAAAAAACCGCAACTGCCGCGATTACCGCAATCACACTTCCAGGAAACCCCATACAATGTCTATGGGGCTTGCGGTAAGTGTGCGGCAGGTGCCGCAAGTGCGGTTTTGGCACTTGCGGCAGGTGCGGCTGCAAAAAATCGCGGCATACCGCGTTTTTTTCGCGGCCGCACCTGCGGCAACTGCCAAAACTGCAACTACAATGCACTTGCTCCACCTGCCGCAAGCCCCATAGACATTGCTTGGGGCTTGCCGCAGGTGAACCGCAAATGCGGCCGTCATGCGGTAATCACGACAGTTGCGTTTTTTTCACTGCAACTACCGCGATCAGCGCAAAGTGCTGATGTGAAAGCAGCCTAAGATAATGTTTTTTTTGTGCCATATGACTTACTTTCTCATATTTTCTGTGCTCTTTTAAAAACAGCATTTTATAGCTCTGTGGGCGTGGTCAGCATCTGATAGGGAACAGTGCACAGTGTGTGTATTTTCATAACTTCAGAGAGCAGGCTACCAATGAGCTGTGTGGGAAGCCAGCAGAAAAGGGCTTATCAGAGATTGTGACTGAGCTGTTTCTGTGGAGTTTGCACATTCTTGACCTTCTGACATTGCTTAGCAACTATTCTGTAGCCTGTGCAAATCTGATACCTTGTTTGGTCATAAACTGCAGTCAGGAGTTTACGCCCCTCCATTATCTGCTTACATGCCACCTATTCACTGTGAAGATGGATCTGACTCAGAATGAGCATGGGTCTGCTTCACACAGTGCAGTGGGAACAACCTGTAGAAGGTTTATGAATGGTTTAAAATTAAAATTTTCTAATGAAGTATATTAGAAAGTTTATTAAAAACGCTTGCTCTACATTATTATTAAATAAAAATATAAATGGTGGTTATGTTTTAAAGAGAGGTGGGAGTAGACACACACTGCTGCAAGCCTACCTAGCCTTCCCAGCACTACAGCAAAGACTCAACATTAACCATTCCTGATTCTGACAAAATAAACACCAAAAGTAAAAACAACACAAAGAGTTGTCACAGACTCATGACACCCTCTATAGGGTTGGCCACAGAAGGCACCCGACTTACAAATACCATTCCCCATGCCGCAGGTAACACCTGGGCATGCAGTTTGGGACAGTACATGTGGAAGCCTGACATATTTGGAACAGAAATAATAAAAAAGAAAATAGTTTTTTGAGCTCACCACCACTTCATCTGCAATGCTGAATAAGGCTAGTGGCAATGCATAGACAGGTCTAAGATGAACGTTATAATAACACACTTGTGCAAATGACAAAAATTTGTATTCTAAATCTATGGAATGAAATGAAATAAAGGGATTGCACATTTTCAAGAAGCAATATCCATATTATGGTGTTTCATGACTGTGAACAGATCTATGAGACCATGTAGGAGAAGCATATAATGGACATATGCTATTTTTATTTGAATTGTTAGTGTAGAAGAGTTGGTCTATTATGCGGCTGACCCTCTGTAATAATAAATGTTGTTCTCTAAACAAAAAAATGAAAGAAAAAAATAAAAATAATAAAAAAAAAATTGTAAAAGCACTCTTAAAGGTATGTTTTGAGGAGATTTTAAGGTTCCTAGATTTCACAGCTGTTGCCACATCTGACACTGTTCAAAAAATTCACAGTCTGCAGGTGTCCAAACATGTGCAAACTCAAGAAATCTTAAAAACGTTATTTTAAAATTCCATTAAATTTATACATATTGAAAGAAACAGGTAGATCTGATGGCTGTGAACAACATCCAACCTTAGATTAGGAGTGTTCTCAGCCACCAGATCTTCTGGCGAGCGTTTTGGCTCCAAGCCTTCGAGGAATGTTTCACTGCCATTTTAAAATTTAAAACTTTTTACTCGAACAAAGCAGCGTTCAGTGATTTTTCAGTATATTGCGTTGGATTCACGATAACCAGCTGAATCCTCATTGTTCAAACCGAATATGAAATTGGCGAACATGTTTGGGGAACGTTTGCTCATCTTTAATCCTAACATAGCTTAAAACAGTATAAAATATAGTATTAAATTCTGGTGTAAAATACTAATGCTAAATGGTGTAAAAGCTACTTGTTAATGAATTCACTGAACCTATATGTCAGTGTGATGTATAGTTTAATTATATAAAGAAGGATTTACAATGATGATATGGTCAATATATTTTACATGTTTTCCCTAATCTATTGAAGTAGTTTGAATTCTTCGCATTTTCTGATATATAATCATTGGGTATTTCTGACATGAATGCATTTGTATGTTAAAATCTCTTGATTTCAAGTAATATATACATCAATTTAGCAGTGTCTAAACAATTGGTGATTTTACCTGAAAAAGAGGACCACTTCTCTGTGAAATATATTCTTTTAATTACCCATACTAAAGATAGCTATCTGATATGATAAATATCTGAGTTTCTCCATGGAAAAAGTATTGAATGGGGAGATACTTCTTTTTGTCATTTATCCATTATACAATGCAAAACTCAGAACGGCAAACCTAGAGGAGAGGACTAGCAACCATCCACCATCTGGTTTATGACAGCCCTCCATGGTTGATGTAATCCAAGCATAATCCAAATGTTGAGAATCTTACCATAGGGTGGTTTCACACTGACATATGCAAATGCCGCGCACCGAACGCAGACAAATGCTTGCGCGCATGCGTTCCTGTGTTTAACATGGGAATGCATGTGCCTGCATTTGGCTGCGTTCGGTTGCATTTGCGTTCAGATGCACATAATTTGCGCTCCCTCCGAGTGTACTCCGAACGCAGCTTGTTGCATTTTTTATGCATGCGCCGGCCCTTGTTTTATCTGCAAGCGTCCGCAAGCGCACAAACCACGCATTAAAATCAATGGCATGACAGCGCAGGAGAACGCTGGGGATCACATTGAAATCTCTCCCGGCGGCCACCGGGAGATCAGCTACAGCGCGGGAGATTTGAAGATATAGCTGATCTGACAGCTGTTTAAATCTCCAGCACTAACACCAAATAGGTGAGGTCGGCGCGGGAGATTTGAAGCAGCGATCAGCTGTTTCATATCTCCTGCACCGATATCACCCTATTCGGTGTCAACGGCCACCGGGAGATCAGCTAGAGCCTCCACTGATCTCCCGCAAGTGTCAGCGCGGGAGATTTGAAGAAAAAGCTGATCTGACAACTGTTTAAATCTCCCGCGCTGACATTGAATAGGTGATGTCGGTGCGGGAGATTTGAAACAGCGATCAGCTGTTTATCTCCTGCACCGATACCACCTATTCGGTGTCGGCGTGGGAGATTTAAACAGCTGTCAGATCAGCTGTTTTTTCCAATCTCCCGCGCTGACACCGGCGGGAGATCAGCTGTGGCCGGGAGGAGGAGATCTCCACCGCTTATCTCCGCCTCTCGGCCGCCGCCGAGGCAGCTAATTGGCTGGACGGGCTGCATACTAATGTGAACGCATGCGGAGATTCTCTGCTGCGTTCACATCAGTATGGGCTGCATTTTCACTGCGTGCCATTCGCATGCAGACACAAACGCCAGTGTGAAACCAGCTATAGACCTGATATTTACTGTTTTCTCTAAGGGCCACTTTACACACACCAACTTATCTGTCCAACTTCTGACCAACTTGCTGGTTGCAGTGAAATCATGGACACATTGCTCCATTTTGTGACTGTGTACAATGGAACAATGTGCCCATGATTTCACTGCAACCAACAAGTTGGTTAGAAGTTGGACAGATAAGTTGGTGTGTGTAAAGTGGCCATAACAGTTGTCCTATAAAGTGCTTTCCTATCTTTGGCTGGTTTCACACTGCAGTTTTTTCCTTGATCAGGTTCGATCAGGTTTGTGTGTCAAAACCAGGAGTGTCTCCAAATCTCAGAACAGGTGTCAATCTTTCAATTATATTTTTTTCTCTACAAGTTCCTCTCCTGGTTCCTCTCTTGGTTTTGACACACAAACCTGATGGAACCTGATCAGGGAAAAATATGCAGTGTGAAACCAGCCTTTTTCTTTTTCAATTTATGGATTTGCAATACTGCAGAATAAAAATCTATAAGCCCTTACTGTATATGTAATAACTACAATGGGTAACTAAGGAATATTTTAGTGTGAGGCAATAACAAAAAGGAGGCAAAGTTCAATCGTGAGACATTCTGTATTGACACATGAGGTAATAAAGCAAACAAAAGGTGCAGCAAGAAATCAAAGTTCATAAACACAAAATAATAATTTTTAGGAGAGGCCTGAATGGAATAGTCTTTGGAATAACCTCACAGGTAGAGGCCGTATGGCAGAACAGCCTTTGAGCTCCATACACACTAGGAGATGCTGTAAGCTGAAGAGTCTATGGGCAAAGTTCACTCTGAAGGATGCTGTAGCAGCAGTCAATAAAAACAATTCACACCCAGGAGGCTTCGGAATTGAAGTCTCTGAAAAACAAGTCCAATACCACATGCAGTGCAGTCTAACCTAAAGTTCTGCAAAATTCTGAGCACTACTACTGCTCCTGAGCAAAGAAAACAGTACTAATCAGCTTGAAAACTGAAGAGGGGCTGGCAAAAGGTGTGGGAAGCTGAACCTCTG